>CM076570.1:302576909-303176909 GCA_034641835.2 Pinus albicaulis | reverse complement strand
TCGTGAAACTTCGATGGTGTGTGACTACATTGAAGGGGGTGACGAGAGTGCCCCAGAGACTGTGTAGTAGATAATAAAAGGATGGGTATGAATTTGTTTTGGTCACTAACATTGCCAGATGGAATCAAATAAACATTGGGAGTGTGGCCTTGAACAATGAGAAATTAATCATTAACTGAGAAGAAAGGTGGCATTGGATTGTAGGGTTGGACATTCAATGCATATTTGACTTTGACATTAGATTATGGAATTCCTAGGAAGGAGGTGAATCATGGTACTATTTTTGAAGGTGGAAGTGTGAACCTATAGATTCCCTTATTGTTGATGTAGGCATCATATCCTTTTATTTGTTGGTTAATCAAATGAAAATATGTATATATGTGTATATTATTGTAAATATTATAGCAATATGTGTTAGTAAAGCTCCATAGGCAATATGAGTATTTATTGATTGAAACAAATATGCATGACTGCATATGTGGTTTTTATTTTAAATATTGTAATTAGGTGTATTATAAAGATTATGTAAATGATATTATTGCCATGTTTTGAGTAGGATGTCATTGTAAATACTGCAAAAATGTCTGTTATAAAGCTCCATGGGAAGTATGTTTTGGTTTTTAGAGATCTTTGTAATTATAGTTGTCATTGAACACTGAGTAAGGTGTTCCCCCAAGGGGGGTGGGGTTGTGGGGTGGGGTTCTATAACAACCTCAAAAATTCATATAAAAAATATAATACCAAGGTCACAGGACACGTATTCCAAGTTTAATGGTGGGTAGTGGATGTCATTTCGGTTTTATTATGGATATGGAAATTGGAAAAGGAATTGAAAAAGAAAAAGAGGCACTATTTGAAATTTATTTGTGAAAATAATGGAAAATAGGAGAAAATAAAGGTGGAAGGTCTCAGATTTGCATGATAAGGAAATTGAAGGAAAATTGAAGGAAAATGAAGAAAGTAAAGGCCTCAAAGATACCAAAAAAAAATAGGCTTCTGAGAATAAGTTCATGGCCTCTTGTCGGGTTTCAGGTTATTATCTCTCTCTTTTATTCTCTCACTCATACTCTTGGACACTTCTAGTTTTCTTGGATCACTCTTGGAGGAGTGTGCCATAATTGGATTTGGATAAATAAGGTGAAGGAATAGTGGGAAATCACAAGAGGAAAATGGGATCAATAGCCACAATGGGTTTGATTTGCAGGTACTGAGTTTCATGTGTGATTTCATTGCTACTTTTGGCATGCATGGAACATGCATGTGGTTTCTTTGTTATGATTTATTATTGGCATGGAGGATTTCCTAGATTGACAATGGTTTTTGCTAGCCTTTCCATTTTCTGGATAGCCATGGCATTATGGGTTTACCTTCGTTTTCTTGTTGGTTCTCATGTTCCTTATGTCTATGGGTTCAATTACTAGTTCATGGAGCCTTGGTTGGATTAATTCTTTGGAAGCCATATACCAACTTGGATTGGGTTACTAGTCTTAGAAAGCTTGTTTGGAAAAATTCTCTCGAAGCCCTGTAAAAACTTGTGTTGACTTATTAGTCTTGGAATCCTTGGTTGGAAAAAAGGTTTGGAGCCCTTGCTTTGTTGAGTTACTAGTATTGGAAGCCTTGGTTAGACAAATGCTCTAGACCCTACTGGAAGTTGCAGATTGAGTTAATTGTCCTGGAAGCCTTGGTTGGACAAATTATTTGGAGCCCGATGGGAGTTGTCAGTTGAGTTACTAGTCCTGGAAACTGGGTTGGAAAAAATGAATTGGAGGCCTAGAAATCTTAGGTAGATACTGATATGATGATGGTTAGTGATCTACAACCATGAGAAGGAATCACTGATTGAGGGCTAAGGAGGTTTTTCCTTTGGATGCCCTAGTTTACTATTGTTGGTTTATTTCATGAGATCCCACATTCATGCTTGGAATATGGAATGTGGGTTATTAGCTGAAAGAGAGATTTCTTTTCAGCCCAATATATGGTCGGGTGGTACATGGAAGTCTGTAACTTAGTTGGATTTTTTGTATGTTAATAATAGTTATTTTCCTCTTGTGTACTATGTGTAAATGTGTTTTTTATTTTCTGATCTTAATAGCCATTATATCATTGTTATTCTCTTAGTTATATGTTGGTTATAAGCATGGATTTATGCCAAATGTTAGTCATGGTTCTCATTATTTTTTGTTTACTAGATTAATGAGCAATGAATATATGGCCTAATAGATGGTAATGTAGTTATTATGAGAGTTATTCAACCTTCTTGACAATTCTTAGATACATATGAAGTCCCTAAGCTCATATTTTTTTATATGACCTATAGATTGCAAGTTCATGAGGTGTTTAATAAAATGTTTGTCATGACTAGGCCTTGTCATATCAGGTCCTTCTTCATGTTTTATATTAGAGGTGTTTTCATCTTGTTATCTATCATTTTTTGAAGTTTCCAGAAGTTTTGTGTAGTGACCTAAGTCTTGGCACTAAAAAGGTGGCTCAGAATCAGGGGTCACTAGCACGTAAATTCTTGGGAAAATTTTGTAATCGCATGGATTCCTTGTTGTGCATGTGCCTGGAGGGTTTTATTCAGATGGAGGGCTTGTTATCAGTGTGCCTATGAATTTAAATCAGTCAAACAATAAGTTGACTCATGACTTGAGCACGTGGAAGTGTTTGTTTTCTCCTAAAGATCTTGTAGCATCTGAGGAAAGTTAGATCAATCTTATATCGTCGTTTCCACTTCCTTAACTATACTTGGGTAGTTTAATAATATCATAGTAAATTTTCATCACATGTTAACCCTAGTGGACTGAATATCTTGGATAAATGTGGGAGGACGTGGTGACACATTCCTTGGAAGATTACCCAAATATTATTGAAGGTTTTTTGAATAAAATAAATATGAACTTACTCCAAATTGTTCCAATACAAGATATTTTAAATTAAAATAATCTGCATGTCATTACAAGGTTGGGTGTTATAATAAAAAACTATTATTATCAACAAGTTATTTGATCCACAAAAAATACAACTAATTATCTAGATATGCAGGTCAATATGACACAATGAAAAGAGAACTTGATTTTTTTACAAATAAATCTGACTCACAAACAATATCAAATGATATCATATTAGAAGAGTTATTGGGGATTATAAAAGAAGAAAGTTAAATTGTATTTCTAATAGAATTTTTGAATATGCTAAAAGATTACAATGAAAGAAGGGAGATATGTAAAAATGTGTGACAACTATCACAAGGAAAAAAATTCAAATATCATGATACATAAGTTAACCTAGAAATAAATGGCTATATGGTATGAAAATTCATCATTGACTTTGGGTCACAAGTCAATATACTCCCTCGGGAAACGTGGATAAGCATGGGAAAACCAAATCCGGAAATGACAACTCATTATCTCAAACTTTTCGATCAAAGATTTATCGAACATATTGGGACATTAAGGGAAGTAATAAATTCAGTTATCGGCATTGCAACAACATTTGATTTTGAATTCATTGACTTAGTTAATAGAATAACTACATATCTTGCACTAGTTAGAATATTGTGGGGATGGAGGATGAAAGCAACTATATCATTAAAGAAATATAGAATGAAGCTCAAAGATAACAACAAAAAAATAATTATCCATTTGGATCCTCGTCAAGTAACGCCATGGGTCAAATATTGAAAAGAAGAATTAGAAACAAGAATATTGTATTGATTACTACACGAAGATCAAGATAATGTGGAACCAAATGCCTTTGGTGAAATCTTGACAGGGTCTCCTCTTTCCATTGGTCAAAATTATAACACCGAATTTTATGACTAGAAATTTGAAAACTACAAAGACAAAGCTAAAGAATGTTTGAAGATTGAATTTATCCCAATGAAAAAATTATGACCTTGATATTTTATCAAATTTCTACCCATAATTAAAGAAAAAACCTACAAAGGAGCACTGTCACTTCTCCAGACTGATTTAAAGCAAGACTCTGACAACATGATTGTTAAATCTAAAAAGTGTTTTCCATATTCATACATATTTCCATTATGTCATAACCATTAAGATCTCATTTCAAAACTATCTGACCTAAAACCCTACATCAAGTAACCATTTTCATAAATATATGGGTTAGGATCCTTGTCTTCCAAAGTTATTTATTTTATGTGTTTAAAGTGAATTTATGATTAGAAACTAGAAAATTAACATAGTTTCATATATCTATATATGTGTTATGTGTTTTGTGACATGTGTAGGTCAAAAGGAAGCTTCTAAAAGAGCTTTATGTGGCCTCCCAAAACCAAATTCGAATTTGACTGGAGAAGATCGTGGGATCATGAGGATATGTGTCTCATTTCCTTTTTGTATTGAAATTCTAAAAAGACACGTGTCTTATCATTTCCTATTTTGATTGTAACTCTAGAGATAGAGGGAGAGATTCATGGACTCTCATTAATGAGATAACTTCTCATATTTTTTATAGATAGGAGAAGCTTTCTCCTATCAAAGGAGGTGGAGAAAAATAGGAGAAGAAAATGATTATAGAGTGTCTTGTAACAAAGCTTAAGATGGAATGGGATGTAGATTTGTGAGTTTATCAATAAAGAATTTTAGTTTTTTGATGTTGTTTTGATCACATCTTTAAGGATCTAAGGATTACACCGAATTGGTAGCAGAGGGCCCCTGCTATTTGAGGAGATTTTACATGTTTTCTAGATAAGTCGTTTTCAATTATGTTTTTTCATATTTCCTTAATTAGACTGCTTTCTGAAATCATAGCTTTTAGCATTATGTTTCATGTCATTTTCTTAGATAAAGGATCCTCATGATATTGTAGTTAGTCTCTTTCTCAAGCTCTTCCAATACATCTCTATTAAATGAATGGGATTCAATTGTGATATTCTAAGTTATTAGCATTTCATTTTCTGTTATTTAGTTAAAAATGAGATCCTCATTATACTTCAGTTAGTCTCTTTCTAAAGCTTTTCCAATAAAAATCTAATTCATGAATGAGACTAAGTTGTAATATTGTGAGTTATTGATTGTTTTGCTTCATAGAAGACCGTTATCACATTATGATTAATCTCTTTCAAAAAGCTCTTCCAATAACTTGTAACTCATGAATGAGATTTAGTTGTAATGCTATAAGTTGTTTCAACATTTCATAGGAGATCCTTACTACATTATAGTAATATTTTTCTCAAGCTCTTCCAATAAACCTCTATAAAATGAATGAGATTTCACTGTAATGTTCTAAGTTACTGTTTGATTCAACATTTCCTTTTATGTTTTAGGAGATCCTCATTGCATTAGAATTAATCTTTTTCACGAGCTATTCCAACAAATCTCTAACTAAATGAATCAGATTAAGTTGTAGTGTTTTGAGTTACTTTTCATTTCATGAATGTTCATTTAGAATCTGTAATATCCATGGATTATGACTCTCTGTTTTCATCATTTTCTAGTTAAGAACAAACCTTGCAAATAAACTCTGTTTTAATTCATTTATCAACATTTCATTTTCCCCCTTTTGACATAGATCTAACTTCATCTTTTTATCATAGAGTAGCATACTAAGAATCAAAAATAAAAACCCCAAAAAATCAATAAAACACTAAAAACAACGAAGTAATAAAAATGGATACTTAGGCACATATAGCGCATCACACTTCATCATTTTCCTAGCCCTAGTTGATAATTTATGTTAGCAATTTAGGACAGTAAATTGACTAAACAATGATTCTGATTAAAAAATTTGATTCCCTTGTAAATAAAATTGAACACACAACCAAATATATATGAGAACAAGGGAAGATGCAAAGTTTCACCTAAACCTTTACAGGTTCAGTGGCAAGATGGTCGGACACTCATTCATCCCGATTGCAAACAGGATCTCATTCTTCATATACATAACTATGAGTTGGAATGATGTAGGATCATTTATAAAGATGATATATTGTAGCCTCATATGTTTCTGAATACTTTGGATGACTTTCCAAATAAATGGTATAAATTATAGGAAGCTTGGAGACAATCTTTACAATGGATAGAGTTGAGAGAAAATTTCATCAAAGAATTTCAAATTAAACTAGAGGAACAAGAATTGAATGAAATAGTTCAAAAAATAAAGGTGTTTATAAAATAAAAAACAACCGACAATAAAAAACAAGCAATCAATGTCCCATCAACTTGCAACTATGTGTCATGCACATCAGAGAAGAAAATTTCCAATCGATTGGAAATGGAGGAGGCCATTAGAGAAATTTTAAGGTCTAAAATGGGCCTCCTAATAAAAATATACAATTAAAATAAAATTTATAAGAACCAATATGATTCAATATGATGATGTCAAACACGGGGGATGATTCACCATTTTTGGGGTAAAAAGGTAAAAAAATTAAAAATTAATAAAATAATAAAACTACTTTTTCAACTTGTATTTTTAACTTATCTCTCTAAGGTTTTACTCAAATTTAGAGTGGGAGTAATAATTGGATGAAAAATTTTATTCCTCATCCAAGAAGTACCCATGCTCCATATGTCTGGTGGACCCTACTATACGAGAAATGAGAAATACATGAAAAATGTGATTAAAATCACATTTTTCATGCATTTCTCATTTTTTGTGTATAGCACGGTCTATCAAAAGTATGAAAAATGGGTACTCCTTGGATGAGGAATCAAATTTTTCATCCAACAAGTGTTTCCACTCGAAATTTGAGTAAACCCATAGGGAGATAAGTTGAAAATAAGAGATGAAAAAAAGTAGTTTTTTTTTTCCCTCTAAAATTTGATGATGTAATCTAATATTATTTTATTATTTCCACTATTATTTTATAACTTTAGGAGGCCTATTTTATACCTCAAAATTCCTCTAATGACTTATACCTAGAAATCTTTCTTTTCGAATAAAATTCATCTAGAGAACCACATAAGACTAAAATCATTGTACAAAAGGGAGAAACAAGAAATCGATAAACCCGAGAAACCAGATTTCCCATCTACATACTAGGAAGTGAAAGTCAGGGATAAATAACTTAATGAATACAAGTCACATGAATAGATGAATGCAGAGGTTAAGATATGAGAAGTAATTATATCTAATGATGATTAATAAAATATCATCTGAATTGGTGAATATTGGTGAGACAAAAATCTAGCAGAATTATTCGAGCTACTAAACGAATATCAAGATGTATTCTCCCGTGACTATAAATAATGAAAGGGAATTTTTAAAAAAATGGGGGATATGAAAATAAACCTCAGTCTAATGTCAAATCCAATAGAAAAGAGTGAATTGATTTTTTCATAAGTATAAACCCATTGTACATAACCAAATAGAGGGGATGCTTGACGTTGGCATCATTTAACTGATAGAGACATTCGAATGGTCAAGTACCATTGTTTTGCATCCAAAAAATCATGACCTTAATCAATTACATTTATGTGTTGATTACCATGGGTTGAATAAGATAACAATGATTAATCCATTATCTAGTCCATTCGCGAACAAAATCATAAATGAAATTGCAGGCCATGAGATTTAATCGTTTACATATGGGTTCTCGGGGTACAATCAAGTACCTATAGTGGAAGAAGATAGAGAGAAGACAACCTTTGTCATTGAATTTGGTTATTTCACTTATTGAGTAATGTGTTTTGGAATAAAAAATGCATCAACATTATTTTCATGAATCATCATTAGAGCATTTCTAGAGTATACTTATTAAAAATTGGTCATCTACTTCGATGACTAGACGATTTCTAAATTTCTTGAATATGAAATAAAATGGCTGAGATTAATGTTGGATAGATGCAAATAAAGTTTCCTATCATTGAACATAAAAAAATGTATCTTTGCAACACTTATTGGAATATTTGTAGGCCATGTGGTTTCAAAGGATGAAATCAAAGTCCATATGAGAAATATCAAAGTAATTTTTGACTTGAAACCCCTTGCGAATAAAAAAAAAATTAAAATATTTTTGGGCCACAATGGTTATTTCAAAGAGTTCATCAAACAATACTATGATAGTATATTTCTCAAGGAAGAATTATTAAATAAATGTGTTCCATTCGTTTGGTTGAAAGAGTGCGATGAGTCATTCCAGCTTCTAAAGAAGAAATTAGTTGAACTACACATTTTTAAGTTCCACGAATGGTCAAAGAAGTTTCACATGCATGTCAATGCGTTGAATGAAGTAGTTATGGCACAACCTGACGATGAGTTGATAGATCAGCCTAACTCTAATTCTCGTTGGAGGCTAAATAAATCTGAGAGAATCTTATGAAACCGGCTCCAAAAATAGAGGAAAGGAGAGATTAATGCCTTTGAAATAAGCCACCTCAAGGGGGAAACCGCCTTTACATTACATAAATGAATAATTCTTTGATGATACAAATGAAAAAATCACCTCCTATATATAGGAGTCCATGAGGTCACAATAAATCCTAGCCTCCCTAACAGTAATAATGTAAGGGAAAAATAATAACAATATGGGGGTTACAGGAGTACAAAAATAACAATAAGGGATTAAAATAGTAATATAGGGACCTAACATGCCCCTCTCATTCAAAAAAGTGTTGTCCTCAATGCTTGAGTATATTTGGATTCTTCTGTAAAAATTTTAATCCTCCCATGTAGAATCTTCAGTGGGTAAGTTCTTCCACTTGATGAGATACTTTGAAATTGATTTATTTCATAGATATCGAGTTCTATTTCTGTGACTGATTTAGGTTCCAATATGATTTTTCCTTCTTCGTCAAGTGCTGGTAATATTGTTTGAACTGGAATTTTGTCACTTATAACCTTATTTAAGCATGAAATGTGGAAGACTGGATGCACTCGTGAAGAAGCAGGAAGCTCTAATTTGTATTTCATAGTACCAATATTTTGCAACACCTTGTAAGGACCTTATTAATTTTGCAATAATTTATTATAATTCTTATCTTTCATGAGGGAAATTTATTTTTATGGTTACAGCCATAAAAATAGTCATTCTCCAACATCAAAACTTCTCTCGCTGTGATGTTGATCTGCCTGTTTTTTCATTCGATTTTGTGCCAAATTTAGGTTATCCTTTAAGAGTTAGAGAACTTTCTATTGACACTCGATGTGATGTTCCACTACTTGAACCTTAGAATTTTCTCTTAAAGATGATGTGATGGATGGAGGATGATATCCATAAAGTTCCATAAATGGGGTAATTTTTGCTGTTGTATGGAAGGAAGTGTTATACTACCATTCCGTCAGTGGTAACCACTTGACCCATTGTGTTTGTTTATCAGATACAAAACAACAAATATATCCTTCCAAAAAATTATTCTCTATCTCAGTTTCACCATCGGATTGAAGATGATAAGGTGAGCTATGAACTAATTGAGTACCCAAACAAGAAAACAATTCCGTCCAAAAATTTCCAGTAAAAATGGGATCTCTGTCACTTATCGTAATCTTTGGGTTTCCATGTAGCTTTTGAATTGTTTCCATAAATTAAGTATCAAATGTACTTTCTTTAAATGGATGAGATAATGCAAAAAAGTGTGCATACTTGGTAAGTCTATCAACTACCACCATGATGACACTCTTTCCTTCAGACTTAGGTAAACCTATGATAAAATACATTGAAATTGCTTCCCAACGTTGACATGGAATGGATAAAGGCTGTAAAATGCATGGGGTTTAATTGTCTCAACTTTATTTTGCTGGAAAACTAAACATTCCGCCAAAAAATTTTGAATAGCATGTTTAAGGCCATCCCAAAAAAAACCTTTCTTCACCCTATGGTAAGTTTTTAAAAATCTTGAGTGTCCTCCTAAAGGAGAAGTCTGCAATTCCAAAATAGTATTTTTTTTAGTTTGGAATTATTACAAATATATAAGCGATCTTTGTACCATAAAGAATCATTTTTACAGCTAAATGTATCAGATGTACTATGATCTTACTGAAAATTTTTAATGAGTGTCCACACTTCTTCGTCCTTCTTCCATTCATCCCTTGCTTCGGTTATCCAATATGGTTCGATAATAGAAATGGCACAACACAATGCTTCCACCTCTTCATCCTTTCTTGAGAGTGCATGTGCAACTGCATTTAGCTTTCCTCTCTTGTAGATAATTTCAAAGTCATAAATCAACATCTTTGTGAACTATTTTTGTTGCTCTTCTGAAGATAGTCTTTGTTCCAAAAAGTGCTTAAGAATATCATGATCAGTTTTTACCTTGAAGTGTCTTCCCATTAGGTAAGGTCACCATTTTTTTAGTGCATGTAGTATTGCCAACATTTCCTTCTCATAAATAGATTTCTGTAAATATTTTCCTTTGATTGGACGAATTTCAAAACAAATGGGTCTTCCTTCTTGCATCAAAAAAACACAAATTCGATTTCCTGAGGCATCACATTCCACAATAAAGGTTTTTGTGAAGTTTGGCGTAGATAAGACCGGTGCTAGGTAGATTTCTCTTTAAGATGTTTGAAGGCCTTAGTTGATTTAGGAGTCCATGAAAATGCATCTTTCTTCAATAATGTTGTTAGAGGCGTTTCTATTCTCCCATAATTCTTAAAAAACTTGTGATAATACCCTGTTAACTTGACAAATCCTTGCAACTTCTTTATGGTTGAGGGGACTTTCCATTCCTTTATGGATTTAATTTTGTTAGGGTCTATCTTAACACCCTCGTGAGATAAATATGACCCAGATATTCCACCTCTTATACTCCAAAGAAACATTTGGAGGTTTTTTCATATAATTCTTTCTCCTCCAATAGTTTGAGAACCCTGTTAACAAGTTTAACATGATCCTTCCAAGGACTGTTGTAGATTAGTACATCATCAAAAAATACTAACACAAATTTTCTAAGGAAGGGTTTAAAAATGGAATTCATCAACCTTTGAAATGTAGAAGGTGCATTGGTAAGGCCAAAAGGGATGAAAACAAATTCATAATGACCCTCATGAGTTTGAGATGTTGTTTTCAAAATATCTTTAGACTTCATTCTAATTTGATGATATCCTGATTGAAGATCCAACTTGGTAAAATAAATTGCTCCATGTAATTCATCCAATAATTCATCAATCACAGGAATGGTAAATTTATCTTTAATAGTGAGCTTATTGAGCTCCATACAATCCAGACACATGTGCCATGTTCCATTCTTTATGCGCACCAATACTACTGGAGCATAGACAGAACTTGGACTAGGTTGGGTTATACCAACCTCTAACATTTCTGTAGTCATACGTTCAATTTCGCTCTTTTAGACATAACGATATTAGTAAGGCTTGATGTTTGGAGGAACACTTCCTGGAATCAAATGAATATAATTATCATTATCACTAATAGGTAGGAGTACTTTTGGAGTTTCAAACACCTTGGAATGATTTTCCAAGACTTTTTGGAGATCTCGAGAAATAGGTAATTTTGATGTTGGAACTTCTAGTGAGAATAATTGTGAAATTACACCTTGTTGTTATTTATTCATTATATTTTTCATGACATTAGAGCTTATTATCTTTCTCAGCTTCCCTATGATACCCTGCAATTCTACTTCCTTTCCTTCTGAAAAAAATTTCAAGAAATGTTCTTGAAAATTAAAAGCTACTGTCCCCAAATATTGTAACCATTGTACTCCTAGTACAACATCAACACCTCCCATTGGAATCGAAATCATTGTACTATCCAATACATATTTCCCATGGTTAGCTTGATATTATGGAATTTTCTAGAGCAATTTATATTTCCTCCATTTACAACCATCACTTGATATTTTAGTGCTGAGTATAGGAAGAAATTCAATTCCTTGGCTAGCTTACAATGAATAAAATTATGGGTACTACTTGAAGAAATCAACACGATTATCATTTTCTTCTTGATATGTCCTTCTATCTTGAGAGTTTGAAGAGTGGTAATTCCTGCCAATGCATTACATGATATGGTTAGACTCATTTCTTATTTCTATAGGGTTGGATCCTGGTGTATATCCTCTTCTTTCAAAGTTTCTTGTTCATTTTATTTCTCCTCATCATAATCTATGTAAACTAATTTCTTCTCAACACACTTATGACCTTTAGTGTATTTTATATCACAACTGTAGGAAACGATTTTTTCTCTTTTTTATTCCAATTGTTGTATTGTCAGCATTGTAGGTTATGGAAGTCTAGGAGTAGCAACACTTCCATCTTTATAGATGTAAGTGGAAGGCTTCCTTGTCGCGATAATTTTACATTCAATTTTTCTTGCTAATCTAAATGACTTATCCAATGAATCAAGTTCCCAAGCACGAACCCGTTTTTGGATGTTATCCTTTAAATTACCTATGAAGACATAAATCTTGTGTTTTTCTAGAATATCATTTACCTTTATATTCAATTTCTATAAGTCCTCAATGTGCTCGACCACTGAACCCTTTTTCTTGAGATTTATCAATTGGCTAAAGAAGGTGTTTCTCTTTGTATCCTCATAATGGGCTATCATTTCCTCCATAAAAATTGACCAAGTGAATTTTTTTTATCAGAGTAAAGCCATCGATATCGTAAAAATGTATTTTTTCATAAATATAAATTTTAAATGCATACCTTTTGGGTGCTTTTCAAATTATTGAGATCAAAATATTGCTCCATCTGTAGTATCCATGCTACGGGATATTTTCCATCAAACTTCCTCATATCAATCTTTGGAATATGGTGGGTCTTCCATCCAACATTCGAGTTTATGAAATCACGATTAACATTTATTTTTTTCTCACCATGAGATTCCTCTACTATATTTTCGCCATTATGAATAATTTCTTGTAGCAAGTTTGTCAAGGCTTCCATGTCTTCTTTTATATCATTTTTCATGTCTTCCATTTTTTCTTCCATGTCTTCCATGCCATTCATCAAACCATAAATCTTAGCTTCCATGCCTTTCTTTAAACCCTCCATATTAGCTTCCACTCCTTGCATCAAACCATCCATCTTCGCTTCCATGCATTTCTTAAAAACTTCCATTTCATTTTTCATTTCTCATTGCGAGAGTGAAATTTGGTGCACGTGCTCTTGTAATTTTGATATATCATGTTTCACTTCTTCATCGTCATGAGGCATAGTAGAATATTGTGAAGGCTTAATGGATGTTTAATTTTTTATTAAGGGGCATTTTAGAAGCCAATACTAATATCTATGCTTCAATATGCCCTTCAAATCACTTCAAACTGATTTTTCAAACAAGACTTATGCAATTTGCAAAAAATACACACCTTTTTCTTGCTTTTGAAGAGTACGATATTGACACTAAATTATCTTTGTGATTGTGGATCTTCAATATCTGAAATTTGGTCCTATAGTAGCCCTTTGAATCTTATTTCAAATGCCATAGGTATGACCCGATTTGGATGCTTCAAGGAAAATTTATGTCCAATCTCCCACAATGACCTTATTATGGAATGGTTTAGTAGGGAAAACTTATATGGCATGTCACGTGTCATTGTTTCCTTCTTCGGCTCTAAAATTTTTACACAGGAAACTATATTCTATTTAATTTTTGCCACCTTTTACAGAATTATAATCCGATGGTCAAAGAGAAAGTTATGCAAATTTTCCCAAGGTCACCTCGTTTAGATGAAATTTGAGAGCCTGCAAAAACCCTAAATTCCACAGATCATATCTCCAAAACTATCTTGAACCAAGAACTAAAATTTATACACGACATTCCTTAGGATTTATTCTTCGACTTATAAAAATTTCAGCTTTTGAAACTTGGTAGAAAACAAGTTATAGAGAAAATTCCATGATAACCTATTTGGAGTAGCAAAACCCTAGAATCCAAAGCTCTGATACCAAATTTTATGAAACCAATTCCAAAAATCAAAGAAAAGAGAGATCAATGCCTTAAAAATAAGCTACTTCGAGGGGGAAACCTCCTTTAAATTAGATAAATGATAAATTTTTGGATGATACAAATGATAAAACCTCCTTCTATATATAGGATTCCATGGGGTTATAATATAATCCTAACTAACCTAAAAATAATAATGTAAGGAAAAAATAATAAAAATATGGGGGTTACAAGAGTACAATAATAAAATTAAGGGGCCTACACTAAAAACAATAAGGGACTACACTAGTAATATAGGGACCTAACAGATAAATTATAAAATGACTGGAAGGGAAGACCTAGCCATTATATTCACCTTACAGAAGTTTTGACATTACCTTCTAGAGAACCCATCTATATTCTACGCTAATCACCAGGAACTAAAGTAACTGGTTAATAAAATAGTTAATCAAGGGCACACATTTATAAGGTTATTATTATTTAAAGAATTTGAATTTCAAGTTATTTTCAACCAGGCAAGAAGAAAGCTGGTCCTCATCATTTAACTGAACTAGAATATCCAAAAGAGGAACTGACCGATATTGAAGATGACCTTCAATATGCGCACTTATTTAGAATCGAAGAAGTACCTGTGAATTGGGTGAATATAGAAAAAAAATTATAGATGGGAAAAGAACCTGAGGGATTATCTAAGAATAATAAAAACATACTTTTCATTAAGGCTGCACCATTTACATTGATAAATGGAATATTATATAAAATTGGTATTGACGAGGTGCTTCAAACATGTGCCTTGGAAAATGAAATAGAGGATATCATCGATGAGGAACATAAATGGTGAGTTTTAGGTCATTATAGGGGTGACATGATAGCAAGGAAAATACTGCAGGATGGGTTATGGTGGCTAAAAATATTTCGATATTTCTCAGTGCATGTACAAAAATGAAATATATACAGAGATGCATGCAACTACGACCTAAACCCCATATTTTGTTACTTTCAATTGTTTCATCACTACCCTTTGACATATGGTCCGTCGACTTTGTTGGAACATTTCCCAAACATTTTAGATGTATAGAATAAAATTAAATCATAACAATAGTGTAATATCTAACAAAGTGGGTAGAAGAAAAATCGTTTGACTCATGTACCAAAGAAGTAGCAAAAAAATTTAGATAAGAACAATATAGTAGCATGGTTTGGCTACCATTTTTTCATCATTAGTGATAGAGGGACTAACTTTGTAAATTTTAATATTCAAACACTAGTGAAGAACTTCATGATTGAAAATATGAAGACCATTGCATATCACTCGCATAGAAATGGCATTATCAAATATTTTAATCAAACACTACATAAGGGAATATCAAAGGTTTGGAATCTAGACAGAGATGAGTGAGATTAAAAGGTACCAACCATCCTCTAGGCATACCACACAACATAAAAGAAGTTGAAAAGATCAACACCTTTCAAACTTGTCTATGGACAAGAAGCAGTCATTTCAATCCAAATACTGGTGACTGCAGTACATGAATCGACTATATTGAAATATAATACAAAAATGTAGAAGGAAAGACTCCAAAAATTATGAAAATTAGAAGAATATTGATTCCATGTACTTTATAACTATCAAACTAATAACAATAAATAAAAGGCGTGGCATGATATAAATTTGCAAATACATGAATTCAAAGTTGATGATTTAGTTCTGTTATACAAGTTTGAAGTAAAGGGGAAACCAAGGAAACTATAAATTGCATGGTTTGGACCCTTCAATATTGAAGATATATGACCTTCAGGTGTTGTACAGTTGAAGACATTGCATGGGCACCTGTTCAAGTCACTTGTCAATTGTGCCCGATATATGAAGCATGTCTCTTAACAATAATGGCATGTTCCTAGTGAAAATTGTTTTGAGGTGCCAATGACATGAGTTAGATTGAAAAAAACTCAATGGTGGAATAATTGATCACACAATAGGTAAAACTAAAAGTTTTCTTTCTTATGAATAATTTAGAAATATTTTTACAAAAAAAAGTTATAGATTAAGAAGTAAAGTAACTAGCATAGGAGTTTAGGATCCAGTAAAGAGAACATAATTCAAAATCAAGTAGAAAGAAAATATATAAATATGGAACAAGAAGTAGATCTACATAAACTATTCAATAGCAAAGTTAAAAATAAGATTTATTGACATCATTACAAAGGAGAAAATGGAAATAAAATAAAAAATGATTCAGATATTATTATAATGAAATATTTGACACAACAGAAAAATCATGAAAGAAAACTTCAAATTGAGCCGAAAAGAAAAAGAATCATTTGGTAGATCATGGAAATAAACAACATATCAATAGGATAGACACTCAAGATAAAGGGTTTGACCATGTGTTGGAAGATAGTATCAGAAAAAAAATTGCAAATGAATTCCAAGCATGTAATTTTGACAAGAGAACTCATAAGAGACAAGAATTAAAATTTAAAAATTAAATTACTCACATATATCAATCCACTCATAACATGTTCCATATGTCACAAGTCCCATAAATGTTAGACGCACATCGCCCATCAACTCAAATCATCGCAAAATCATTTACCACTCCATGAAGAATGTGGAGATCAAGTGGCATGCACACGCTCTGTGAAATTGAAAATCAAATCAAAATTTGACGAGATAGTTCATGGAAAAGGAACCAAGAAGAAATGATGGTGTAATTAATTTCAATTTCATAAAAAATTATGAATCCTTGTGTGTGCTTAATATTCAACAAAAAATACCTTTAAGTGTCAATTGCTACCTTGATGATATTCCAGACATACCAATCCCTCTGATTTCAGACTCCAAATTCTTAGATCATTTGAGAACTTCATAATTGCAAAGTGATTGTACAATGGAAAAAATGAAAGTTTGCTTTGAGGATGATGATGTTACAGTCGATCCATGAACCAAGGCAAGGTTTGATCTTGCAGGAAAAAAAGATCTTGAAGTCTACATGCACTGTATAAAATTACCAAAGGTAGGTGAATTATTTTGGGAAAATAATTATGAGCCATTCCTTTGATGGGATAACCGAGATAATCAATGGAATTCAAAGTCTTAGTGGTTGAAGGAAGGAATATGTGAGATTCTTGGATCCCGATTGGTGGAAGATATGCAAGAAATGAATGAAGAATATGCAAAGTATCTGGTAAGTATATACCGCAATGGGAATATTTTTTTTGGCCAAAACCCAGTTGATTCCTACGGCCACCATCCACTTTATTAAAGGTTTATCATAAAAAGGAGAAAAGGTTCTTAATACAGCTGACTATAACAAGTAGCTTAAAAAATTCACCGGTGGAGTGTCAAGCAAGAATTCAAGAGGTTTTTTCAAGGACCTATTGGTTGAGACTTGGATCTCAAATTAAACATGCTCGAAGAAATTGGAAAAATAACAAGCTCTTTGAAGAGATACAATTGGACGAAATATTTTGTAGGCCTCATCAAAAACAACTATCATAACTACCAGAATTTGGGTAAACATATTTGTTTCCCTTGTTTTCTTAAATTGTTAGACATGAAATATAGTCTGTCATTCAGAGAGACTGACTACACAAGGAAGTATATGTTCTTGATGGATAATTTTAATATTTTCTCACATGGTTGGTTGGGGAAACCCCAGTCTTTGGGCCCCCATGAGTTATTCATAAATTGGTGGTTGAATATTATGTCATCATCAAAAAATTGGAGGGATCCAATTCTACTAAGGTGGGTCCTTTGGAAATTCCCTATCGACCCACTTTTGTACAAGTTTTTAATGAATTGTTATGAAAATCTAACAAAAAATTTCCCACTCCTCTCGGAGTCCTAGATCCATTTAAATAAATTATTACCTCACTCTTTCGTGCAGATTTAGATGACGAGACAGAATTTGCATTGTATCTATAACCCTTTAAGGTCTACATGTCAGTTCCTTTGGAGAAATCATCGCAGACTTCCAGTCGAAAAATGTTCTAGAGTCCTAAGGTCACTACAAATTCTTTTGAAGGAATTTGGTGGGAAGAGGTATTATCATAATTTTTTCTACAAAAATCTTAGCAACAACAAAAAGTTATTGAGTTTTTTCAACAAGTGCTTGATTTTACCAAGGAAAAATTTAAAGTAGATAAAAGGCCTCGAAAGAAAACAAGAGTGCCATCTATCGAAGAAGATATACAATAAGTAGTATGAAATTAAAATAATTTTTTTCTGGAGAATATGTGATATAATATATAATAAATCTATGAATCTTCATTAGGGCTTAATCCCATGCAAAATGACACCACTACTAATAAGAAGAACGATAGTTTTATTCAGAAACAAAATCATACTTCTTGCTAGGAGTATGACCAAATAGAGTAGGTCACGAGAACTCATAACAACACTCATGTAATTGAAATTGATCTAACCAAGGATATACCACCTAACTCTTTGATGCATATTGAAGAAGAGAAACATTGATCAAATCAAAATTTGTAAGATCAAAAAAATTCACGGGATAATTCATCAAAATGTACTCAGACATATGACATAGTCATAACCTACAATGAGGAGACTAACTAAATGATGTTTGTCCTAAAAAATCTACAAAAAACAACAATGACTAATTTTCCATCAAATAAGCCATCATTTATTTAGCCAACTCCAACTAGTATGATGTCATTTGAGCTGAATTCAATACGTTCATAGGGAACATGACTTAAAAAAAGAACTTATTGATATCTGTAGAGAGTATGTTTTTTAAGTCTTATAGGGTTATGTAAAAGAAACCAAATTGTGGATGAAAAAGAGGAAAAAATACACCAATAAACTTCAACAAAGATAAGAATGAGAAAAGGATATTTGGTTGTATTGTAAACACTGAGTAGCACAAAAGGATATCATCGACATCCCATTCGAAAATGATGATCATATTGTTTCCTTCCAATAGCTTGTGTATCTGT
Organism: Pinus albicaulis; assembly: GCA_034641835.2. Classification (NCBI taxonomy): domain Eukaryota; kingdom Viridiplantae; phylum Streptophyta; class Pinopsida; order Pinales; family Pinaceae; genus Pinus; species Pinus albicaulis. The sequence goes on along the minus strand of CM076570.1, from coordinate 303,158,140 downwards.
TTATTGATAAGAATGAATAGCTTAGAGAACAAATAACATAGATACAATGCATATAAATAATGGCACGAAGCGAAAAATTCATACAAGTACTCCAAAAGGTTCGTCATGAATTTTTGGTGGCCAAACAAACATTGGAGGATACACTCAATAAAGGATATTATTCAATGAATATGTTGAATAATTGGCTTACCTATTTGGAATCAACCTATAGTCACATCAAATAAAACGACATGAATCCAAGAGTTAAATAGGCACTGGAAAATAAGTTGGAACAAGAATCAGAAATATATGCACAACTTAGGAAAAATTAGCACAAGTGTCTGAGAGAAGGAAGAAAAGCATAACTAGAAGCCAAAAATTCTTTGTAATTTATATGGGGGATACTTAATCAATTCCGACAGATTGAACATGCTAAGACTTTGGAGAAAAGAATATCAGAAGAGGCCCTACGAGAAGAAAGAGTTTAGTTTCTTCCATATCTTAAGGATTCTAGTCGTCAAACAAGGTTACTAGTCCATGAATGGTATATCTTTAATGAACATATTAAAATATTTGGATGATCTGGTGGATCAGTAAAATTGTCAATTTTCAAAGTGCTTGAAATGGGTCGAAACTAGAGCCAAATTGAAGACCTTGTCTCCCTGAATCTAACACAATTTGTTTCACTAAAAACCCATATCATATGCTCCCAATATCACATTCTAATCGAACTGGAAGACAACTATTTTTTTTTAAATTGGTTTGTAGGTAAGTTGAGTCAGAAGTATGTATGCAAACTCAACATCATACTGTGTATGTGACTGTGTTTTTATGGGCCTATGGTTGGATAAAAAGTGTCATCATCTTATCAGTTTTCAATGGTGTGTTTTTATTGGCTCATGGGTTGTTTATGTGGACCAATTAGACAGAGCCACGTGGGCCAATCAATGGCTGCCATGTGGCCTCTTGATAACCATGTAAACTTTTAGTAAGGCCTCGAAATATCTCTAACAAGTTGAACCCATGACCTTGCATATGGTAACAAGGCTCTCAATCGATCCTCCTATCGTGTTCCTTGCTATACTATGCAGTCGGGCCATATATAAAATTCATTGAAAATTTTTTTTGGGGGTTGGGACTAGGGTTAAACCATATCCCCTAGTCCACCCAACCCACATGATGTACTCGACAACCAGGGGCCCGAGGTTAACCTTGGCCCCAGACCATGTGTCAATATAACATATGCCAACACCATATATTATATGCAGCCCCAAACTTTATATTATATGCAACTTATATTGGCAACACCATAGTCCAAAGTATTAATGCAAAACATATGTTATATTATAATTGTGTACCATATGTGATAGCTAAATCATATATTAAAACTTAACCCAAAGTTTCGGTGGATTATGTGGTTTAACTTCGGCTGTCTACACGTTTCCCGTCACATGCAAAAATTTTGGTCACAATTATATGTAATTTTATCACCATAGTTACATGCCATGATAACCAACAGTAAAGGATTTACACTTGTCACATGCAATCATCCTGGAGTGGTGAAGTTTTATGTTTATGGCACATTTTGTTAATCTGGCGGAGGTCACAATGTCACACGATAATAGTTAATGTTGGCAGTTAAACCAATGGTTCGGAGTTATCAAAACCCACATTGGAAGCTTGGTCTATATGTGTGGTTTGGTTTATATGATATGGCAGGTCTAATGAATGATTAACACTGGTAGTGAAGACTTAAAACTCCTCATATGTAATTAGTAGTAGCATGGTTACAGTTTACGATTATGACAGGGAGTATCAACTAATGACAAGAATGAGAGTTTTCAGAAACCACAGTTTATATGCGGAGGTTAAATTTTAAGTCTTGGCGTGACATATCAAACTAAACCACAGTCTGCCACACCTACCATAGTTTGCAATTAGAGTTAAAGGATTGGCGGGAAGTGGTTTGAACTACCCAAATCCTACAACCTCAAATGTGCAATGTAGCATGATTTTGTTGGATCATGGGGGTAATCGAAAAATTATTGATCTGACATATTTCACCCAAATCAACGGGAATCTCACTGGCGTGGGGAAAATTTTTCAACCCATGTGGCCAGAAAAGTCAAAAAATGTAGAATAACTAGTAGGTGGGTGCAAATTAGAAGACAGTTAGAAGGAAAACTTATCTGGTGCATAACTATAAATTTTTGAAGATATTTTATGCTTGATGCAAATTTACTTCAAACACGATACCAAATAGTAATCACATGAACATGAAATTAAAATGTTGATAGAACACCAATATATCGACAGAAGACAAGCGAAAAAATACACTTAACTTGATCAGAAAAATATATGTGTTGTGGTGCATTACGATGGTCAACAAGATGCTTCAACCAACAAAGTATCCTCATGGTTAGCCAACCAGAAGTGTCACACAACCCTCAAGACAACTCCACAAAATTCCACCCAAAGTCAACGTTGTCCAGTCAACAGTCAAAAAAGAACAACAACAGCAAAAATTCAACACAAGAGGTCAAAGGTCAACATCTTGGTTTTTGTGCCAATGAATGTAGCCTTTATAAATTAGAAGTTTGGTGGAGTTTTAGGTTAAATGGACCAAGATTTGACCAAAGTCAACGCATGTAAAACCTGCACTGAAACCCTAAACAGATCTTAATAGAAAACCCTAGCTTATGTTCCACACATGTGAGAAGAAAAGCCTCCAAATGATGATCAAACCAATCAGACACAAGAGAGAAGTGTGTGATGAGTGGATGACGAAATGAACTCCAAGTCTTTCTAATATATATCCATCTGTGAGGGTGTGTGACACATATGTTGGGGCTCCAAGCCTACATTACAATTCTGGTTGTCCTTGCACATAAGTAGCATAAATTCAAAATAAATGTTCTAATCATCCGATCAAGATGATATTTAGATAAATCTTTCACCTCTCTGAAAGAGGAATCCAATAAAAATATTGGCATCATCATATGAGCAGTACAACATGGAATTTGGACTAAGTTTCCCAAAATTAACAATAACTTAGTCAATTTTCGACCTTTTTGGTTGCAGAAAGAGCCTAGCTAGGGGTTTTTAATTTCCTTGGAGTCATTGGATGATCAGGAGCTCAGGACCAAGTGTCGTAAAATGGTCAAAAATTAAAGTGCTCAGAACTGGTTGGAACCTAAACGACCGGATAGAGCTCGTATTCCTGATTCCGGCGCCGCGAACGGTTCGAAAAATGGTCTCCGTATGAAGAAGTTATTCAAGTTCAAAGTTTTGTCAATTTCAATTAAAAAAGGGCAAATTGGACTTTGGAAAATTTTATTAAAAAAAAAATATTCCGCAGAATATTCTGGGAATATTCCGTGGAATATTCCACAGAATATTCTGGGAATATTCCATGGAATATTCCGCAGAATATTCTAGGGAATATTCCATTTGGCAGCCAATCAGGAGGCGCCACGTGGCTAGCCCGGAGGCCGCCACGTGGGCCCCAAGGCCGAGTTGAATGGCGTGTTAAAATATTTTGGTATGGCTTGGACGGATTCGAACCCCGGCCACATATATATCAACCCAACGTTTTAACCAGCGGGTCACAATATTGTTCGTTGAAAATGTGTGCTGGAGGATTAATGTTATGGCTTACGAATGTTTTGGGCGGGGCCCAAAGGGGGCCAGCCCCCTCCACGATACAACCTCCGGCGCAGAACCCGTGGCTTAAACTCATTGGCGCGCTCAAATGGTCGGATAGATAAACTTTGGTTAACGGATTGTTATGGTTTGTTAATACATTTTAATTCAATCCGTTTAACATTTATTTAAAACAGTTACATTGACCGCCAGCGCATTTGAACGTGTGTTAACACTTGATGCCCAACAAACCGCGCGCCATATTTGGCGGAGTCCGCCCTCATTTTTGGCGCCTTATCCCCATTTGTCTGCCTTATCTGCAGTTGCTCCACATTTAGTGGGGGTTTTGTTGGTGAAACAGGGAGTTTACTAAAGAGGCCATAACTTTTGATAGGAGAGGCCTTTGAAGACGAATTTTTTTTTGATTTTGGGTGTAGAGAGCATTCTGGAGCTGTTGGAGGGGTCTGCAGAGCCATCAGGGCATTTTATCTGCGAATTTTACAGCGCTTTTGACAGTGACTCCATTAGAGCTAAGGGGAAAGATTGCTGCATTGGGCTACCTTCCTCCAATGGAGGTGAATTTGTAGTCTATTTCTACTGATTTGGATGTTGTGAGTCTGTTTTAGCAGTATATTTTCTCATTAGAGGATTTTATATAGATGTAATCTCATTTTCACCATTTAATCAAAAGAGGACTGAGCCTATTTAGAGGCTTTTGGACCAGCGGAGGTAGCCCAAGAGAGGGGTGAACCACTTAAACAAATATCTGCTGTTCATGTGTGTATTATGGCTGTTTATTTCCAGATTTTGATAGTTTAAACAGTAAAATTTCATGAGCATGCTTTTCTAAAACAAGTTTATACAGGAATCAAAACTTGTTGTTTTAACATCAAACCTCTACACACCAATTGCAGAACATATGCTCTTGCTTATTCACACTTAAAACAGATCAATGAACACTTTGAATTGAAAAACAAAAGACTTTTATTGATTTTGTTATTTGTGTTTATATCTTATTTCCTTAGACAGAGTCTGTAGAGGGCCAGGTAGCCTCTGGAACTCATCCTCTCTTTAGAGGTGACATGTCCAGTGAATGCCCCTACAGTCCATCTCTGTATGGGAAATAGTTTATTCTCACATTAGCAAGAGATCACTTGGAGTTATAGCTCAATTTAAAATTATGAGTATTTGCACTCATTTTATTAAATGAAAATGGATACCTTGCACCCTTAAACAAGTACATTCCATTTTCAGATCAGATGGTATCAGAGGAGGTTGCAAAGCTGGTTTGCTTGACTGACATCACTAGCTTGATTGTGTAGCTTGAAAGGTGTCTTAAGCAGTGTTGAAGATTGACTGCTTTATTATTCTGCAAACTACTTGTTGTTTGAGTTTGTTGAAGCTCTTTTGTTCATTTTTATAATGACAACTTCCATAAGTGAGCTATCAAAATCGTCCTCCTTCACAAGATTTTTTGATGAAGGTTTGAAGCAAGAATTTTTCATCATGGTGAATATGGTGAAAGAAATGTATGAGGATGAAAGAAAGAGCTTTAGACTTCAAGAGCAATTGAATTCCATGAGGGAAGAGAAGCAGTTGCTTTCTGACCAATTGCAGGAAATGGAAGGCCAACTTCGTATTGCAAACATGAAGCTGGAAAAGATGTATGAGTTGGAGACACAACTCCTTGTTTCCAAAGAAGCCTTAGCCAAGTATCATCTTGAAGAAGAGGTAAACAATTCTAGTTTGTCTTCAAATTCTTATAAGAATGTTTATGAACTTGGTTCTTTTGAGAAACATACCAAAGGCATAGGGTCCAAGTTGATGTCCAAAATGGGATATGAAGGAAAAGGACTGGGAAAACATGCACAGGGTATAGTTGAGCCAATAATGGTTGAGGTAAGGCCTAAGAATTTGGGTCTTGGCTATGGACAATCTTATGGAGAAAGTTCCAAAGCAGCCATGAAGGAAGAAGGTGTGCATCAGCATGCACTTGAACAAGGGAGTAGTGAAAGCTCTAAAACCATTGATGGGATTGATAGTGTTCCAAAGGGAGCTTCTTCTTCTTTCGATTCACCTCCTCATGAAGGTAATGAAGGTGAAAGAGAAAGGTATAAATCTGATTTCAATCATATTTCCTTTGATCATGTAAAGCATGAAAAATTTCCACACAAGCATGGGAAAAGAATTGCATGTTCTTTTTGTGGTTTGTTTAACCATAGTGTTTCTAGATGTTGGAAAAGAATGGCAACATACAAGAAACTTTTAAAGGAAAGGAGGCAAGAAGCCAAAGTTCCATTGAACAATGCAAATCATGCGGTCAAGAAGATGAACATGTGTTGCACTTATTGCCATAAGCAAGGACATCTAGTTGAAAGGTGTTGGACTTTGAATCCAACAATGCTTCCACAAAAGTTGAAGAAGTGGGAGAAAGAGTATGGCAAGAATGGGAAGGAAGTTTCCATCATTGATATGTGTCAGGATGATACACATGTTGATATCGATGTGCAGTTAAAGGAAGCACCTTTGAAATGGATTGGTAAGAAATGGTTAGAATTCTTATCCAATTAAAGTTGCATGTCTTTTGATTGAATGCATTTTCTTTGTTAAAGGAATGCAAGTTGCAGGATGGAAAAGCTGAGTATGAGACTCATTCTATCTTAGCGAAAGTTATTTTCATTTAAGCTTTGAAAGTACATGTACATGTGATTGAGGATCTTGTACTTATGATTTTACTTAAGAGAAAGTTGAAGGATAAGCTACATGCATGAGAATGAGATGCATGAGCACAGGGATCATGATGATTTCCTTGTATTTTTAAACATGTATGTGTGATTAACTTGAAGGGTTGATTACTTTGTTTTTAACCATGCATGTAATGTAATATTGACTTGGAAAAAGTTAATTTGTTCTCCAAGATTGTAAACAGGAGAAATGATGAAGTGTTTCATCTTTGTAAAAGCTTTCTCATTTGGGAGGCAGTTCTTCTTCTGAAGCGAAGGTGCCTTGGATGGGCATCGTGACAGTTGGCAAGTCCACATATTCAGGGGAATATTTCAGCTTATATATCAGCAAGTTTCATTGCTGGTTCCTGCAATTTTAGTTTAGTCTGGCAAAAGAACTTGGTCGGGATTCGACAAGTACTTGGCGTTTGCAGCAAAAAGTCGCCATGACGACAGTTAGCAAGGCAGGACATTTTTGGCATCTGTATACTCTTTTGGCTGACTGGAAGAGGATATCTCTGTTCCTCAATTGCTGTACAGTTCAGTGCAGAGATTCAGTAAGCTTTTGGGGACCAAAAGCCTTCTCATTTGGGAGGTGTGATCAGGAGCTCAGGACCAGGTGTCGTAAAATGGTCAAAAATGAAAGTGCTCAGAACTGGTTTGAACCTGAACGACCGGATAGTGCTCGTCTTCCTGATTCCGGCGCCGTGAACGGTTCGAAAAATGGTCTCCGTATGCAAAAGTTATTCAAGTTCAAAGTTTTGTCAATTTCAATTAAAAAAGGGCAAATTGGACTTTGGAAAATTTTTATTAAAAAAAGAATATTCCACAGAATATTCTGGGAATATTCCGTGGAATATTTCGCAGAATATTCTGGGGAATATTCCCGTATCGGCCAATCATATGGCGCCACGTGGCTAGCCTGGAGGCCGCCACGTGGGCCCCAAGAACGAAGTTGAAATGGCATTCAAAATTATTATGGGTCGGACGGATTTGAACCCCCGACTGCATGTCTGTTAACCAACGGACTTTACCAATGCACCACAGCTTTGATCGTTGTTTATGTTGCGGACGGGATATTATTTAACGTTTGAAATGGTTTTGGGCAGGGCCCGAAGGGGGCCAGCCCCCTCCCATGGGACCTCCGCAGCGGAACCACGGTCCCAGTGTCATCGACGCGCAATTCAAAACGTGCGGATTAACCAACTTTGGTTTAAACGTTATGTAGTGGGTTTTTCAAATAAACGTTTTGTATTAAATTAAAACGTTGAAACAGTTGTTATAACCGCCGAACCGTATGTGATCCATATGAACGCGTTTTGATAACCATTACATTTAATGCCATGTTTGGCGGATAATTGGCAACTCCGCCCCAATTTTGGCGCCTTATCCCTATTTGGTGGGATTAGCTGCAGTTGCTCCACATTTAGTGGGGGTTTTGTTGGTGAAACAGGCAGTTTACTAAAGAGGCCATAACTTTTGATAGGAGAGGCCTTTGAAGACGAATTTGTTTTTGATTTTGGGTGTAGAGAGCATTCTGGAGCTGTTGGAGGGGTCTGCAGAGCCATCAGGGCATTCTATCTGCGAATTTTACAGCGCTTTTGACAGTGACTCCATCAGAGCTAAGGGGAAAGATTGCTGCATTGGGCTACCTTCCTCCATTGGAGGTGAATTTGTAGTCTATTTCTACTGTTTTGGACCTTCTGAGTCTGTTTTAGCAGTCTATTTTCTCATTAGAGGAGTTTATACAGATGTAATCTCATTTGCACCATTTAATCAAAAGAGGACTGAGCCTAATTAGAGGCTTTTGGACCAGCGGAGGTAGCCCAAGAGAGGGGTGAACCGCTTAAACAAATATCTGTTGTTCATGTGTGTATTATGGCTGTTTATTTCCAGATTCTGATAGTTTAAACAGTAAAATTTCATGAGCATGCTTTTCTAAAACAAGTTTATACAGGAAGCAAAACTTGTTGTTTTAACTTCAAACCTCTTCACACAAATTGCAAAACATATGCTCTTGCTTATTCACACTTAAAATAGATCAATGAACACTTTGAATTCAAAAACAAAAGACTTTCATTGTTCTTGTTATTTGTGTTTATATCTTATTTCCTTAGACAGAGTCTGTAGAGGGCCAGGTAGCCTCTGGAACTCATCCTCTCTTTAGAGGTGACATGTCCAGTGAATGCCCCTACAGTCCATCTCTGTATGGGAAATAGTTTATTCTCACATTATCAAGAGGTCACTTGGAGTATAGCAGTCAATTTGAAATTTTGGAAAATGGATACCTTGCACCCTTAAACAAGTACATTCCATTTTCAGATCATTGGAGACATTTTTTTTTGCATTATGAGCACTATAAATTTACGTAAACACATATTTTTGGGCATACTGAAAGAGGCCCAACATTGGAAGTTGGACCAGGAGATGTAGCCTCGGAGGGGGAAAATCCTTCATCATTTGGTGTCTTGTGGACGCTGTTATGGTAAAAATGTCTTCATTATTTTCTCCAAAAATGAGTTTTAAAATCATGTTTATTTGTTAATGTAATTGACATAATTGGATAAAAATGCTACACATTTCACTTGCAATTTTCACCATAAAATCTCTAGTTTACATATAATGATCATTTTGGTGTCAAATCTTTGGTTCTTTGGTGGTATTGAGGGTTTAATTTTGTTGCAATTGTTTCAAATGATTCCAAGGTTGAAGCTAAGAAGAGGAGAAGCAAAGCTTGTGGTATCAAGTCCTCAAGTTAGGTCAAGGAGATCACATTTTCCATAATATTCACTGTTAGTATGATTCTTTTGTTGTAAAAGATCACTTTAGCTACGGATAACAAATAGCCCTAACATCGGTTGTGGCTGCAAAATATCTTTAAGTTTGCTGCACAAATTCAGATCTAAGCACAAAAGACATTAAGCAGATAAAACATAACATAGCTCCATAAATCCAATGGACAAGACAAGAAGAATGTATTTAAAAGAATTTTGTATTATATTAAAGAATGGGGCACTTGAGAGGAAAATAGGAAAGGTGTCTTCCGGTTCTCCTCAGTGGGATGGGTTCTTAAATGTCCTCAATGTTTTAGATCTAACATTTCTCTCTCTTATAGGTGTGAAAAAGCAAACATAGAACTCAATGGGAGTTCACAAAACAAAATGGAAAAATGGTGACCAAAAGTAGATGCAGAGTGATCTAATGCAATGAAGGTGACTAATGAATGGGGAAAACCCCCCTATTTATAACAAAATATTGGGGCGGTCTAGAACTCGGTGCATGAATAAAATATTATTAATCGAATTCTAGAAGCACCTTTTAGGAATATTTTATTGTATTTGTTGGAGGGAAAATAATTCTTGACTTGGGTCAATTCCTTTATTTATATAAATAATAAATAAATAAATGATTTATTTATCATTTTAGGGGAATGATGGGAATATAATTAAATAAATGATGGTTTATTTAATTATTTATGGATGATTTAGTCAAATTTAACTAAGAATATTATTTAAATAATGATTTAAATAACTTGTTCTTTGGAAATAATTAAATAAATGAGGATTTATTTAATTAATTTCCTTGTTTTGGGTTAAATATGACCAAATGAGTTATTTTATATGGTGAAAGAAATTTTACTTAGGGTAAAATTGGTCTTACATGGTGTACTTGGGTTCATCTAATAATAATAGGTTAGATGCCCAAAAAAATGGTGTAACATTCACCACAAATTTCACCTCAAGTTTCCCAAAAGCCTCACCAGTCATGGAACATGAAGGAGATCCTAAAAATATGGTTGAGGATGGGAAGGATTTCAGAAAGGAATTCTTTGACATGACACAAATGGTGAAATTTCTCTAAGAAGAAAGGAATACAAGGTTGCAAGGTGAGAGCTCCAATCCTCCAAAGGGAGATGGAGATAAAACTACAAAAGGAGATGGAGGAGATGAGGACAATCCTCCAAAAGGGAATGGAGGGATTGGTGAAAAAAAAGAAATTTAACTCCTCCTTTCTCTTTACCTCCATCCTCAGCTCCATTTTCACCATCATGATCTTCTACATCAACCCCTTCAAAAATGCCTCCACTTTCTACAAAGGGACATGGTAAAACTCCACTTTTGAAACTTGATATAAATTTTGAATTGTCTATGTATAATGGAGATGTAAATTCTAAGAAATTAGATAATTGGGTTCGTAAGCTTGAAGTGTATTGCAGGATACAAAGGATCAAGGATGATGAGACTAAGCTCCAACTTACTTCATTAAGGTTGTAAAGTGGAACACTCATTTGGTGGGAAGCCAAAACTCAAGAGGACATGAATAAACGTGATAAGGTATTATTTTCTTGAAATTCTTTTGTTGCTGCATTAAGAATAAAGTTTTATCCCTTAGCATATATGCAGAAAGCTATCATTGATTGGACAAAATTTAGGCAATTAAACATTGGAAGTGTGCAAAGTTATACTCACGAGTTTAGAAGGAGAGAATTGATATTGGGTTTATATTTATCATCACAAGACACTTTACTGAAATACATTGGATATTTACATAGATACTTGATACACACTATTCTCATGTTTAACCATACACATTTAGATGAATTTTGTGTATAGGAAACACGTATATAGGCAAGAGGGAAAAATGTTTCTGATGAAACAAGTGAGAACAACTTTGAGTTTGGAGACCAAGGAAAGGGTAAGTTCAAAGGAAAAGGGAATAATAATGTTTCCATCAATATGGAGAAATAAAAGATCACATGTGAACATTGTTCAAAAGAGCACCATGATGAAGATCATTTTTGGAAACTTCATCCAGAGATGAGACCCAAAAAGTTTAAAAACAAGGAGAAAGAAAAAACAACCACAACTACACAACATGATTTAGGTTCTCATTCCACATATGAAACAAATATCATAGCCATGGGTTTGAAAGGTAAGGACATTGCAAGTACTAGTTCTTCAAATTTGTCTCAATGATACTCAATATGAAAAAAAAATTGAGGTTTTCCACATTACATTTATTTCAAAACATACCAAGATAGATACACTATTTGATAATGGTTCACAAAAAAAGAACTTATATTTGAAGACATTGTGAAGAATTTGAATTTAGAAACCATTCCTCATTCTATTGGGCATGTGAGAATCCAAAATTACAAGTGACAAGGAAATTCATACTTAGTTTTGCAATCACTGCAAAGTTTCTTGATGAGGTTTAACTTGATGTAGTTTCGCTTGATATATATGGTAATTTTTTTGGTAAGCCCATATATTTATGATAGGAGAGTCAGTTTTCATCACCATGAGAATAAATATCATTTGTTCAAGAATGGGATTGAGTACATTTTTAAAGAAAATATCAATAAATTGAGTTTATCTCTTGTGAATGATGGACAAATGAAGAGGATTGTTAATGTTAGTAAGAATTTTTCATTGTTAATGTTCAAGCATAAATATTATGAGGAACATAAAGCCTTTCAAGGATATGAATCAATTTTAAAATCTTATTTCATTGAGGTTTCTAATTGATTTGCTAATATGTTTCAGGAGTCTAACATGTTGCCTCCTAAAAGAGGAAAAAAAAGGAAGTGTAATTTCAACAACATGCATCATTGGTCAACATTAGTGTGAACAAGATGTCAGTCTTAAATAATGTAGGGGTAAAAAATAAAATGTAAGATAAATTTGAGAAAGAGGACATTGGTTCAAATTCTTCCTCTTGTGGATTTTATAATGTTTTTCTTAGAGGAAGGATGGTGCATGGCAATGGCGACCATATTTGGTAAATAATCGAGCCAAGTGTAGGCTAGACATGTTAAGCATGATTATGGAGACAATGTTCAAGGTGAAATTAATTTTAAAATAAATAAGTTTCCATTGGTTGAATATCGGGGAGGGAATATGCATATTACTTCAAAGGTAATTTTCTGTTTCGAAAATCTTGAAAAATTACAACAAGATGTCATCTTTGAAAATAAGACAAGGACTCCAAAATCAGGGAAAGTTATGTACTTTCATGAAAATATCAAAGAGAAAAATCCATGTAAAGATAAGTGGATTGAGATTGGAAGGGTGAGGGAAATGTACTCTTATCTATTTGTTTATTGAAAATGAGCCTTTGGAGGTCCAAAATCTTACAGTGGGGAGGATTGATCTGGTGGATCAGTAAAATGCTCAAAATGGACCGAAACCACCACCAACGCCAATATCTCATCCCCTTGAATCCAAGGCAATTGGTTTCACTCAAAACCGATATCGTATTCTCCCGATATGATGTTTTGATAGAGTTGGCAAGGAGCTAAATTTTTTGTAAAGTGGGTTGTAGGTACACCAAGTCAGCAGTATTTACACTAACTGTGCATCTTATTGAGAAGGTGACTATGTTTTTTATGGGCCTATGGTTGGATGGCAAGTGTCATCATCTTATTGGTTGTGAACGATGCATTTTTATTGGCTCATGGGTTGTTTATGTGGAAAATTAGACAGAGCCACAAGGGTTAATGAATGGCTACTGCCAGGTGGCTTCCTGATGGCCGTGTAAAATTTTGGTGAGGCCTCAAAAAACCTCTCATTATTTGAACCCACGACCTTCCATCCAGTAAAAAGGCTCTCCGCTGATCCACCTATCGCATTCCTGGCTATACTATGCAGTCAAGCCATATTTAAACTTTATTTCAAAGTTTATCAAGGGGTGTGGACAAGAGTTAACCACTAGCCCCCAGTCAAACCAACCCACATGATGTGGTGGGAAGCCAGTGGCCCAGGGTTTACCGCCACCCAAAACCATGTGTCAACATAATATATGCCAACACTCTATATTATATGTGGCCACAAAATTTATGGTATACAGATCATAGATTTCCAATGCCATAGTCCAAATTATTAATGAAAACCATATGTTATATTATAATTTTGGACCATATGTGAAAACCAAATCATATATTAAAACATAACCCAAAGTTTTGGTGGATTATGTGGTTTAACTCTAGCAGTCTACGTGTTTCTCGTCACATGCAAACAATTTGGTCACAATTATATGTTATGTTATCATCACAGTTATATGCCAAGCTAATTGGAGGTAAAGGATTAACACTTATCGAATGAAAATGTCGAGGAGCAGTGAATTTTTATGATTATGGCACAGTTTGTTAATCCATCGGATGCCACAACATCACATGGAAACAATTAATGTTGGTGGTTAAACCGGAAGTTCGAAGTTATCAAAACCCACTTTGGAACCTTGGTCTATTTGCAGGGTTTGGTTTGTATGCTATGGAGGGTTCAACATATGGTTAACACTGGATGTCAAGACTGCAAGCCCATCATATGTACCGAGTAGGAGTGTGGTTATGGTTTATAAGTGGAGGTTAAGTTTTAAGTCTTAGCGCAACATCTAAAAATCAACCACAGTCTGCCTCACCTACCATAGTTTCAATCACGAGTTAAAGGATTGTTGGGAAGCATTTTGAACCACCTCGACAACCACGACAACCACATTTTCTATGTGGAGGTTAAATTTTAAGTCTTGGCGTGACATTTAAAACTCAACTACAATCTACCACACCTACCATAGTTTGTAGCCAGACTTAAAGGATTGGTGCGAAGTGGTTTAAACTACCCAATCTTACAACCTCAAATGTGCAATGTGGCATGAATTTTTTGGATCATGGGGGTCCCTGAAAAATTAATGATCCGACAAATTGCACCAGAACTAGTGGAAATATCACCTTTGTGGGGAAGATTTGTCGCCCCACATGGCCAAAAAATTCATAAATTTTACAAAAATTAGTAGGTTGGTGCGAATTTTATGACAATTAGTAGGAAATCTTCTCTGGAGCATAACTAAATCAATTTTTTACCTTTTTGAATGCAGAAAGATCCCAACTAGGGGTTTTTTATTGTTCTTGCGCCATTGGAGACATTTATTTTGCACTCTGGGCATTATAACTTGATGTAAGAACATATTTTTGAGAATAATGAAAAAGGCCCAACATTGGAAGTTGGACAAGGATGAGGTAGGACAAAGTTGTTGTTGTTGGACTTGTTCCCTGACTGTGAAACTGGGGCAATTTTCAGACTTATGGTTCTTGGAACCACATTTATAGCACATGATTGGAACTTCTATTTTTGTTGTACTTTTCTTCTTTTATATTTATTGAGAATTCTTTCCTCTATTTTTCTTAGATTCATCTGCAATAGGATAATGATTTGATGTATATCATGGTTGGCCACAGAGCCAACATGTTAGCTTATTCCATTGATCTATTTTCTGTGTTTCTAGATGAACATCCTTCCACTGATAATAATGTGTCTTTGAGACATACTTGTAGTATCCTTTCCTAGTACCCTTCTTTTTCTTTTTTGGATACTCTCTAGATCCTTGCCTTTTTGTTTTCTTGGCCTTCTTTTTAGATTTTATTCTTTTCTCTATGGATAGGCCATATTTGCTACAGATAGATTTCCTATCTAGAAGTCTAGATAATTTTTGCAGTGATTTGTTTACTTTCATACTTTTGCATAGTATTACAAGGACTCTGGTTATAATGTTATAAATCCCCCCCCCCCCCCAGTACAAGATTCAAAAGGCATTTGGAAGGCCTCTTATTGTTTGAGGTAATCAACAAATTTTGAAGACAAGGCTGCCAAATAAACCTGTTTCCATAAATATGTTTTTGCTATCCTTGACTTCACATATTCTTTGAATCCAATCCCTATGAAAGTATTCATACTGGGACATTTTATAGCATTTAAAGTTCATGAGAATCATCTCATGTTTATTTGCAAGTTAAATTTCTCCTTCACACCAATGTTCTAAAGTAAATGAAGTCAATGCTCCAATCATATTACTTTGTGGACTTCCATCAGGATTATGAATAATATCTCCCCCTTCATCCTTCAAAATTTCGTTTTCCATTTTTGTCACTAATGCTGGTGATGTCTCTATTTCCCACCATCTTAATAATGTTCCAGTAAAACATTGAATGATAGATTTACAGGCTTCAACTTCATTTTTTCCTTTGAGGCACATAATTTTGTATGTTGTGAACATTAAATCTATCATTTTCCTTACTTGGCCAACACTCAAGTTGTTTATATTCCATTCTCTATGAGCTTCAGGATGGAAGTTATGTGTTTATGGGAGTTTAACTTTTCCACTAAGGTCAGGTGTAGGATGCGTGGTGTATTGGCTTTGAAGAGGTTCATAGATGGGGAACAGATGTGGTTCTGAGCTTTCTAGTATTTCTGGTTCTTTGAACAGAGAAGAAAGAGTTATGGGCTCAAATTTTTCTTTTGTTGATTATTTTGGAAAAAGGAAGGGAAATTTATCAATAGTTTTGACAGGATGTTGGATATTTACAGATCTCCTGAAGAGATAAGAAGTAGAAATGGGCTTATCTTTTGCAGCTATGTGCAATTTATCCAATCTTTGAGACAATTCTTCAATAAGACCTTGAGTAGAATGCATCCCTATATCTATCTTCTTTTCAACATCTTCAATTGTTGACAGAGATTCTCTAACAGAACTGTTTAATACTATACTGGAATAATTTACATCATTCAAAGTCTTGTTTATGCCACTCATAGAGACATGTAAACTATCAAAATGTTCTTTGATTTCAACAGTTTTAACACATTTCATTTCTAATCCTTTAACTACTGTGTTGGTCCAGTTTATCTACTCATTATTTTTCCGTATTCTCTCGTTAATGCCAAGGGCATTGTCATCATTTAATACTAAAGGAATAGCTTTTGCACTATTTTGTGCTTCTCCCAGGAGAATTCCTTTATAGGGAGGAAAAGTGGTAGATGTTTTAACTTTACTGCCATCAATAGAAGTCCAAGAGTGTTTTTTTGAAGATGACTCTGCATATGACATGTGTATTTCTGAGGGTTTATATTTCTTTTTGCATTCACAAAAATACAACCAAGTTTTTATCTTTGTCATATATGCCTTCCATTCTTCTGACATCTTAACTTTTTCTTGATTTGGGGTAGTAAGATCGAAAGCATTATACTTTGGATGAGTGTATAGATCCCAATTTAGCATATTATTAATCCATTGGGTATCAACAGTATGCATTTTGCATCCTTCCATGATGGAAAATAATTTGTGCATCTCAGGCTTGGAGGGGCTTTTACAATCTTCTGTAACAAAATTTATGAATCTAGACTATGGGATTAGCTTGTCTAGCTGCTTAAGATATCCAAGACCATATTTTGGCATACTCATTGGGCGCATTTTTCTCATCATTTCTTTGAGGAGAGGATCTTCATTTTCAAGAGATGGAAGTTCATGGATCATCATTACATGATCAGAATCATGTGGAAATGGGATATCTGAACATTTGAGATTTGGACAGGGAGTGACAGAAGTTGTAGGAGGAGATTATCCTATCCTGGGATGATGATTTTAGTGTATAACTAGTTCTGCAAGACTAATGATATTTATTTTTTGTCTACAATTTGGGCATATCACTTATAGAGAGGAAAAATTTACAAGTTGAGCAAATTCAAATAAATCAACATGGGTGCAATTTACAGATGATAGGTGGGAGCTAGCGGTGTCAACTTCTTGTGGATTTATATACATAGATGAAGTTTTACAAGATTGGTAAATTCTTCTGTGATATATGGTAGATATTTTGGGGAAGGACACAACAATAGATGGGGGGCCTTCTTCAATATTGGTAGAAGCAATTCTTTGCAATGTTGGCGGCTTTGGATTATCTACAATCCAATTTTCTGGGAAGCTCACGTTTTCCCATTTAATGATTTGGTGTTATATTTTTTTATTTTGGGCATCGGTTAGGACAACGAAAATGGATTTATATTCTTTTTTAGGGGCATAAAGAAATGCAGGATAAAGGGTGTTGGTATGTCTGAAACAACCATGTGTCTGGATGGTGATGTTGTTTCTCTTTTTTTTCATATCAAATCCACTTTTCTCGATATGAAGTTGTAGAATATCTTTGATGTGTTCATAAAATGTGTAGACAGAAAATATTGGATAACAATAAAAGTATACAGGTCCATCTAATAATGGAGCAACCATCCTGCCTATTAATGAACCTGAATACTTATTATGTGTCATGTATCCAATTGTGACAAGAACAAATGTATTCAGGACTCTATGTGTTAAGGAATTTATCCCTATCCTTATACACCCCATATGAACATATTTATTCCCTATCCTTATACAATTTGCTGCAAGGGCTTCAGAGGAAGCTTGCACTCTAGTGCTTTGGCCTTGCTAAGTCTCATCTCTGTGATCAATACACGAACATTTGGACTTTCACACTCTAGTGTCCCTTACATGGCCTCCTGCCTTTAGCGAACTGGTATTCCTCAGACCTTGGTGAACCTCTCGTGAACCTCAAGTGAACTTCTTGTCTCACAGATACTACCTCAATAGATTAATTTAACTCAGAGGCGGAAATATGCTTCAGAAATTGATACTCATTTTATTCATTAAGATAAATATTTTATAGATATATATTGTTAAGGCATTTATCAGATTTTGTGACTTGATAAACAAGAGGCTATCTAAAGGCTTCCTGGGCTTTCACAGACCCAGTCTTAGAACTTTGACAAAAACACTTGACAAAATGAAGTCCTAAGAATCTGGCCACTTTAGGTTCTCACCAGAGATCTCACTTTGATGTGCAGGATTCTCAGATTTAGACTCTAAAATATAGAAGCAAGAAATTCTTCGTGATGCAAGCAGGTCGAACAGATGTTCGCAGATGCAGAGGAAGAAGATAATCTCAGACCTCAATCTAGAACTCAAAATTCCAAAAATCTAACTCTAAAACTCCAACTCTGAATGTCCTGAATGAGTATGAATCCTTTCCTTATATAAGAAAATGAGGGGACAAACATCCAACCATCGGTCAAACAAATTTTGCACCGTTTTCCATCAGCCATAGAGATGTGGGTCAAATCCAACCAAAATTTAGAGAAGTGCTTCGAGTCTCGTGACTGAAAGGAATACTTATACAAAAATATAATGTAGATGATTTACTTGTACTTACATTGTGGATAGTTTTTATCGGAAAAACCCATGAGAAAAACTGGTCACATTCAGTCCGTGACTAGACATCATTACATAGTGGATGCTTTATGGATAAGTCCACTAGAACCACAATTATTAATCTCCAAGAGGTGTGGTCCTTGGGAACCTGAATTGAGTGTATCTAGCCACATCCCATGCCTTAGTGTAAATTCCTCATAAAATCATAGGCTTTCTCAGGACAATTTGATGTTTGATTTTTGTCATTACCACCATTCAGGATGTCTTTTGATAAACTATTCAAGAATATCATAGTCTGGGTAATTATTTAAATCCCAAACAATTTTACATGGGGAATGAAAATTTTTTGTCATAAACCCACAAATATTATAGTCAGATTGAAAATTAGTTTCAAAATATGGTGCGTCCATAGATGTTTTGTTGAGGTCGTAATCATTCCACCAATTTTGAAGCCATTAACCCTACCTGTTTCTCTGTGGACTCCATGTAGGTCCAAACTTGACTGTGGTGTAATGAGTTTCATTTTTTCCATCAACATTCATAATATCCCACCATAATTTTTTGTAATCAGTAAAATTATATATTGTGTCTGGAAAGATAATAGATGGGTTCCCTTGTGGCCACATTTCCTGCATATCATGACAAGTTGGAACCCTGGTACGGTTTATGGTGAAATACTTATGGTAGATTCTCCTTTGGTTGCTTCCTTCTGTCCAAATGACACTAATATCATGGAGATTTTTGCTTAAAGCTTCTTCATCTAAGTGTGTAGAAAGAATACTTCTCTTGTATACCATGTCGTGTATCCATTTGCTACCTTTAGGGTAGAATTTTCTTTCAGGTACTAGATGTTGTATATCTGTGTGCGGTTGGAGGTTTGCATCTATTATCTTTGTATTTCTCTACTACCAGGTGGGTTTCCATTTTGAACAATATTATCCCAAATTTTCTGCTTATGGAATACTCCTTAAGGTCTCCTTAATGTGTTCGACATCAAAGTCAAAATTAGAAAATAGAGCCTCCCATCTTGCAAAATTTGCTTCTCCTGGCTTCTTTATATCTTTGCTAAGAACAGTTTTTAAAACAGATGCATCAGTTATTAAAAGAACCCTTTTACGGATAAGGTGGATATCAAATTTATCAATGCAGTTCCCTGTTGCTTTGACTTCTTTTCCTATTGTGGAGTAATTCTTTTCAGAAGGGCTCCATGTTCCTGAGACAAACTATACAATTTTCTATTCTCCTTACTTTCTTTATTTTAGAATTCCTCCCCACCCAGCATCACTGGCATCTGTTTCAACAATTTTAAAATAATCTTTATTAGCAATATAAATAACTGGGAGAGGTTTTACCTTGCTTTTAATTATTTTGATGGCTTATGTGTGTGCTTTCATCTATGGCTGTGGATGTTTTTGCAATCTTTGGTTGAGTAAATTTCTATCTTTGGCACAGTCTTTATAGAAACTGCTTACATAATTTAAACAACCTAAAAACCTCGGCAATTGGGTTTTGTCGGTGATGAAATCTGGGAACTTATCAGAAAATTCTCAAGCATGATTTTTGCAGAGAAATCTGTCCATCCTTGATTTTATGTCCTAAAAATTTGACACTGGTCTGGAAGAGTTCAATCTTTTTCTTGTTGAGTACCAACCCATTATTTTTGACAAGTTGGGAAAATTTTGAACATGTTTGAAATGTTCATGGAAATTTTTGGAGAATATGAGCACATAATTAATATATACTATTAAACAATCAAAATATGGTTTGAAATTTGTATCCATAACCTTTTGAAATTTGGACGGTGCATGTTTCAGTCGAAAAAGCATTACATTCCATTCATAGTGTCTTGCTGGGACACTAAAAGATGTTTTGAATTTATCAGATTCTCTGATTGCAACTTGCCAAAAACCTGATTTCATATCAAAATTAGAAAATAATTTAGCTCCTGCTATTCTGGCTAAGAGGTTCCCTTTGTGGGGAATAGGGTAAGTATCATCAGATAAGACAAAGTTTAGAGGTCTATAATTTATGACCAATATTGGAATCCCTCTTAAATATTCTAAATGTTTATTAACATAAAACCCATAATAGTTCCATGGACTACTAGATTCTCTGATCAATCATATGTCGAATAAACTTGCTATTTTCTTCTGACATAGATCTTTGTATTCTTTATTCATGGGAATTGCCCTGCTCTTGCAAGGTTTTCCTTCATAATCATCTTTGTATGGCAATTCCACACAATGTTGTTTCCTATTCCAGAAGGCATTTGGTTCTTCATCACAACACTCATTTTTAGTTTGTGATCTCAAACTGGAGATTCTTTGTTTGATGATAGGAGTCTGAAGATAATCTCCTATTTTTATGGTGGTTTTCAAATCCTTGAGCTCAATAAATTTATTGTTGGCTTTTTCAATCTGTTGCATGGCTTGTACCATGGTAGATACTCTGGGAGTAGAGAAAAGGGGCAGTTTTATTTTTTTTAGCTTACCATCTGAGCTTCATATAGTTATAAAATAGCTAGCCCTGTTGCCTTTTAATATGTAATATCCCAAAATAGGGAATTTCTACGACAATAAGAACAACTTAAGATGTTCCAAAGTTTTATATAGTCCATATGATGTGTTAAAAACACATAGCCATTAATTAAAGCTATAGGAGTAACTCATACTTCATTTTATGATCCAAAAGTTGGGGAAAAGCAGCAAAATGAGCCCCAAAAATGTTATTCCTAGCTATCTGTGTAATAAAAGATGAAAATAATGGTTGGATCCTTCCGCTTATGCTATATGGGACTGACACCCAGAAACGAATCAGAAAAAAAATTGTTTTACTAAGTTAAACAGACCTCCCGATCTCGGTATGGCTCAAAAAGGCCCAAATCCCATGACTTACCTTATGCAGAATTTACTGAAGCATACACAACGTGATTTTCTGAGGGTTTGTGATGCAATATTATATAAGTAACATATATGGAGTGTATTACATCAGTTTATGGAGGAAAATGGAGAAAAAACTACTTTTATACATCAAAGAGATAACTCGGCAAGGGTTTCGTGAGAGCACAAGTACACAATAGCAGATCTGTAGATATAGATCTGGAAAACATAGTTACGCTACAACTTTGAATACATATAGTTTAAATATATAAGAGATATAAGAAGGATGCTTTACAAAACCTTCCAGGAGAAGAGTTGGCCCTTCCTCCAAGGAACAAGCTCACAAAGAAGGGCTTAACCCCTGCTACTGCAACACTCAGTAAAATGACGCAGTTACTATCACTGACTATACTGTAGAAGGTGGATAATAATTTTTCCACATGCCAAGATGTAAAATATTCTTAGAAAGCTTCTTTACAGATCTTGCAAAGAAAGGGAAGCTCACTCCTATGAAAGATAAGCTCAGAAAGTGGTGTTGGGGACTTTCCACTGCAACACCCTACAAAAAAACACTATACTTTGCAGAAATAATGTTGTGGCTGAAGGAGGATTCTTGGCCTCAAGACTAAATTTGGAAAACTGAACTACAATACTCCTTCAAGAGGCCTCTCAAGAAAGGATAAGGATTCCTAAACAGGACATCCTTGTGCTAAACAACACTGCAACTCTGCTAAACAGCAAGAGAATGCAAAACAATCTAAACGAACAAAAATGAATAATATCCAAGCTAACCCCAAATGGCTTCCATACTCTTCCTTATAAAATTTTTGAGCCTCCTCACCTTGGGTCCCACCCATTAGGGTTTCCAACTCCACATGAGAAATCTCCCTCCAAAATTATGCTGTACCTTCATGAAGGCCACTCCTCCACACTCTGCTTTTTGATTTGGTCAAGGTTGACCTCTTCAATCTGCTTCATCCTTTTTCACACTCAAGTGCCTTCAATCCAACTCAAATTTTTTTGTCTATGTTGATCCTTATTCACAGTGAACTGGTTACATTGATGATGTCGTCTTCTTTATGCATGCATGTTGGCTTAGTCAAACTTGACTTTGTCCACAAGCAAAAGTCTCTTTTCACACATGAGGGTGTGAAATCTAGCTACTATAATGATCCCCTTTTAGACCAAGAGGGTTTTTATGATGATTCTATTTAATTATGGGTCTTCTCCCCCATTTATTCATCTACTAAGTGAAAAAATAAAAAATTAATATTCCTCTTAGATGCTTGCTAAAGTAGGAATATTACAGTCCTCCCCTCCCAAATGTTTCTTGTCCTCAAGCAACTACAAGGATAGAACTGAAAGGCTCCCTCCCAAGGCATGGAGTCTGAAATGTGTTTGGGAACTATCATTCCCATGTAAAAACTCCACCCTCGGGCTATCATCCATACAAGATGAGTCACCTTCCAACATGACAATTCATGAAATATCTCTTCCACCCTTAGCTCCTGCAATGTGGGTGGGCTGAATAACTGGACAAGATAGACCAAATGGCCTATGCCACGCTGTCTTTATCTCCACTCATAGTAAGTGTAGAGAACATTCTAATTTGTGGCTGCAATAAGGTTTCCCTCAAGTGGCAAGAAGAAGAATAGATCTCCAAAGATCCTATCTCCCATGTCATGAATCATGCTAGCCCAAATAATCCCATCCAAAATGAATGGCACCTCATCACCATTTGGCATAAAAATCAAAGAAATGCTGATGGTTAGATGACACCAATGGTCTATCAAGTGGATACAGTGTAGTTTTCCCAACTGTTTCTTGAGAATATCATGTGGTAAGTTGTCCTCCAACAAAGTACTAGCTGTGCAGGAGTGGCCATCTACTATGTGGTAGTAAAAAACAATATATATGATAGCAGGAAAATGTGCCATACATTCCTCCTAAAACATCATGATGAGTATGGAAAAATTTCAGCCTATACTCTCTCAATAATATCCATAGCAACAAGGACTCTTGATGCCTTCACACATTATAAAAATGTAGATCATGGAGCAATAATACAATGATGGACATGTGAGTTGTCTCATCAACAGAGTACAAACCAACTCCCTCATACATCATGGGGAAGTTATACTTCCTCCCACAACAATGTACATACATGAAATGCATCTCAAACATAAATACATGTGAGTACATGAGACATATCTCAAACAAAGGAAAATATATGAACATAATATTTGACATATGATGTCCAAACTCCCTTCTTAATAGGCACAACAACCATGCCTTCGTCTTATGCATCCTATCATTGAGACTTAAGGCATGTGATAAAGAAATATAAATTTCTGGGTAGTGACCAAACTAACCCAAAAACAACTAGCTCAACCATGCTTCTTGCTGGCCTATATCATAGATTTGTAAGGGGTTTCGAAACCTCTTGCTCCATACTGCCATCCACTCATCCCAATGTGGGTGATGGAACTCAATCTGCAAATGCTTGGTATCCTCCCATGGTAGGACACCATGCTCCTCCAACCTTTGAAGAACTTTTCACTTCATGAGATCTTGAAGTGCACCCCTAATGGGATCTCCTGATGAGACCTCCTCCTCATGCATGGCCTTCTAGAACCAAAGAGGCCTTGGATCTGTTGCAAGTAGAAGTCTCTCTCTGAGCTATGGCATGCTCATTGAGAGAGTATCATCTAGAGAGGAGAAAAATTTTCTCATCTCAAGATGTCTACCCTTTGAAATCTCTTCCTCCATGGCTTCCTGAATGAAGCTGGCATCTGAATGTTACCATGAGGAATGGGTCCTTATTTCTTCACTGCTGCTTTTGGATATCACAGTGCAACCTTGCTACTCTATATTAGCAGTAATTGATGATCTTGGGTCATACAAAAGTAGATTTCCAAAATATTCTGAAGGATTTGCTGCAATAATAGAATGTGGAAATGAAATCATACCTTTTTGGGCTTTGGGAACACCTTGCATGGCTGCAGGGGTTCTTTCTTCCACTGTGTTGGCTCCCTCGACTGTTGATTTTGAAGGTTTCTCCTTGAAGGTTGTGATAGTGCTGATATATGTCTCCTCAAGAGGTGGTGAGGGATCCTCCCTCTCTGATTGTTCTTCATCAAATCTCTTGATCACACTTTGGGTGAAATCTACAAGAGTAGATACCCTTGCATGACTTATGTGACTGAACTACCAAGTGCTTGCTTTTCCCTTCATGTGCAACGCTGCAATATATATTGCTTCTCTCTATAGCACTGGATGTAGTAAAAAGAATGATGCAATTCTTCTTGTCCAGGTCCTTGCTGAATATGATCCATCAAAAGTAGACAATAGAAACCTATTGCCCTTCATTCTTCTTGTGTTGCACGGTCTCCCTTCTTCCTCCAGTTGAATGAACTGAGGGAAGACCAGAGTCTCCTTGAAGGCTCTAGTTTGAGTCTTGTAATAAACAAGGTATTCACTTAGAATCTGATGTTCCAAGTGCCTCTCATGCTTCTTGTATTCTTCTTCATGAGAATAGGAAGCGCATGGTCATTCCTCTTCTTGAAACCCTCTTGGAGTTTCTTGGCATCTCTTCTCCTTCATCACCTTAACCTCCGGGAAGAGGTTCTTTCTGGATCTGAAAAGGGATGAGAGTAAAATAATCATCTCCATCATTCTTATCTTACTCCTTCTGATGGCTAGAAATCATAGGTTGAGCCAAAGATCATGCTCTAATAACATTGTAATATCCCAAAATAGGGAATTTCTATAACAATAAGAACACCTTAAGATGTTCCAAAGTTGTCTATAGTCCATATGATGTGTTAAAAACACATAGAAATTAATTAAAGCTACAAAAACAACTGATACTTCATTTTATGATCCAAAAGTTGGCGAAAAGTAGCAAAATATGCCCCAAAAACGTTATTCCCAACTATCTGCATAATAATAGAGGAAAATAATGGTTGGATCCTTCATATTATGCTATATGGAAGTCACACCTAGAAAATAATCAGAAAAAAAATATGTTTTACTAAGTTAAACAGACCTCCTGGTTCCGGTATGGCTAAAAAAGGCCCAAATCCCATGACTTAGCTTATGCAGAATTTAATTAAGAATGTACAACGTGATTTTATAATTATTTATAATTACATATGATACAAATAACATATATGGAGTGTATTACATTGGATCATGGAGGAAAATGGAGAAAAAGTTACTTTTATACATCAGGGAGATAACCCGGCGAGGGTTTCATGAGAGCACAAGTACACAATAGAAGATCTGCAGATCTAGATCTAGAAAATGTAGTTACACTACATGTATGAATACATATAGTTGAAATATACAAGATATAGAATAAGGATTCGTTACAAAGCCTTCTAGGAGAAGGGTTGGCCCTTCCTCCAAGGAACAAGCTCACAAACAAGGGCTTAACCCTTGCTACTGCAACGCTGAGTAAAATGATGCAGTTTATGTTAGTGACCAAACTATAGAAGGTGGATAATGCTTTGGCCACATGCCAAGATGTACAAGATGCTCAGAAACCTTCTTTATAGATCTTGCAAATAAAGGGGAGCTCCCTCCTCTGAAAGATAAGCTCAGAAAGTGGTGTTGGGGACTTTCCACTGCAACACCCTCCAACACAGCACTATACTTTGCAAAAATAATGTTGTGGCTGAAGGAGGATTCTTGGCCTCAAGACTGAGTGTGGAAAACTGAAGTACAATACTCCTTTAATAGGCCTTTCAAGAAAGGAGAAGGATTCCTAAATAGGAGATCCTTGTGCTAAACAACACTACGGCTCTGCTAAACAACAAGAGAATTCCAAAAAGTCTAAACAGACCAAAATGAATAATATCCAAGCTAACCTTGAATGGTTTCCATCCTCTTCCTTAAAAACTTTTTGAACCTCCTCACCTTGGGTCCCACCCATTAGGGTTTCTAACTCCACATGAGCAATCTCCCTCTAAAATTACGTTGTACCTTCATCAAGGCCACTTCTCCATACTGCGCTGTTTGATTTGGTCGAGGTTGACCTCTTCAAGCTTCTTCATCCCTTTTCACACTTAAGTGCCTTCAATCTAGCTCACAAATGTTTATCTATGCCGATCCTTATTCACACGGAACTGGTTACATTGATGATCTCCTCTTCTTTATGCATGCATGTTGACTTAGTCAAACTTGACTTTGTCCATAAGCAAAAGTCCCTTTTCACACATAAGGGTGTGAAATCAAGCTACTATAATGATCCCCTTTCACACAAAGAGGGTTTTTATGCTTATTCTAGTTAGGTATGGGTCTCCTCCCCCATTTATTCATCTACTAAGTGAAAAATTAAAAAATCAATGCTCCTCTTAGCTACTTGATAAAGTAGGAATATTACATAATCTGGTTGAACCATGTGGCTCTACAACAACCAAAAATACATTTCCTAAAATGCAGTTAATACGAATATCAACAACAACAAATTTTAGCTTGATGTAATGTTATTTGAAACTTATAGAAGCCTGGGGGACCTCATACCATAATTTTTTACTTCCCAACCCAACCACTTCTCTAAAGGATTTTACCCAATATTTGGCTGGTATCAATTTTGAATTTAGAACATTGACATCTACACCTATGTCAATAAGCGTCCTTAGACAAAAAATTTCTCGTTGTATACAAATATCCAACATGACATGATGTTGTTGTTATTTTATGGTCATGAATCTCATATCTCTAAAACACATAGAGTCGTCACATTTTCCTTCAAAAATCTCTACATTTGGGTTAGAAAAATATTCTTCTTCATCAAGTGTCTTTCTTTTTTCTAATTCAGAAACCTTTGTTTTTAGGGAAGAGATTTCCTTTCTAATATTGTGAATCTCTTGGCTAACTTCTCCCAATGTTAAAGACTTACCTTTTGATTGTTGTTGGCTTCTCTAGAAAGCTCTTGTATTTTTCTCAGATGAGGCATTAATGAACAATGCCTTGGTTTCTGTTTTTGGAACAATTCTACTACTGCTTCCTTGGTCTTTGTGCATGGTATTTAGAAAAGTTTCCAACAATTTTTCTTTCATTTCTCCTTCTCCTAGTGCTGTGATTTGGGCGAGTAATTTTGTATCTAAATCATCTATAGTTTGTGCCATGAGAAATTTTTATTTTTGTTTCTTTATGATATATTACTTTCAATTTAATGTTCTAATTTATTTGTGGGTATAGATTCACTTTTTTCGAGAGGTGTGACATGACTAAATAGAGGGGACTACTGGTTTCCCATGTGATTGGCATTGATGGGGCCAAAAAAAAACCCGCCTGCCTTAACATGATCATCCATGGAATGTGTATGCCATGAATCAATAGTTTATAGCAGTTTTTGAAAATCAATGATGGTGAATTGAAGGGTTTCTATTAGTCTAAAATAAAATATAATCACCTGCTCATTTGGTCATTTTTCACTTAGAAAGTTCTGACTAGAGTTATTCTTCGCTTTGCTTAGCTATAGGGTTTTTTCTTCTCCACCTTCAACTCATTACAACAACTGTAATTTCCATTGTTCCATGCATCGAATTTTCTCGAATATTATTAGATGGGTTTCGACTCCATGATAACATTCAGTAAGGGTAATTATGGAAATTTTACAAGTTCTTATGCATTTCAATCTATTCTCAGTTTTTGAGTTCCAGATTTAAGTTAATTCATTTTCCTTGGTTGGAAATGTAGGTATTTAAAGGGGAATTCTCATGATGAGGATGCAGATTTACTTCAGGCCTCTTTGTTATAGTTCACATTTATCATTGTTCGGATCCCATTTCTATAATTTCTAAATGGTTTTCATATTTCCAGCATGGTTTTTAATTTACCCATTTCTTCTATAATGTATAAGCATCTAGCACAAAAGTGGCATCAATCTATTTTTCTTGTGTCATGATTCTTCTTACTAAGGTAAGTTTGTCTCATACTATTTTTCTTTATGCATTTCTCTCAATTTACATGCCAGGGTTTGGTCATCTCTTGACCTAAGGTTTTAATGGTATAACCTTTGCATTTCATTATTATACTCTAGCATAGAATTTGGCCATGGAAGTGTATTATTATGAGTTAAATTCCCTTCCTTAACTTACGTTTTGATTATACTTCAAGGTTTTTTCTTCTTTGGTGAATTAATACTCTCATCCCTCTAGCAAAAACACTAACAATGTATTCTTATGTTATTTTCCAAATAGCTTGACAATGACTGTGATTATGTCATTCCTTTTTATTCTTGATTATTTCCTTCCCTTTTATTCTTGATTCATATTTTCCAAAAGTTGATAGCTTTAATTTAATACCCATGATGTTTTTCTCTTACTGAGTTTTGTTTTTACCCCATCATAGGTATACGTAGTTAATGGAGTGCATATGATCTACTATGTTCCATGATTGGGATTTCCTTCATTGTCAAAGACTAAGTTTTATGTCATACCCTTTTTGTCATAGGTCAGTCACACTTCTTTGTGGCAACTTGTCAAGAATCTGCTTGTAAATATTTTTTTCCTTGGTTACTCACTAAAGGATAGTTTTTTTTTGTTTTCTGGAGTATATATAAAGAGAAATTCTTTGTTGCTTCCGAGGATTTAATTTTTAAAGGAAATAATAATGGTTGTATAAGGGTGGGTTTCGATGCTTTGATCCACAGAAGGTTGAACACATATTTCTTAGCAACCATCAGACACCTTTACCATCATAAATACATTGATTCACTTATTGGTGGGAATGTTGTTAGAAAGGCTGCAAGTCATACTAGTAATTATTCTCTTGTAGAGGTGTGTCCATCTTGAACTTTACTGTATTTACACTATGGGACTTTATATGAACAAAAATTCATTAGACTATGTTGTATGGATTTTTTCTATTTTACTTTTGCATGAAATATAAAGTTGAAATGTAAATGATTTTTGTTACTTCTATGTTCATAATTGGTTATTGTAGCTTGTAATATAATTTTTCCAAAATAATGGATGTTCAATTTCATCCACATCTGGGTTTTTCTCTCTCAAATTTGTTAATAATCATTAGGCTATCCACCTACTTATTCAAAAATTTGTTTAATAGTTTAAATTCCTCAATGTTTATTTCTTGTATTGCACATGGACATAGGGATCTCATATGGACTATTTGATCTTATCATGAACCTTTGGCTATAGTCCAAAGGTACTACATTAACATAAACTAAACCTCCAAGGGCCCATTATATTAATACATAACATATATAGATAGATAAGTCCATATCATTAAAATACTATATATATATATATATATATATATATATATATATATATATATATATATATATATATATATATATATATATATATATATATATATATATATATATATATTCTAACATATCCTTCTTCTTTAACTATAAAGTTTACATTCATACCTTACCCTCAACACAATAATAAATCACAACATACCTCTCTTGACATTCATTCAAAGGTCATATCCTGTAAAAATTTTGTATATTGTTTATGTCAAATTTATTATATCTTCTATATACCTGCGTACTTAAGCTATTGCTCGAGAATAGATAAACGGTGAGAGTTTCTGTTAATATAAATATTTTGGATATTTTCCTAAAATTAAATAGTGGGTCTTAACTAGACTCAAAAACATAATTGAAGTATTTTAATAGCTTCCAAGAATACTTATATGAGAATACTTGTATATTCCATGATTATTTACCGGTATTCTTGTCCATGTTAAATTCTAGAGAGATTAATTGTAACTTATATTATGATGGAATTTACTTCAATATTTCGAATTTATTTTCAAATTTCCTGTCTGTGACTTTAATTTTTTCATTACCTCATTTCTTTTTGCATGATGATAAAATTCTATGATCTAGTTTGTATTACTTCTTTTCATGAAAACTAGATCCAAATTCCTTTCTAATAAGGACTTTTATGCTTTTGACCTTCATATATATATGTCATTTTAATTGAATAAATTAGACTGAATTTCAATATTCCACTTCACTACTTTAGGACATATATATAATGTTATTGTACATGCACAAATATGCTCAAAATAATAATGTTATTTACCATATATGTATAAATAAACAAATTATAACTAAACTCATAATACAATATTAGTTAAAAACAATAAATATAACTAAAAAATAGAGGAAAATCACAATCATTTGACCACCATAACCAATTTCTTGGGCAAACATTGGGGAGCGAGCATGTTCCTCCCAAGGAACGAGTTGGAAATAAAAAATTCCCACGAGCTGAGACTTATTTTCTCTAAAAATAAGATCTTTGTCTATATTTCTTAGTGGCTTCTTCCCATTTAACGTTTCTTTAGAATCATCTTTCTTTTAGGGTCTCCACCCCTTATTTACCTAGGTTTTTTTTTTTAATTAGTAGAAATATTTCGTTTTTCTTTTAAAGCACATACTTATTTCTCATTGTACTTTCCTTTTATTTCCACCCAACCTTGAATTTATCTCTAGCTAAGTTCTTAACATCTTCTATCCCATTATGCAATTCTTGAACTGAATTTTTTCTCCTAGGATTTTTTAGGACAAAATTTTGAAAGGTCCACTATGTGGACTTGAACACTTAACAAATTTCCTATCGTAGAAAAATCTCTCTATTAATATTGTTCTCTCTCTTATTTATTTCCAAAATAGAAATCATTTATTCATTATATAAAATTTAAATAAATTTCAATTAATTTAAGTCTTGGCCTCCACAACAATTAAGTTCAAACAATAACCACCATGTTCTAATCCAAACACAGTGATATCACATTTTCATTCCGTGGGACCAAGTATCAGGGAACCCAGAGTGGAGTCTTGAAGTTATTGCAATATTCCTAGAAGACACCATTTCTCTTATAATATGTGTTTTGTGCTCATAGCAGGGATTCCATATGTTTTCACTAAGGCTTACATTGTGCCTAGGTGTTATTTTACTCATACCTTGGTATATAATGTGTTTTTTTTCTTTCCTATGAGGGAGTGGTGGATTTTTGATATGCATGTGCTTGCTAAGTCGATAAACCCATAAGGGATTTCTCATTGATAAACTACATGTGTAGTGGCTTTCCTTGGGGCTGATAAACTACCTGAGTAGTGGCTTTCCTCGGGGCTAATAAATCACTAGAAATCTTTGGGTTGATAAACTATTGTTTGGATGAGACACTGATGTGCTGTCTAAATTTTTTTAATAAACCACCAAATTCATTACTTGGGGATGTTAAACCACCTAGAAAATGGCCTCTTGACTTCTAAAATAACTAACCTAGTTGTTGAACCTCTAGTTGTTCTTATGATCCTTCTTGAGGAATAAAATAGGACTCTTTGTTGGCTACTTGAACCCTTCTTATTATTGTGTTATCACTTCAGAGTCAGTGAGGTGTGACAACTAGTAGTTGTTGAGAGATCACCTAAGAAATGGACTCTTGCAATGTGTGAATTTCTTAGAACTCTTAATAAAATCACCTCCTTACACTCTAAATCTAGCTCGAGGGTGGTTGACTACAAGAAATATTGCAGTATAGTAGGCTTATGATTGGGTGGAGAGTTAAAGTCCCAATCTTAGTTGATAGTCATTTTAAGACAATAAGATAAATTTCTTACTTTTATACTTGACACATTGAAAAGATGAACATTACTTCTATGCAATACATAAATTTATTAGCACTATTAATGAATTTTCAATAATATATATAATTTTGATGGATATAAGTGACTTGGAGGCTAGCTTGTCTACTTAACTAATATGCTCATGATATGCAAAGTTGATTAAATGGTCTCACTTGAGTGCGAAATGTGGTTGAATAAGTTGTTATTGTAGAAATTATACAAAAAATATTTATATCAATGGATTCAATCCGATCATGCGATATGCTAAGGCAAGATATTGAATCCTTCTACAAATATATTGACGAAAATAAGCACGATTGCCAATAAAAACAAGTAAAGAAATAAGAATATAAAATGACAACAGATATATTTTCTAGCATGTAGCTTGCTGCTCAAAACCCCTCTATATTCTATTGTACATTCACCAAGAAATCATGAAACAATTACAATGCACTCTTCGCACAAGAGTCTCCTGCACTCTCACAACTGTCTCACACTGATCTAAACAAAATGAACCAACACTTAGCCAATTTTTATCCTTTTCTCAGCCTGCCTTGCTTCTAAAATTCATGTGGAATGCAATCCCTATCCTTTAGGAAATCCAGCCTTCCAAAACTGCACAATTCTCATGGGAAATCCTATGGTTGTCTTACTACATGCGGAAAACCTACTAATGATACAACTAATGTTAACATCCCTTTAACCTTTGTCTCAACTGGGTCTCCACTGGAACAGACATGCATGTAGCTATTAATAGTAAATCATAGGTTGCATGAGAGATCACTGCATGTGAAGTAAATCTGATATAATTTACTTGACCTCTCACGAGTGCAACAAATAGTTACAAGTAGTTCAACTAACTTTAACTCAATTATTTGAGTTAACTGATTTCTCATGCATTAAACTATTGCACTAACTGAAAATCAAACTCCATAACTAATAGAATCACTTTTCATGCCTCACCAACCACCCTAAACTTGAAATTCACAAGCTTACTGAGTTTATCACACTTAGTTAAGTATTACAAGTGATTATGAGATAAGATTACATTTTATTGTCCAATTAATTATAGGAAAATTAAATTAGACACACATTTCTTGCTAACTTTTCAACACTCCCTCTCAACAAGAAAGGGATTATCAACTACCCTGAACCTTCCTCTATGGTATTCGAATTTTCTCCTGGCGAGCTTCTTCGTTAGAATATCTGCATCCCGATCTTCCATGGGAATGTACTAAAGCAACATAATGCACCTCTGAACACAATCTATGAGATGGTGGTACCAGATGTCTATATGCTTCGACCTATTATGGAATATCAGACTAAATAAGAGTTTAATGCAAATTTGGTTATCACAATGTATCACCATCAGATCCATCTGAGAACGAAAAAAACTAGCTAGAATCTTCCTAATCTAGATGGCCTCACATGCAACTTGACTTACTAACATGTACTCTTCCTCAGCTAAACTGAGTTCCAAAGATCTTTGCTTCCTGTTGTACCAAGAAACTACTGTCGATCCTATGCTGAAGATCCCTCTCAATGTTCTCTTTTTATCTGATGGAATTTCTGCCTAATCTGCATTGGTGAAGCCTTGAAGCTTCACTCCCTCTGTTCGTATTTACCATAATCTATACTTTGTAGTGCCCCCGAGATATCTCAAGGCATGCTTCCCTGCCTTCCAAAAGATCTTGGTTACCTTAAGCAAAGCTTGAATCAACTATTAAATACGTAGCCAATGTCTGGTCTGGTGTTCCCCAGGTACATCAGTGAACCCACAAGCTACATATAAACAATAGCATCCACTACCTCACCTAAAGTAGCATCCTCCTTCCTCCAGTTTCTTGGAAGAGGAGTATCCATGTGTTCACAACTCTCCATGTGAAACTTACTCAGAATCTCTTAGGCATGCCTTGAGAAATAAATAGCTCACCATCCCATGGCCACATTTCCAAACCAATGAAATAGTGAAGGTATCTCATGTCCATCATCTGAAACTCTCTTGAAAGATCCTCTTTGCAAGAATTTATGAGCTGCTCATCACCTGTCAAAATTATATCATCAACATAAAGTGCGATAATCAAGAGCTTATCATCAACCAAAATCTGGTATAGGTTCACATCTTCTTCACTCTTTGGGAAGCCAAACCCGGTGAAATAGTGGTCAATCCTGGTGTACCAAGCACAAGGTGCTTGCTTCATCCCCTACAATGCTCTCTTGAGTCTGCACATATGTGAATCACTATAAAAGGTCTCAAAACCTTATGGCTGCTCTATATACACTTATTCCTCAAAAACTTTATTAAGAAACACAGTATTCACATCAATAAGATGTATCTACCACCGCATCTGCATTGAGAGTGCAAGAATAAATCTAATTGATGAGTACCTTACAACCCATGCAAAAGAATCCTCACAATCAATCCCCTCAACTTGTGAGAATCCCTGAGCTACAAATATATCCTTGTACTTCTGCACACTCCCATCCGCTACTTTCTTCACCTTATATATCCATCTAGATCCAACCACTGATTTCCCGAATCATCTTGGGACAACATCCCATGCACTGTTCTTGATGATGGAGTCATACTCCTCAACCATGGTGTCAGCCCAAATTGGTTGTTGCACTGTTTCCTCAAAGGAGGATCGCTATGTCTTCATACACTTGCTCATGAGATCCATGTATCCAGTAAACTTATCTAGAGACTGCCTCTCTATATGCGCACTGAAGTAGGTTCCCCTACATGTTTTGTCTCAATCTATTAGCTTCGATGGTGCACCTTCTACCATTATTAGTGGATGGCTCTGCATGAGTATTTTCTGCTACTCCATGATCCTCCACATGTGGTTTCTTCACATCTCGAAATTCATTCTTTGCAGCCAAAAGTTCCTCCTCTACTTGCAAATCAAGTTCCCTCTCAAGTGAAAATCGCATGGCTTTCTCCTCATCAAATTTTATATCCCATATCACAACAGTCATCTTATTGTTTGGAAAATACACCCGATAGTTGTGGGGAGTATAAGTGTACCCCAAAAATATCCCAATCTCAACTATTGGTTCGAGCTTCTTCTCGGAATCTTTGGTCACATGGAAATAGACAGATGAGCCAAAAAAATTAAAATATGAAACATCGGTTTCTTACCAGAAAAATCCTCCTCTCGTGTACTCATGCCAAGTATCCGATGAGGACTATTATTTTTGACAAATACTGTTGTGCTGCATGCCTCTTCCCACATATGCAATGATAGGCCCTCATCATGCAACATCGCTCGTGCCACACCCACAATTGTTTTGCTATTTCTTTCTACGATCCCATTCTGTTGTGGGTTATGAGGCATAATCAACTGTCTCTGAATTATTTCTTTGCTATAGAAGTTCTTGAATTCATTAGAGATGTAGTCACCACCATTATCGCTGGTAAGAGCCTTCACATTCTTCCCCGCATCTTTCTCCACCAATGTTTTGAACTCAAAAAACTTTTAGAACATCTAATATTTCTTCGGCATGAAGTAGATCCAACACTTTCTAGAAAAATCATAAAAAAATATCACATAATACATGTGCTTTTCTATCGAAGCGGTAGAGAATGGTCCACACACGTCTGAGTGAACTCTCTCAAGGATTTCCACTTCTCAGTTCTCCTGCTCGTGAAAAGTTTCCTTTGGATACTTCCCCATGTTACATACCTTGCATGTGTCTATTTGTGCAAGATTACCCTTGGGATGTCTCGTATAAATCCTCTTGACCTTCAAGGCTCTATGGTGTAGATGGCCCAACCTCTCGTGCCATAACTCACCATCATCTCGACTCACAAATTTGTTTGCCTTACCTATCAATGCTCTGCATCCATCTACATCAAGTTTATAGATATTCTTCACATGAATCCCAATCTTCTTGGCTTGTCCTGTGGCTTTTTTTCAAAGGAAATCTTTCCATTCACTGAAAACCACATCATAACCTCTATCCTCCAACATTACAACTGAATTTTTTTTTTTTCAAACCTGGTACATGCATTACATAGCTTAATAAGAAGGGTTTACCTAAATGTATCTGGAAGGTATCTGTACCAATCCCAATAGAATTGTACCTTCCATCCTCACCCATTTCGATATGCATCTGGAGGTCCTTCTCGTCCAAGCTACCGAAAAGTTCTTTGTCCCTGTCATATGGAAAGATGCACCACTATCCAAGTACCACACTGATCCCATCATAGTTGACACCATGCATGTGATGAGTGAGAAGTTCAACTCCAATTTTGAGGCCAAGGCCTCACCAACTGTAGATCTTGAAGCCTTCTTTTTCTTCTTCTTTTGTGGACAATTAGTGGCATAATTTCCATGCTCGTGACAGTGAAAA
Source organism: Pinus albicaulis (assembly GCA_034641835.2). Lineage (NCBI taxonomy): Eukaryota > Viridiplantae > Streptophyta > Pinopsida > Pinales > Pinaceae > Pinus > Pinus albicaulis. The sequence continues at coordinate 303,121,907 of CM076570.1, read as the reverse complement.
TACTTCACTCTGTACATGTCACGCTTCTTGCCTCCTTTTCCAGACTCAGATTTGCAATAGGATTTACTTCCCTTCCCCTTATTATCCTTACTGTCCAAGGCACAATTGTCTTCATCATCTCTCATAGATGAAGATCCATCCCTGGTATTCCACTTGAATTCTTCTGCACCAAATCCAACCAAAGTTGTTCCCAATTTTGCAAATTTTCCCTCCCATTGACAGAGTCCTGATAAATATGCCAATGCTTCAAAAGGCCTAAAATATCTAGGCTCACCAATTCATCATCCCCTACTGTAATTTCTATGCTTCGAAGCTCATCTCGACATTGGAGAAAATTGGTTAAATATTTTAGAATTGTTTTGCTTTTCTCCATTTTGATTTTCATTAGCTTGTCCTTCAATGCTAATTTTATATGATCACTGCTACTCTGAAACCGATTTTTCGAAGCCTCCCACATTGCATATGGAGTTTTTTTTCCATGGATACTTGAGACAATGTGGTCTTCTACTCCCTCCAATAAGATCCTCCTCACCTTTGCAACATTATTTTGTGAAGCATCAAGAAGAGCGGCATCTGCTGCTGCAGGTTTAGGAATGCCATTATCAATGAATTATTTCAACCCATTTTACTTCAGAACTCCATCCATCCCATCTTTCCATGTAATATAATTAGAGCTACCCTTGTTTTCATACTCAAATCTCAACCCATTGAAAGCCATCTTGATCTACCATCACTCCAAAGAATACTTTTGCAAATTCAAATGATATTCAATCACAAAATCAATTACCTCTCCACTATAGTGATATCTTGTGCTCTGATACCATGTAGAAATTATACAAACAATGTGTATATCAATGGATTCAATCCAATCATTCGATATGCTAATGCAAGATACTGAATCCTTCTACTAATCAATTGCAGAAAATAAACATGGTCGCCAATCATAATAAGTAGAGAAAGAAGCAAATAAAACCTCAACACAAATATTTTCCCAGGAAAATATTCACCAAGGAATATTCTATATTCTATTGTATATTCACCAAGGAATCATGAAAGAATTACAATTCACTCTTCTCACCAGAGTCTCCTGCACTCTCACAACTATCTCAAACTGGTCCAGACAAAATCAACAAACATAGCGCCAATTTTCAGCTTCTTCTTAGTGTGCCTTTCTTGTGAAATTAATGTGGAATGAAATCCCTATTCTTTAGGAAATTCAGCCTTCCAAAATTGTGCAATTTTCATGGGAAATCCTATGATTGTATTACTGCATGAAGGAAACCTACTAATGATACAACTGATATTTAACATCCCTTTAGCATTTGTCTCAACCGGGTCTCCACTGGAACTGACATGAATGCATCTATTAATAGTAAATCATCAGTTACATGAAAAATCACTGCATGTGAATTAAATCTTATTTAATTCACTTGACCTCTCACAGTGCAACAAATAGTTACAACTAGTTCAAGTGACTTTAACTCAATTAATTGAATTAATTGATTTCTCATCCATTAAAGTAATGCACTAACTCGAAATCCATGAATAATAGAATCACTTCGCATGCCTCAACAACCACCCTCAACTCGAAATTAATGAGATAACTAATTTTATCACACTTAGCTAACTATTACAAGTGATTATGAGATAAGATTACATTTTATTGTCCAATTTAATTAAGGGAAAATTAAATTAGACACACATTTCTTCTTGACTTTTCAACAGTTATAGTGTGAATTCCATCACCTAGTAATTATTTCAATATAAAGGTGGGGTCAATGTTTGTCCAAGTCACTTTTTTATACATTATCGTATGTTTAGTGGAAAGAGGCCAAGGCAAAAGTCAATGGCATAGAAGGCTAGTATGGCTTCACCCTAAGTCAACCAAAGGGTATAAGAGTTCTACAATTGATTTGAGACTGTATTCGATTCGATGAGTCATGCCTTAGGTGTAGTTAAAAGGGTGTTGAATTTATGTGATGAGTGCACATTATCCAGCATGAGGCAGATGTGGGAGGATTTATGGGGCACTAAATTCATCATAGAGTTGCAAATTAATGAGGCAGTGGCTTCATTTTTATTTATGTGTATAACTTTTCCTGCATATGGAAGAGATCCATGAAGAGCCCACAATATATCAATTATTTTTAGCCTAAATTCACATGTAATCCATTAAAAAAAATAAAAATATATACAAAGTAAGTGGCACAAGAGCTTATATTACTCATGCCCCAAGCAATAAATAATGAAAACTAATTAAGCCCTAATAGGCGACATAACAAAAGCAGTGCTCGGACAGCTTTTGCCTTGATATTTTTGCAGTGGTGGTATGTGATTCAATAGGTTCTGCATAAGAATAGATTAGATGATATTTTTTGGAGAGATGCTCACCAGAAGAGGAGATTGGGGAGGGCGGGGAAGAATCAAGTTCAACTTGGACGATATCAACTGACATCTTTGGGGGAGAATGAGTTTCAACAATGGTCTCTGATTCAACAGGTTTTGCAATGGGAGGGATTGGTTGTTCTTTTCGAGAGACACATTCAACCAGAGTGGAGATGGTGTATTTTGGGGGAAATTTTGATTCCCAGTGATGGCATCCATTGGCTATTGTGGAAAATAATTAGTTCCAGGTGAGGATTGTCCAATCTTTTAGAGAAACATGTTCACCCAAAGTGGAGATTGTTTGTTCTTAGAAAGAGTTGGGTTCATCAGCGATTGGACTAATTGGCACCTCTTGATGAATGAAAAAAATATGGATCATATTGATTGGTTCGTAGTGTTTACTAGAAAAATCGAAAATATTTAAATATGATTTATCATAAAAATCCTTTTGAACATAAAAACATTATATAGAAAATGATATCTATACCTGAGCATTTGGAAATGCTTAAGCCAAAATTGATGTCGTAGGAAACCTTCCACGCCTTTACTAGTATAAAATACTTTAATGATGAGTAAGAAGACTAAATTTGAAAAATAGAGCAACATTCACATGTGAGGATAGTCTTGGTAGCGAGAGAGTCTCTACTATAGTACACAGTTCATTTGATTCCAATCAGACCAAACAATATCTACTATAGTAGGAAGTTCATTTGATGCCAATCATTGCATCATGTGAAATTCCTACTGTAATAGAGATTGTTTGGTCTCCCTAGTCTATCGTCACATGGGATTCTTTCCCTTTTATAAAATTTAGTCTTATTTTCACAACCGTAATAGTGAGCCATCGAGTTAAAAGGGAATTTTCCCCTTTTCGATGTGTAGGACACGGTGAAATGTTCTGAGCCACTTCATTTTGTCTCTTTATTTTCATCACCAGTCTTTATTAAAAACATTAAAGGTGTATATGTATATTTTCCGAAGTTGTATATTTTCATAACCTACATTTTGGTTTTATGGAATCAATAGAGAATAGAGATACATTAATAAATTTACAAAAAAAATGGTTTTATGGAATGAATAGAGAATAGATGCATTACTAAATTTACAAAAAAATGGTCTTATGGAATGAATAGAGAATAGGGATGAATTACTTAATTTAAAAATATTGAATTCATGGGATAAATGATATATTTATCAAATATATAATACGAAAAAATATTGTATATGACTCTGAAATAGGACTGTTACTTCTATAAATATGATTGCATATAACTAAGGAATAGGATTTCTCGTTGTATCTTAAGAAATGATTTACTTGCTGAGATAATAATCTGACTGTCAATTAGGTGTCATTTCATTTAATTCTCTTGTCTTCTAGGTTTCATAGACAGTTCAATTTTACTTCAGTTTTAGTCGAGTTCTACTCCGTTCATTTATTATTGATGTTTACTGAGTAATATATTTAACTATCTTTGAATATTGAGAAGGGTAATGTTTGCTCTAGTTTTTTGATCTCATTCTTGGTCATGGTATCAGAGCTTAGCCCATGTAATAGTCCTTGAGAGAAACAAAGATCAAAGCTATGTTGTGTAAGACTCCAGATCAATAATGTGAGCGCAAGGTGAGTGCAAGGTTACCAAGAGGTGAGCACGATGTGAGCGTGAGATCCAAAGCGTTAGGTCCCTATATTACCAGTATAGTCCCTTATTGTTGTTAGTGTAACCCCCTTATTGTTATTATTGTACCCTTGTAACCACGATATTTTTATTATTTTGCCCTTAAATTATTATTGTTAGGTCGGCTAGGATTACATTATGGCCCCATGGACTCCTATATATAGAAAGAAGGTTTCTAATTTGTATCATCCAATAATTTTTCATTGATGTAATGTATTGGAGGTTTCCCCCTTAAAGTGGCTTATTTATAAGGCATTGATATCTCTTTTCTTCTATTTTTGGAGCTGGTTTCACAACATTTGGTATCAGGTTTTTGGATTATAAGGTTTTCACTGCTCCAGACCAGTCATCGTGGAATTTTCTCTATAATGTTTTTCCTACGAAGGTTCAGAAGCTGAAATTTTTAGAGTATGAAGCCAAAATCCTGAGGAACATCTTCACAAATTTTCAGAGCTTGGTTCATAATATTTCTGGAGATATGATCTGTGGAAGTTGGGGCTTTTTGCAGGCTCCTGAATGTAATATAAATAGGTCATCGTGGAATTTGTGTTATAAATATTTTTCTACGAAGTTTACAAAGGTGAAATATTGAGAGAACGAAGCTGAAATCCTGATGAACATTGTCAAAAAAATTTAGAGCTTGGTTCACAACATTTTTGGAGATATGATCTGTGGAAGTTAGGTTATTTTCAGGCTCCTGAATTTCATCTCAAAGAGGTTATCATGGGAAAATATTCATAACTCTCTCTCTCTGAGCATCAGATTGGAATGCCATAAAAAGTGGCCAAAATTGCACGGACTGTAGTTTCTTTTCTATCAATTTCAAAGCCAAAGGACAAAATAGTGACACATGGCAAGTCATACAAATTCACTCTACTGAACCAGTCCATAATTAGGTCATTGTGGGAGATTGGACATAAATTTTCCTTGAAGAACCCAAATCAGGTTAGAACTATGACATTTGAAAAAAGATTCAGAGGGATACGAAAAGGCTGAATTTCAGATATTGAGGATATAAAATTACAGAGATAATGCAATTTCAATATAGAGCTCCTCAAAAGCAAGTAAAAGGTGTGTATTTTTCTTCCCAAATTGCATATGTCTTGTTTGAAGAATCAAGTTGAATTGATTCCAAGGGCATATTGTAGAATATATATAAGTATTAGATTCTAAAATGGCCACTAAAAAGAATTCAATACCCATTAAGCCTTTAGAAGGCTCTACTATGACTCATAAAGACGAAGAATGGCAACATCACATATCAAAATTACAAAAGAAAGTGCAACAAATTTCTCTCTCGCAAAGAGCAACAAAAAATGACATGGAAGTTTTGAAGAAAGGCATGGAAACTAAGATGGATGGTTTGAAGAATGGCATGGAAGCTAAGAAAGATGGCATGGAAGTTGGCATAGAAGCTAAGATGGAAAACATGAAGAATGATCTAAAAGCAGACATGGAAGGTTTGACAAAGTTGATACAACAAATGTTTCCTAATGGTGAAAATATAGTAGAGGAAACTCATGATGAGAACAAAATAAATGATAATCATGATTTCATAAAATCTAATGTTGCCAAAAAGAACCACCATATTCCAAAAATAGATATGACGAAGTTTGATGGAAAGGATCCTGTAACATGGATACTATAGATGGAGCAATATTTTGATCTCAATAATGTGCAAAACACACAAAAGGTACGCATTGAAACATTACATTTAGAGCAAAATACATTTGTATGGTATCGCTCGCTTTGCTCCCGTAAAAAAATTGTCACTTGGTCAATTTTTATGAAGGAAATGATAGCACATTATGAGGATACAAAGAGCAACACCTTCTTTAGCCAATTGATAAATCTCAAACAAAAGGGTTTTGTGGGGATCACATTGAGGAATTCCAAAAATTGAATATAAGGGTAACTAATATTCCAGAGGAACACATGATTGATCTCTTCATAGGTACTTTAAAGGATAACATCCAACATGAAGTTCGCATTTTGGAACTTGATTCATTGGAGAAGGCATTCAGGTTGGAAAGAAAATTTGAATGTAAAATTATGGTGACAAGGAAGCCTACCACTCACTTCTATAAAGATGGAAGTGTTGCTACTCCTAGATTTCAACAACCTACAATGTTGACACCACAACAATTGGAATAAAAAAGAGAAAAAGGGATTTGCTACAGTTGTGATAGAAAATACACTAATGGTCATAAGTGTGCTGAGAATATATTATTTTACATAGATTGTGAAGAGAAAGAAGAAAATGAACAAGAAGAGGATATACACCAAGAACCAACCCTAGAAGAGGAAGAAATGAGTGTGACCATATCGTGTAATGCATTGGAAGGAATTACCACTCCTCAAACTCTCAAGATAGAAGGACATATCAAGAAGAAAAAGGTAATAGTTTTGATTGATTCAGTTAGTACCGATAATTTTATCCTATCAAACCAGGAGGTAACTCCTCAAATCAGAATGTGTTATTGAATGAAGAATGAACATGCATTTATACATGGAGGTGAGGCTATTGGGATTCATCTCTCAATGACTCTTGGCATTCCTTATTTCCCAATATTATTTATTATACAAAATTAAATATCCACACCCATCCCATAGGATTAGGTGTCAACATTCCCCCCTTTAATCTGAAGGGATGTTGGTGAGCCCAAGCATCGATCTAAACTTTTCAAACTTTTGTCTTCCAAGTGCTTTGGTGAAGATGTCAACAGTTTTTCTCATTTGTGGAGCAATGATGTAGATGGATGGTTTTGGCCTGAGCATGATGTCGAATTAGATGGTACTTTGTATTGATGTGCTTTGTTCGATCATGGAACTTTGGGTTCTGGGCCAAATTTATTGCAGAAGTGTTGTCGATCATGAGTGGAGTGGAATACATTTGTTTCATCTGCAAATATTCCAGGATTTTCTGGAGCCACAAAATTTCCTTTGTTGCTTCAGCTGCTGCCACATATTCTGCCTCGGTCGTGGAATCTGCTGGAACTGACTGTTTGCATGATCTCCATGAGACAGCTCCTGATCCAAGACTCGTGGTGTAACCTGTAGTAGAAACCCTTTGTAATCAGAGTATCTGATCAAGCTGAAGTCGCCTACCTGTGTATATTTGAGTCCAAAGTCTTGAGTCCCCTTCAAGTACCTTAGCACTCTTTTTGCAGCAGACCAATGTCCTTCACAAGGTTTTTGCATGAACCTTGAGAGGATTCCAACAACAAATGAAATGTCAGGTCTGGTGGTGGTCAAGTAGATAAGACTTCCTACAAGCTGTCTATACTTAGTTGCATCCTCAAATTCCTTCCCTTCAATAGATGTGAGCTTCAAGTTTTGTTCCATTGGAGTGATTAAGGGATTACAGTCATCCATGCCAAATTTGTTCAAGAGATCTCCAATGTACTTCTTTTGAGAAAGAAATATGAATTTAGGATGTTGAGTTACCTCAATACCCAAATAGTAATGAACATGACCCAAATCAGTCATTTCAAAACCTTTATTCAACTCTTTCTTCATGGATGCAATATAGCTCTCATTGTTCCCTGTTATCAAAAGATCATCTACATATACCACAAGATATACAACTATTTTTCCAACTTTCTTAACAGAAAAAGTTGCATCATCAAGATCAAAATGTTTGAAGTCAAGTTTCAGAAGATGCTCGGTCAATTTCTCATACCAGGCTTGTGGTGCTTGCTTGAGGCCATACAAGGATTTTATAAGCTTGCAAACTTTGTGTTCTTGACCCTTTACCACAAATCCTTTTGGCTGGGACATATAAAATTTCTCCTTTAGATCTCCATTCAAGAAGGTTGTTTTTACATCCATCTGATGGACTTTCCATCCATTCTGAGCTGCTAAGGCAAAGAGAGTCCAGATGGTGGTCCATTTTGCTATGGGAGAAAAAGTTTCTTCATAATCGACTCCTTATTTTTGTGCGAAACCTTTTACCACAAGCCTGGCCTTGTGCTTGTCAAGTGAGCCATCTGCTTTATACTTGTTCTTGTGGACCCACTTACAGCCAATTGGTTTTGTTCCCAAAGGCGGATCAACCAGCTTCCAAGTGCCATTCTTTATCAAGGCATCATACTCCTTCTGCATTGCTTCTTTCCATTCATCATGAGAAGTGCCTTATTTGAAGGAAGTTGGTTCATGATCTGTAGACAAACTCAATTCACAGTTATAAGCAATATCCATATCAACAGGAGAATCAAAATTATCTTCATCACCTTCGATTTGTTGAGTGGAACTTCTTGTTCCTGTTTTTCCAACCTCATTAGGATGAACATTCTCCAGTGTCTTTGTCAGCCATTTGGGAGGACCTTTCTGAGATGGCCCAGGCTGGTCATTTGACTGAGTTGGGATTGATTCAAGATTCAATCTCCCAATTCTATCAATCACATCATCCAATGTGTCATCCATGGTTGTTTCTTCATGTGGGGGAGAGAGTGCTTCAGGACATGATTCCATAGTTTGATTCAATATCGGAATCCCCCCTTCAAGATGTGGAATCACATTATCAAATTATTGGAAGGACTTTGCATGTGTGAATCTGTCCAGGCGATCAAGTTGCCGCTCAACAACCTTGTCACTCTTGGAAGATTCAAGAAATATGACATCTCTTGCTATCACAAACTTCTTATTTGCTTCATCATAGAGACGATATCCTTTGGAGGTATTGGAGTACCCCAAGAAGATACATTTGCGACTTCTAGCACCAAGTTTGTTCCTTTGACCCTTTGGTATCAAGGCATAACAGGTGGACCCAAAGACCCTGAAATGCTTTACCGAAGGAATGTGGCCATGCCACATTTCAAAAGGAGTTTTGTTTCTAATTGAACTTGAAGGACACCTATTGTTTATGTAAACAGCACATAGAACTGCATCAGCCCAAAACATCAATTTTACATTCTTGAAAAATAACATGGAGCGGACCATATTTAAAATAGTTCTGTTCATTCTTTCAGCTACACCATTCTGTTGTGGATTATATGGCACAGTTGTTTGATGTTTGATTCCATGTTGATGAAGATAATTTTCAAATTAATTTGAAGTGTATTCTTTTCCATTATCAGTACGTAGAGAGCCAATATGTGTTTGTGCATCATTTTCAATCCATGCATGAAAATTCTTGAAAGTTTGAAAAGCATCAGACTTATTCTTCAGTAGGTAAATCCAACACATTCTAGTGTAGTCATCAATAAATGTCATCATGTATTTGTTTCCATTTGCAGAAGCAATAGGCATAGGGCCGCATAAATCTGAATGAACAAGTTCAAGTTTTCTATATGCTCTGGAGTGTGAATCATGAAATCGATGTTTGCTGTGCTTTCCTAGAATACAAGCTTCACATTCCTTAGGTTTTCTAGGAATTGTAGGCAGTCCATCAACACCATTTTTCTTCAACAAATGAATGCTTTCATAGTTTAAGTGTCCAAATCTAGCATGCCATAAAAGACTTGATGGGAATGTACCTTCATCATGATGTGAACTGAATGCAAAGTTTTGAGCATGAGCAGATGAACCTTTTAGCTTCAATATTCTCCGTTCTTCTATTCCCTCCATGAAAAGTGAGTGACCTGATGCTTTTCTGACCTCTGCCTTGCCATCAAACAAGTGAATTGAGTGTCCTTGCTGCTGAATTTCGACCACGGACAGCAAGTTTCTCTTCAACTCACGGAGGTATAGAACCTCATGTAAGATATGATCAGGAAGACCAGGCAGTTTAAGCCTGACTGTGCCAAGCCCTGATGGCTTGAGTTTGGATTTATCTGCGAAATATACTGGTCCATCAACTTTGTCAGTGAATTCTTCAAAAAACTATTTTCTAAATGTCATGTGACATGTTGCTCCTGAATCTAGCAACCAATCATCTCTCCATGAAGTAAATGAAACATCAAATAGGTTTTCAGTTACTCCATTGTTACAATGTGCTAGAACAGAATGAGCTGATTCACGTGCTTTACCTTTGTCTTTGTCATTAGTTTTACCTTTGTCTTGATTTCTTTGCTGCTGAATTTTAGATTGTCTGCCCCCCTTTTCTTTGAAGTTTCTTCTTCGTCTTCTGCCATCTCTTCCTCTGGATGAATCTGAAGCATGTCTATTTTCTCTCTGTGCCAAGTATGCAGCCTCTTTAGAAGATGAAGGGACTGTCATCTTCTTTTGAAGGAGGAGAGAAAAAACTTTGCTGGAGAATCTCTTTTGAAGGAGAGAAAACAAAAACACTCTTTGCTGGAAAATATACTCAGTTTAAAAGGATAGAAACATTGCTAAAAATATGAAGACTGAATTTAAAAAGACACAAACTCTTTGCTAAAAGACTGAATTATCCATTGTAAGGTAGCCAAGGAATGGAATTGTTTCCTATACCCAGCACCAGAATGTCAAGTGATGGTTGCAAATGGAGGAACTATAAATTGCTTTGGAAAATTCCATATTATCAAGCTAACCATGGGGGAATATGTATTGAATATTCCAATGCTTTCCATTCCTATGGGAGGTGCTGATGTTGTACTAGGAGTACAATGGTTACAATCTTTGGGGACGGTAGCTTTTAATTTTCAAGAACTTTTCTTGAAATTTTTTTCAGAAGGAAAGGAAGTCGAATTACGGGGTATTGTAGGGAAGCCAGGAAGGATAATAAGCTCTAATGTCATGACAAAGATTCTAAAGAAAGAACAGCGAGGCATAATTGCACAATTATGCTCACTAGAAGTTCCAACATCAAAATCATCTATTTCTGCAGATCTCCAACAAGTCTTGGACAATCATTCCAAGGTGTTTGAAACTCCCAAAGGACTCCCACCTATTCGTGATCATGATCATGATATTCATTTTATTCCAGGAAGTGTTCCTCCAAACATCAGGCCTTATAGATATCCTTACTTCCAAAAGAGAGAAATTGAACGTATGATTGCAGAAATGTTAGAGGCAGGTATAATTCAACCTAGTCAAAGTTCTTTCTCTGCTCCTGTAGTATTGGTACACACGAAGGATGGATCATGGCGAATGTGTCTGGATTATAGGGAGCTCAATAAGCTCACCATTAAAGATAAATTTCCCATTCCTGTGATTGATGAATTATTGGATGAATTACATGGAGAAATTTATTTTACCAAGTTGGATCTTCATTCAAGATATCATAAAATTAGAATGAAGACTGAAGATATTCTGAAAACAACATTTCAAACTCATGAGGGTCATTATGAATTTTTGGTCATGCCTTTTGGCCTTACCAATGCACCTTCTACATTTCAAGGGTTGATGAATTCCATTTTCAAACCCTTTCTTAGAAAATTTGTGCTAGTATTTTTTGATGATATACTAATCTACAGTAGGTCTTGGAAGGATCATGTTCAACATGTTGACAGGGTGCTCAAACTATTGCCGGAGAAACAATTATATGCAAAAACATCCAAATGTTTCTTTGGAGTACAAGAGGTGGAATATCTGGGTCATATTGTATCTCACGAGGGTGTTAAGGTAGACCCTAACAAAATTAAATCCATTAAGGAATGGAAAGTCCCCACAACCATAAAGTAGTTGTGAGGATTTCTCGGGTTGATAGGGTATTATCGCAAGTTTGTTAAGAATTATGGGAGAATAGCAGCACCTCTAACAACATTATTGAAGAAAGATGCATTTTCATGGACTCCTGAAGCAACTAAGGCCTTTGAACATCGTAAAGAGGCAATGTGCCTAGCACCGGTCTTAGCTACGCCAGACTTCACAAAAACCTTTATTGTGGAATGTGATGCCTCAGGAAATGGAATTGGTGCAGTTTTAATGCAGGAAGGAAGACCCATTGCTTTTGAGAGTCGTCCAATCAAAGGAAAGTATTTACAGAAACCTATTTATGAGAAGGAAATGTTAGCAATACTACATGCACTAAAGAAATGGCGAACTTACCTAATGGGAAGACACTTCAAGGTAAAAACTGATCATGATAGTCTTAAACACTTTTGGGAACAAAGACTATCATCAGAAGAGCAGCAAAAATGGGTCACAAAGATGTTGGGTTATGACTTTGAAATAATCTACAAAAAAGGAAAGCTTAATGTTGTTGCAGATGCACTCTCAAGAAAGAATGAAGAGGTGGAAGCATTTCTTTGTGCCATTTGTATTATCCAACCAGATTGGATAACCGAATCAAGAGATGAATGGAAGAAGGAAAAGGATTTATGGACACTCATTCAAAACTTGCAGCAAGATCCTAGTACATCTGATACATTTAGTTGGAAAAATGATTCCTTATGGTACAAAGATCGCTTATATCTTTGTAATAATTCCCAACTAAAACAAAAGATTCTTCTGGAATTGCACACTTCTCCTTTAGGAGGACACTCGGGATTTTTAAAAAATTACCACAGGGTGAAGAAAGAATTTTTTTGGGATGGCCTTAAATCTGATATTCAAAAGTTTGTGGCGGAATGTTTGGTTTGCCAGCAGAATAAAGTGGAAAAAATTAAGACCCCAAGACTTCTACAACCTTTATCCATTCCAAGTCAACGTTGGGAGGAGATTTCAATGGATTTTATCACAGGTTTACCTAAGTCGAAGGAAAGAGTGTCATCATGGTGGTAGTTGATAGACTTACCAAGTATGCACACTTTTGTGCATTATCTCATCCATTTAAAGCAAGTACAGTTGCTACTACATTTATGGACACAATTCAAAAGCTACATGGAAACCCGAGGGTTATTGTGAGCGACAGAGATCCCATTTTTACTGGAAATTTTTGGACGGAGTTATTTTCTTGTTTGGGTACTCAATTAGCTCATAGCTCATCTTATCATCCTCAATCTGATGGTCAAACTGAGATAGTAAATAAATGTTTGGAAGTATATCTTCGTTGTTTTGTATCTGATAAACAAACACAATGGGTCAAGTGGTTACCTCTAACTGAATGGTGGTATAACATTTCCTTCCATACTGCAGCAAAAATGACCCCATTTATGGCACTTTATGCATATCATCCACCATCCATCACATCATCTTTAAGAGAAAATTCGAAGGTTCAAGCAGTGGAAGATCACATCGAGCATCAACAAGAAGTTCTCCAACTCTTAAAGGAAAACCTAAATTTGGCACAAAATCGAATGAAACAACAGGCATATCAACATCGGAGCGAGAGAAGTTTTGATGTAGGAGACTGGGTATTTTTATGGCTACAACCATACAAACAAATGTCCCTCAAGCAAGCTAAGAAGGATAATAAATTATCGCCAAAGTACTATGGTCCTTACAAGGTGTTGCAAAAGATTGGTACTATGGCATACAAATTGGAGCTTCCTGCTTCTTCACGAGTGCATCTAATTTTCCATGTTTCATGCTTAAAGAAGGTTATAGGTGAAAATCTTCCAGTTCAAACAATATTGCCAGAACTTGATGAGGAAGGAAAAATCATATTGGAACCTGAAGCGGTCACGGAAACAAGAACTCGACAACTACGGAATCGATCAATTTCGGAGTATCTCATCAAGTGGAAGAACTTACCCACTGAAGATTCTACATGGGAGGATGAGAATTTTATACAGAAGCACCCAGAGCTACTCAAGCGTTGAGGACAACACTTTTTTGAAGGAGAGGGGCATGTTAGGTCCCTATATTACTAGTATAGTCCCTTATTTTTGTTAGTGTAACCCCCTTATTGCTATTATTGTACCCTTGTAACCCCCATATTGTTATTATTGTGCCCTTAAATTATTATTGTTAGGTCGGCTAGGATTACATTGTGGCCCCATTGTTGAGGAGGTAAATCCCCTCTACGGACAGAGGCGATCCCTACTAGCCCAGCAGGGGTCTAGCAACAAACAAACAATGCTATGACGCAAGCTCCTAGTTACGAATGAAAGACTTGGGATAAGAGCCTACCTGGATTCCAACGCTAGATCTGAAGAAGAAGATGTCCCCGTCCTTCAGCCCTGGCAGATCACAATCCTTCCATGATCTCCGTGGATGAACACCTGCACACAGAAGAAACGAACAGATACATGCATAGGAACCAGCATACGTAACTAAACATCGGTCAGAAAAGATATTACTCGCATTAACATGATGGAGAAAGGAGTGGAACCATAATCATAGTCATCTATTAAAATGATAAACGAATAGAAGTTACAACCAAGTTCTGACGTCGCAGCTTCCTTCGAACGGGTCTCCGGTCGTCCACGTCTCGCAAAGCTCGCCAAGGGAAAGGGAAACCTCTCCCGAGTCTCGTAACAATGGTCTCCTCGCTTGAATGGGCCTTAAGGGAAAGAAGGGATTCTTTACAGCACAAAGGCACTTGGGAATAGGGAGATGCAAAGCTTCAACACTTCAAGACTAGCTTGCATGGATCCGAGCAAGCTTTTATAGATGGGGAAGGAGGGAGTTGGGATCCCTATTATTATGGGATTGGCCCTATCAACAAGGAAGGTTCCATAGAAGGTGGCAAAACTACTTCCCTTCCATAGAACTCCCGCAGCCAAACCTCCCAACTCAAGATAGGCAATGGTTGTGAGTTTGTTTGAACTCAACTTCCGCCATCCATATTTAAAAAACAATTCCTAAAATGGGTGGCGCGATTGCTGCTCTATGACAGAGCGCCAAGTGGCGCGACCTCTTTACAGGATTTCCCTGATTGGCGCGAGCACTGAACTGTCTACCCGCGCCAATGCAAAAAGAGTTGTTTTTCATGAGTTTTGCAAGGAGATGTCTCAAGGGGAAATGAAGCTCATACTCAGAGGGATGCATTGATGATGTTTTCAAGGCATGACAGTGTTCACAAGTCACATAATGGGTCCTCCATTGTGCGGGACGGGGAATGGTAGGGACGGTGACAAATTACTGTGTAACAGATGCCCCCTAAAGCATGAGGCCCGAGAGAGAGAGGGGTGAAATGCTTTACGAGAACATGTCCAATTGAAGGCCCGCCGTCGGAAAACCTGCACAGAAAGATACAACTGATATCTCAAGTACATGATGTATATATATGGTATGGACGCAGCCATCCGAACAAAGTATGCTATAATCCGGATCTAGGGTATGGGCGCAGCCATCCAACTAAGATCAAACAAATAGACTCAGGTATGGTCGCAGCCATCCAATCATCGAGTCATGTACATAATGACAATAATCCACAATCGCAGCCTGGATTACAACAGACACAATCCAGGGTCTTGCGCTCCATCTCGACCCAAACAAGTACAAGTTCGAGCATGTGAATGTGTGAGCTGATGTCGAACATGCAAGAACATCGTCTGATTACCAGCCAATGATGAAAGCTGTTAACAGACGCGAGAGAAACCACCAATAATGACAATGGTCCTCAAGGCACTACAGGTACAATCTACGGCGTGCGAATAAATGAGTTGACGTCGAACACCCGCAGAATCACTCGATCGGAGGTCAATGATGTAAACCTCACGTCGAATGCGACGAACCCGCCATTGAGGCATGCAGGCTCCAAGGTACCATCAGGAGTCTCTAGACCAACTTCCTGGATAATGAGTTGAAGTCGACAGGAAGTGACCTTGATCGAAGGTGGGCCATAATGATTCCCACATCATCGACGCGAGACAGAGAAACATAATGTTTTGTTGTGAATCAGGACCATATGAGAAACAGAGGAAGGTTGATATTCGCAGAGACCAACTTCTCTTGAACATATAAACGGCACGACAATGGACTTGGCAGTATTTGACATCAACGGATCAAAGGTCATGGCGACGAGGCAGTGAACAGATGAGAGGTCAAAAGAGATTACCCAAACCCATGGAAGCAAAGTGAAGCAGCGAGATGAGATGTCCCCAACCCGACACGAATGCAGACAAGTGCCATGTTCAAGAGCGACATACTGCCGGCGACAACGACAATGGTTCCATTTTTTCCCCACCATTTCTGGCGAGTACCCCAATTATTTTTGATAACAAGCTTGAAGGGGATAGCATATGCTTGTGATATAAGTCCGCCCTTCGGGCGAATCCATCCTAGTGCATTTAACGAGTCCTAGGAAGGAGAAACTCGGAGAACGTCATTTCGACGGAATCCAATGTCATCAGGGTTTAACGAGTCCGACAAAGGAAGAACTCGGCGTCTTTTCATGTTCAGAGAGTTTGAAAAGACAGCGGAAAAGAAAACTCCACAGGTCCCTTTTCGTAAATAGTTTCCCAGATCCGAAAAGGTAGAAAACAATATCCGGGAAAACCTCCTAGTCGCGATAGGCTAGGGTATTCCTTTTCGTAATCGATCCAGCCCAGCCCGAAAAAGGGTTAAACTTATACTGGGTGAATGTCGATTCGTGTCCATTTTAACGAGATCGAAACGACAAGGGCCTCGGCGATCTTTTCATATTTAGAGAGTCAGAAAAGAGCTGAAAGATGACTCCAGAGTGACTTTTTCGTGTATTTACCGAGTCCGAAAAGTATAAAATACAACTCGTTTCCACCTTTTAAGTCGCAAAAACCTGCCGCTGCACATACCCAACAAGCGTAAAATCCATTTTCGACATAATACATGCAAATATTTGACAAAAAATAACTTTTAAAGCTCATTTAACGTCGAAAAGTTATAAATATGTCTAATGGTAAAAAATGAAATTACTTTTTACTATTTACCTTGTGGAGAGCAACAGTGGTCCATTTGGAGCAGAATCTTCCGACGGCGATTGCGACCAATCCAGGCAACCATTCAGCGTCTCGTCTGTGACAGGTAAGAGGCGCTCCTTTTCTCTTTCTTTCCATGCATTTTTTAATGATTTCCCCTTAGAAATCAGCTCTGCAAGGGCACCTTTGAAATTTTAGGGCCGGGCTAAGTGGCGCGGGTATCGGGCACGGACCCGCGCCACTGAGCTCTTTTTACCAAAGGGCCCGCGCCACATGGCGCGACTGTCAGCAAAACAGTCGCGCCAGCGGCGGAACCCAAATTTCCGCCTAAAATTCCGCTATTTATGCCAAATCTCTTGAATTTTGAAGCTCACAAAGGATCTAATTAGGGGCTTTGAACCATGTGAATGCAGATAAACAGTCAGAATGGCAATCGAATGGAAGGAACGAGAACACGGAGATGAGGATGAAGAGGCCATGCAAAGCCAAGCATGTATGAATGCTCTGAGAGACTGTGGCTTAAAAAAGTTCTTCCTCACGCCATGCTTACGAGCTCAGCCTGAGCTCCTCCAATATCTGATCAACCTCTGGGATGAAAATGACCAAGTATTCAGAATACGAGACCAGGTGTTGGAATTGGAGGTCACTGACATTTATTTCGTTATTGGATTATCCCGCAGGGGTCCAATCCCTGTACTGACTGGGAGCAGACCATCAGGGGAAAAGATGGAAGAAGTAATGGCGCGGGTGTGCCGTGGGGCACAAACAGGAACATGGAGTAAGAAGGTATACATCTCAACCATCCCTGACCTAGCACTGAGAGTTGTACTCCACACCATTACGCGGGCTGCTGGATCGCAGGCACCGCACGAGGCTACAAAGACTCAACTCTTACTGGCCTCAGAATGCATGGGTCCCCGACTGTACGATTGGGCAACAGCTGTCACGATCAACATGAAAAGGCAGCTTACAAAGTGCAAACAGAACAAACTGAAGCAGTTTGGGTATGGTTCCATCTTGGTATCGTTCATTCTGGAACGCATACCAACCTTCCAGGGCCAAGAGGCCCATGTGGCGAGTCCGGTACCACGAGAGCCGAGAATGGCTCGCTGGGCAGTACTGATGCCCAGATCTGGAGGCGGGAAACAGAGGTCCTGGAAGCCCGAGTTCTTTAGGTGGCTACGGCGCCAACTGATCGTTGTGGAAGATTGGCCCTATTCGGGAACTGACTTTACAGGGGACCCAGATCTCCCGCTACCAGAAGGAGACGACTGGGATGAAGAGCTGGGTAAGACCTCATATTTTTGATTTTATGTTTATATGTTTTTTTGTTAATACACACTTGTCTTAACACAATTATATATGCATGCAGATGTAGGACCTGAGAGACCAGCCGGGATGTCTCCTATCTCTCGGAGGACACAACTCGCCCCTGAGATCCAGGGGGAAGGCACCGGAGGAGAGGCACTGGTCCAGAACCTTGAGGGGATCGTCCATGGGATCCCAGACTATGCCCGACTGTCAGACGTACCGATGGAGTACCAGCGCCATACGGTGGGAGTTCCAAACCGGCTCCACCGAATCCTGAGGCGGCTAGTGCGTGCAGTGACGTGCTATCATGAGCACCATGCAGATTAGTCTCTAGGATTTAGCCACACCTATTTTTTGAGAGACACAGTGTCTCCGGATGTATTAAGACAATTATGTATATTTTTTGAGTTTTATGTGACGCACACTGTGCAAACATTTCGACACACACATATATATATATATACATATGACTATTTTGGATGGATCTTTCTTTACATGTGATGATGTTTTCTATATGTCATGCAAATGTCTAATACAAATGTAATCTAATGTATCAGTTACATAACAAACGACCCAATGCGAAATGTATTCACACAATGCATCTAATCACACATTTCATTTTTACGCAAGCTTAAAAGCACACATGAACACACACATATGCAAACTATGCTTGAAACGAGTTTTATTTTTACGCAAGCTTAAAACACAAACTATGCTTGATAATAAGAAAGACGGGCATGCCCCCCAGCATGTTGTCTCAAATCGAGGCACATGCCCCCCAAGCTTCACTCGATTGAAAATGGAGTGAAGATTGAACACACACACGAGATTTGAGCTGAAACTGACAAAACTCGAATTGAATATGCTTGTGTTTCATTATTTTAACGAGGTTGACACACTTAAAAGAACTATCCTCGAACAACTTGTTTCATTGTTTTTAGGAGCTTGACACAAGTGGAGGAACCATGCTCCAAGATCCTAGTTTCATTTTTTAAAGAGCTTGACCCAGGGAGGAAACCATGCTCTAACCGACTTACATCAAAATGAACAAGAAGGCGGTGCTTCCAAGAGTTCCACTCCCGATGGAAGGGAAACATCCTGGAAGTCAGGACCCAATGCCCCCAGCACATTATGCACTACGGCATCATCACTGAGCACAGGCACGGGGTAGGTGGACACATAGTTGACCTGCGGTGGGGCAGAGACAACAGGTGGATAAAAACCAGGAGGGGGTGATGGCGGACCAGTTGTCACATTAGGACCAAAGAATGACAGCTGATCAATGGTCACGATCCTTCCTTCATGCGGAAAACAGGCCACACGAAAGAGGGAGGAGACGAGCGCTCCCATGGCATAGGTGTAATCGCGCCCCAGTAGTAGATTGAAATCCAAGGGGCCTGGAACGACCATCACATCCATATGGACGGTTTTCCCTCCCAAAGTAATCGGTAACCTTGGAAGGATCCCCAACGGTTGACTCGTCCTTCTATTGAATGTCAACAGATTCTGCGTAATAGGCGCAAGCAGTGGCTAACCAAAAGCTTGCCAGGTAGTTGAAGACAGAATACTAACAGAGGCACCTTCGTCTATAATGGTGCTGGGTACAACCAGACCAAGAGCCTGTACTGTGATCTCGAAAGGCACATAAGACGGAAGGCGAAATCCTGCAAATCGATTCCGGTCAAAGGAAGCGACCAAACTACTCGGAGGGGCTACCATCGTACGAGGTCTTCCTGATGTTGTAGACGAAAGCCTCCTCCTGACCTCCATCTCGGCGGGAGAATATCCTCTGGGCCTCCCATCATGGGAAGGGGAGGCGGCTAATGGGGGAACGAGAGAATCTTTCTCCAAGTCCGAGGAATCTGAAGAAATAAGAAGAACCTGAGGGGTATGAGATCCACTCTCGACGGAAAAGATCTGGTGTACCGTAGAAGGGACCAGCTCAACCGATCCCACGACCAATGGTTGGTCGGGAACGGATTCCTGAATTTGAATTTCCGGGGGAGTGGGATCGACCAAGGATGACTCTTGACCAATCGTAGGATCGGTGGCGGTTCGAAAAGCAGAATTATAACCAGGTGGAAGGCGTGGTGTAGAACCGGCTGGGTTGTCCAATACTTGCTTGGCTTCATCCATATAAGGACAAAGGTGAATGGCATGGTGCCCTTCGCACAACTTACAGGGATTGGTGATCTTACCCTGCTTCTTAGAATTCTTATCAAGAGCAGCTGAAGACGTGCCCCCAACTTGGCTCCCGGAAGTCAAAGGCAACGGCGGATGGCCATCGGACCATGCTTCGAGCACCTTGGGGATGCCAGGGCAGTCTCGAAGAAGATGGTTTCCCGTGCACAACAAGAAAGGGAACCTGACTTTCCCTGGAGGGTTGGAAGGTTTGTCAAGAGGAGATATTTCAGAAACAGTGGCTGCACTTTTAGCCTCTCGCTTATCGGACTTCTTCTTCTTTGTCTTCTTCTTCTTCTTCTTAGCCACCTGGTTACTTGAATCCAGACTTTCACCAGGCGAAGTAGAAGAGGAGGACGCAGAAACAGGCGAAGAAGGGGAGAGGTCCACCTTGGAATCAACATGATGTTTTTCAGGTGGAGAAACTGATTGAACAGTAGTGGAGACATTCGGGACAACAGAGGTTGAGAACAACCAAACAGGCAACCCAACAGTTAACCCAGGAAGGGACAACGTCGCCATGTAAGGAGCACCAACATTTCCAAAAGGAGGAAAATGACCAGGATTCCCTTCTAAGGGGATTCCTTGGTTGGTGAACTCTGAAAAAGTTGCCATCAAACTCAAAACCACACACGGGCTGAAAACGAGTTAAGACACACGATCAAACGGTCAACAAGCAATGTCTAAGCAGGCGTGTAATCGTGGGCGATTAATTTTACCACATTGGAAAGTAAGAAATTCTATCGTTTCATGTTTCAAGAGTCGAGAAACGATAAAAAGATGACTCTATCTCTTTCAGAGTTGACACAAGCGTGAAAGGACAAGCGCTTGACGGTCTTTTCAAGTTTAGGGAGTCAGAAAAGACCAAATGACTGCTCAGGAAAAACTAGGCACAAAGGGTGTGCCAAATATCCGTGAACTGCAATATACACCTTGGTTTCAAAAATGAAACAGAAATCGACCAAGGACTTTCCGTACGTGCAGGTAGTCTCCCCGAATGCTGTGTTCGGTGTATCACGGGTATAGGGCGGCAGACTCGGCTTCCTATGGATAAAGGATTGAAAACCTATAGGGGTCTCCCTTTATATGCGCGACGGTACGGGGAGCGCAAGTCCGTACTAGCGCTGTCTAAAGCCAACAGGCGAACGACAGCTGCTAGGTTTAACGACGCCGGAACACGTCTCTAGCCTAGACCTTCTAAATATGTTTCATTAAGTTCCAATGTTGCCTTAGGTTAATTGAATAAATTTTACAGTTGATCTTCAATTAAGTTTCAATTTCCAGGCCCTATCGTATGTAGTGTCTCGAAAGACTCCTAAATGCAAGCTATATGCCACGGTGCAACATTTCGTTCGATGAAAACTAGTTAAATGAGAGTTGAGAGCTTTTATGCAAACGAAATGAACGGAATTCAAACAAGAATGTCTCTAATGCAACTAATGCAATTGCACACTTTTCATTCAAACACTAATCACTAGCAATATGGAAAAGATCACAATTTGCACTAATTTAACAAGAGCAAAAGAGATTTTTTTTTTTTTGATTTTCAATGTTTAATGGCTAATGTGCACTGAAAACAAAAGGAACAATTTGAGAAATGATATCTAAGAGAGCGAAGCAAACAATATTCACTCAACGAAGCAAGCAACCAAATCTCTAAATCGACCCAAAGTCTCTCAAAGCAAAGAAAGACTCGAAAACTCCCAATGGACCGTGTGATCTAGGTCCAAAGCAAGGGCAAACGAATTTTGAATGAAGGAATGAACAATCACTCAAAAGACGCAGCAAAACAATCAAAGACTGTTAAGAGAGCGTGGAGAATCAATCAACAAGTTGACAGGACAATCAAGACACCAAAACTCCCAAGGAGGGCTCGATTCACTAAGCCACTAGATGCCCTAGGGCTCAAATCGTGAAATCGATAGACAGAGGCAAACAACCAAAGGATAGCGGTGAATTCCAGTCAAACAAGACTCCAACACACTCAGACAATCAGGAAATCAAGAAGAAAAGTACTGGTCAAGCTCGGAAAGCTAAAAAATGAAAAAACTCAAAAAGTCACAGGGGTGGCGCGACTGTGGACTTGAAACTGGCGCCAGAGGCCGATTGGCGCGAGACAGACAAATGCAACAAGCGCCAAGTGGCGCGACTGTCGGGTTAAAACCCGCGCCAGTCGAGTTCTTCAATAAAAATTAAAAAACAAGCTATTCTGAAAGTAGACCAATACAAGCTAAGCAAACCAAGAAGCTAAAATAATGAAAGAATCCAACCCAGAAGGTTCATCAAGCAAGGAGAAACAATCAAAGCGAACCAATCATGAACGGGACAAGGAAAACCGGACGATCCCCAGCGGAGTCGCCAATTTGTTGAGGAGGTAAATCCCCTCTGCGGACAGAGGCGATCCCTACTAGCCCAGCAGGGGTCTAGCAACAAACAAAAAATGCTATGACGCAAGCTCCTAGTTACGAATGAAAGACTTGGGATAAGAGCCTACCTGGATTCCAACGCTAGATCTGAAGAAGAAGATGTCCCCGTCCTTCAGCCCTGGCAGATCACAATCCTTCCACGATCTCCGTGGATGAACACCTGCATGCAGAAGAAAGGAACAGATACATGCATAGGAACCAGCATACGTAACTAAACATCGGTCATAAAAGATATTACTCGCATTAACATGATAGAAAAAGGAGTGGAACCATAATCATAGTCATCTATTAAAGTGATAAACGAATAGAAGTTACAACCAAGTTCTGACGTCGCGACTTCCTTCGAACGGGTCTCCGGTTGTCCACGTCTCGCAAAGCTCGCCAAGGAAAGGGAAACCTCTCCAGAGTCTCGTAACAATGGTCTCCTCGCTTGAATGGGCCTTAAGGGAAAGAAGGGATTCTTTACAGCACAAAGGCACTTGGGAATAGGGAGATGCAAAGCTTCAGCACTTCAAGACTAACTTGCCATGGATCTGAGCAAGCTTTTATAGATGGGGAAGGAGGGAGTTGGGATCCCTATTATTATGGGATTGGCCCTATCAACAAGGAAGGTTCCATGGGAGGTGGCAAAACCAATTCCCTTCCATAGAACTCCCGCAGCCAAACCTCCCAACTCAAGATAGGCAGTGGTTTGTGAGTTTGTTTGAACTCAACTTCCGCCATCCATATTTAAAAAGCAGTCCCTAAAATGGGTGGCGCGATTGCTGCTCTATGACAGAGCGCCAAGTGGCGCGACCTCTTTACAGGATTTCCCTGATTGGCGCGAGCACTGAACTGTCTACCCGCGCCAATGCAAAAAGAGCTGTTTTTCATGGATTTTGCAAGGAGATGTCTCAAGGAGAAATGAAGCTCATACTCAGAGGGATGCATTGATGATGTTTTCAAGGCATGACAGTGTTCACAGGTCACATAATGGGTCCTCCATTGTGCGGGACGGGGAATGGTAGGGACGGTGACAAATTACTGTGTAACACCCGTGGACTCCTATATATAGAAAGGAGGTTTTGTAATTTGTATCATCCAAGAATTGTTCATTCATGTAATGTATTTGAGGTTGCCCCCTTGAGGTGGCTTATTTCTAAGGCATTGATATCTCTTTTCTTCTATTTTTGGAGCTGGTTTCACAACACAAAGGAATACTATTGAGGTGCAGAGATCCAAAGGAAAAGAAGAGCAAAGAACTAGCAGAGGAAAGCCCATGATAGTGGAGTGAATTTTTTTTATTTTTAAGTTTTTTTTGTCAGCGCTATTTTGAAGGAAAAAGCATGCCAATCATCCATCCACACTGGTTTGAGGCTAATATCCACATCCATTAGTGCTACTTTGAGGCTAATGTCAGTGCCCATTAGTGCACTTTCCATCGACATGCCCGCGTTGATCCGGTAAAGACTTACGACAATTTTATTTCGCAGCAACCAGCGTAGAGGTAGTGTTACAGAGGTATGCTAGTGTGAGATCATTGTAGAGAGAAAAATTTGAAGAAATAATGGCATATTCTAGTGCTTTTCCATCGACAAAAAAAATTCTTAGAAAAAATTATGAGTTTTTGAGTTTAAGAATGAATAATTTTCTCTAAGCCCAAGAGTGTTGGGATACACTTTAGATCACCTATGTAAAGCCGACCCAAGAAGCATGGAAAGCCATGACCAATAATCATAGGAATGATGCTCTTGAACTTAGAAAGAAGGAAAACAGAGCCAAAATTTGGATACAAAACTTAGTCAATGACTCTATCTTTGACAAGATAACCATTGCATCAACAATAAAAGAAGCTTGGGATATTTTGAAAGTTGCTTATCAAGGAAATGATATAATGAAGACAGTTAAATTGCAAACATTGTGAGCAGAGTTTGAAGCAATAAATATGACTGACACAGAGAAGGTGGATTAGTTCATGACGAGATTCACGAGAATAGTCAATTAGATAAAACTCATTAGGAAAAACATTATAGATAAAAAAATTTTTGAAAATTTCCTTTGTAGTATACTGAAGAAATATGACATGATTGTAACAGCCATTTTGGAATCCACAGATTTTACAACGTTCTCTCTAGAACAATTGACTTGATCCCTTTTGGCACATTAAACAAGACTAAATCTCACAAAAGAATCCACATAACAAGCTTTCAAAACTCATTTGGCATAGGTAGAGGTAGAGGATATAGAGGTTGCAACAAGCGAGGGAGAGGTCGAAGCAATGACAGATCAGATCATCATCATACAATAGAGTAATGGAGACCTTCAAAAAACAGAAACCAAAGAGGAAGATCATGGAATAGATCAAGTGTACAATGTTATTACTATAAGAAGTTTTGCCACTATGAACAATATTGTAGAAAGAAACAATCATATCAACAAAGTGGAATTATCAATCCCTCCAACAATGAAGGAGAATCCCCAAAGACCATGTTTCTTTCATGCCATCCTTCGAAAGACAAACATAATGAAGACCTTTGGTTGTGGAGAGTGGATGCAGCAATCACATGATAGGAAACAAGAATCTTCTTTCTTCTCTTGATGCTTCCATAACATCAGAGATTACACTTGGAGACCCTACAAGTACTATAGCTGAAGGAAAAGGTATTGTCCCTATTCTTACTAAATATAATCAAAACAAATACATCCTTGATGTTTACTATGTTCCTTAGCTGAAAAATAATCTCATTAGTGTAGGAAAAATAATGTAACATCGATATGATGTTTTATTTCAAAAGAACACATGCTATATATATGACAAACAACCCCATAAAAGATTGATAGAAAAAGTTGAAAATACCAAGAATAGGATGTTTCCATTGACTCTTAGAAGCCAAAATACCAGAAAATATTTAGTCCACAATATATAAAGAATATATCAAACTCATATATGGCATTCTAGGTATGGCCACATCCTAATCAAGAGTCTAAGTCTGCTTCAAAAGAATTCTATAGTCATTGGTCTTCGTACTATGAGTGAAAAATACTGTAATTGTGAAATTTGTGTCCCATCCAAGAATAAAAGAGATAAATTTCCCACATCATCCTCGAGGGTGAAAGATCCTTTAGCACTTTTCCATTTAAATATATGTGGCCCAATGCAGATAGAGTCCATTGGTGGTAGTTTCTACTTTCTGACATTTATAAATGACTTTAGCAGGAAGATATGGCTGTACTTTTTAAAAAATAAATCAGATACTTGTTAGAAAATTATATATTTGCAGAGCAATGCAACACATAAAATATGTGGAAAATGAAAACATACAAAACACATAAAAGCAAAGAGACACAAATATATGTGGTTCACCCAGTTTTGACCATGTCCCCCCCGAACAACTAGTCCTTCCCTTTTATTATCTAGCAAAATGAAGAGACACAACCTACAGTATATCCACTGTAAATATCATTTGTTCTCTCTCACAATATCGCTATCAATTTCTCTCTCTAGGAATACACATGCAATACACATCCACAGTAAAATACTGTCATAAAAATGAGGTGTTTCCTTCTAGGATAAAAACCCTAAATTAAACATAACTTCTACCGTCAGATCGTCTGCCTAATGAAGGGCCCAAATTGACTAGAAATTAAAATTCTTTTACAAGGCTATTTTACATCTATTTTTAGCTTTGAGGGAAGTTCCCGTGAAACCCCTTGCCAGGGGGGGCGGGGATCAATAAAGTTGCATCCAACCCCCCTTGGACCCCCTCAGAAGCATTTAATTGTGGGTGGCATTGTTGCCCCATTAAGAACAATGGTCCAGTGCTATGATAAAAAGAAAAATAAGATAATCAGGCTCCACACCCAAAAATAATTTCTCTATATTTAAGAGTTTAAGGGAGAAGCAGAAAAACTTAGTGGAAAACTCTTGAAAGTACTCATATCAGACAGAGGAGGAGATTACAGCTCCAATGCATTCAAAAAATTTTGTCAACAAGAAGGAATCGTAATGCAGAAAACTACAAGACACACTCCACATCATAATGGAGTAGCAGAAAGACAAAATTAGTCGTGCATGAACATGGTGAGATGTATGCTTCGTGAGAAGAATTTTTCCAACAATTATTGGGCTGAAGCAGTGTCGAGAGCCACGTATGTACTCAACAGATTGCCAAAAAACCATTCTTGAAGATACAATACCTCAAGAAGCATGGGATGGTAACAAGGTAAATGTATCACACTTTATCATTTTTAGATAAATAGTTTTTTAACTTGTTCCTGAGAAACTAAGGAAAAAGCTTGATGATAGGAGTGAAAGATGCATATTTGTAGGCTATATTTAGCAGTCAAAAGCCTACATCCTTTACAATCCTATTACCAAAAAAAATATTTTAAGCAGAGATGTCAAATTTTTCGAAAATAAATCTTGGTTTGATCACGTAGATGAAACTTCAAATCAGTGTTTTTATCAACCACAGTCACCAATATTGTAGGTTCAAGAACAACCAGACCATTCTGAGAATGGTGTATCATCAAGCAGTAATTCATCCAGTGATCAAACATATTTAGAAGAGGGACATAAAACAAGAAGTATCAGAGAGATATATGAACAGGAGAATTAATTAACCAGCATAATATGTTTTCATTTGTTTCAACTCAACCGAACCATTTTGAAGAAGAAGTTAATGAAAAGCATTAGGTTGATGCAATGAAAGAAGAATTTTCTACCATAGAGAAGAACCATACTTTGGAAATAATCGTTCTCCCAAAAGGCAAGACTAGAATTGGAATAAAATGGGTATATAATATCAAGCTAAATGAAAAAGGGAAAATTGAGAAACATAAGGCAATTTCGGTTGCCAAAGGATTCTCACAATAGTTTGGTGTCGACTATGCTGAAACTTTTTCTCCAGTAGTAAGGTTAGACACTGTCAGAACCATTTTGTCCACAAAAAATCTACATGAATGGAAATTCTATTAGCTAAATGTAAAATATGCCTTCCTAAATGGTATATTACAAGAAGAATTTTATGTAGAGAAGCCTCCTGGTTTTGAAGTGCTAGGACAAGAGCAGAAAGTATATAGATTGAAGAAATATTTATATGGTTTGAAACAAGCTCCAAGAGCTTGGTATAGAGGCATCGACACCTATCTCATCAAAAGTGATTTTTCCAGAAGCAGCCATGAACCCACTTTGTATACCAAATCTCATGATGGAAAAATTCTTATTATGTGCCTTTATGTAGATGATCTTCTTTACAAAATAAATATGATGTTAGAAGACTTCAAAGAAACAATGCAAGCATAGTTTGTTATGATAGGTCTAGGAGTCATGAAATATTTTTTATGCATTGAAATTCAACAATATGCTAATGGAATTTTTGTTGGTTAACAAAAATACGCCACTCACATTATCCAAAAGTTCAGAATGACCGATTCCAAATTAGTTGATACTCCAATTGTGCAAGGCACTAAACTCAGCAAAGAAGATGTAGCACCACCTGTTGATTCTACATTGTATAAAAGTCTAGTTAGAAGTTTGTATATTATGTTTGCAGCAAGTTTTGTCTCCAGGATTATGCAGTCACCAAAGATTAATCATTGGAAATTTGCAAAAAGGGTGTTAAGGTATATTTCCGGGGCCATAGACTATGGTTTGTTTTATACACATTCTGCAAATTGTTCACTTTTAGGTTATATAGACAACGATTATACATGGATTTTATATAATCGCAAAAGTACCTCAGGGAATGCTTTTTATCTTGGAACCAATCTGATTTCATGGACATCCAATAAGTAGTCAATCATTTCAATATCCTCTGCAGAGGCTAGATATGTAGCAGAAAATTTATTAGCTTGTCAAGGACTGTGGTTGAGAAGATTATTGAAAGATATTTGAAATATTCAGAAGGATCGAAATCCAATTTACTACGATAACAGTTCAACCATTTCTTCATAAAAAAATAACGTTTTTCCACAAAAAGTGCAAGCACAGTGACACACACTTTCATTTCATTCATGAACTTGTCATTGATGGGGACATAGCACGTTCATTTTGTGGTTCCAAAGATTATCTTGAAGATATTTTCAGAAATCCATTGGGAAAGAATGTATTTGAATTTCAAAGAGAGAAACTAGGCATTGTTAGTGCCTCCACTTGTAACAGATGAGATTAGGAGGGGATGTTGAGATAGTAATCTCATTGTCAGTTAGGTGTCATTTCATTTAATTCTTTTGTCTGCTAGGTGTTGTAGACAGTTCAATTTTACTTCAGTTTTAGTCGAGTTCTATTGTAGTCATTTATTATTGATGTTTACAATGTAATCTATTTAACTAACTTTGAATACTGAGAAGGGTAATCTCTGCTCTAGTTTTTCGATCTCATTCTTTGTCATTACTTGCTAAGTAATCAATATATGAAATGTAGAAATTAAACTAGAATTATTATTGTTTGAATCAGTAAAGGCTACTACCTATTATCAATAGGTTTTGCATATATTGAAATTGGTCTGCTCTTCATTATATGATGGCGTATATCCTCAATTCCTCGCTTTCGCGCAAGACTGTAATAAGATAGAGTTAGAAACGACAATAATATCACTTCCTAATACATAACAATAGCGTTAACTTAGCAGTTACTTATGGAGTAAAAATAACAACAAAAAGTAACATAACTCTCATCTATTTCATATTGTCATTATCTTAACTCCATGGTGAGAGGCCCTACGCTTACATTTGATCTCTCGTGTCATTGGTTGGGATACATTTGATTTTTTAGTCTTTTTTTTAAATAGATTATATTTGACAAATTACATGGGTCAATACCATGTCTTCTCCATACCATGACTATATACCATGAGTAGTTTTTATTTTTATTATTATTTTATTTACTATGAATAAATACCATGGGTAGGTTTTATTTTTATTTTTATTTTATAAGATTGTTTTTATTTTTAATTTCTATTTTATTTTCACAAACTTAAAATGTTTATTTACATTGCATTACATTATTACATTAAGTTACAACTAAGACTATATTCAACATAAATACCATGGATCAATACTATAACTAAATAAAATGGGTAATTTTTTTTTTATTATTTTATTTTTATAAAATCATTTTTTATTTATTTTATTTTATTTTGATAAACTTAAAAGGTTTATTTATTTTATATTATGTTACATATTTTTCGATATTTTTGTTTTTTTTTTTTTTCAGTATTTTGTGTATAAAATATTTCGGTGAAAATTACATTTAAGAAGACTTTGTCGATGGGTTTCGAACTAGCCAGTGTGGTTCATCATGAGGACAAGATGAGAAATCTAATCTAGAACCCAATTTAAATAGATAAGGAAGCTCCAACTAGCCATTGTGTAATAACGACTAGTTGACTCAAATAAAAAATAAAATAAAAATAATAGTTGAATTATTATTATATTTATTTAATAATTAAAAGATTTGAATATAATAAACTATTTATATATTCATAATTAATAATAATCGAAAATTCTAAGATTTGTGATATATATATATATATATATATATATATATATATATATATATATATATCAATAAATGAAATAATAATAAATAAGAATAAATTAATTAATAAATAAGAAAAAAGGAGGAAGAAACTGGGGAGCAGAGGAGAGGAAAGGACATGAAGGAGAACCGAGGGGAAGAAAACCAATAACTAAGAATGAAGGGCAGGGATCAACCATCTGCTAACACTCCACCCATCATCCTTCTTAAGGTTGACTGGCCTCTTTTCTGTTTTTAAGGCCTCCCTCAACTTTCAGTGGTAGAAATGGTCAGTTCTCGCAATAACCTTCTGTTGACGGGAAAAATTGTCCGGCCAACAGTAGGGGATCTCCCCAATAGAAAGTCCCACCGTTTGGAATAGGGATCCCGTCCGGGGTGTGGGTCCGGCTACCACTTAAGTCACCTTCCCTTCGGTCTCAAAAGAACTCGATCAAACCTATGGACACACACTTATTCACATGATACAAGATACATGGTTGATGCATTAAACACGTATATAACACTATGCGTAGCGAAACAAATAATAAACCATACACATCGAAGGAGGTGTTGTTAACAACACATCTTTGGGGTTATGCTTGTACACTATTCTAACCACAAAAGAAATAGTTCTTTATGGCGAGACGCCCCTTTACTTCCTGAAAGATAAAATGAAATGCTAATGAACAAAGTCATTAACATCCATTAAGCAAGCAATTAAACTGAACATCATTAACACAAGTACAGGAAACCATATTGCATAAATGATGCCATTAAGAGTGTAGTTTCATTAATCAAAAGATGTTTGAAACTGTATAGAATTACTCATAGTGTTCGCATAGCAAAACACATTAGATCCAAAAGGAGTTTCAACAGGTATCTATATTCATATGAAAAAAGAGTTTTCTCTTTCAATACAATGTTGTATATCTCTTGAGTCCCAAAAAAATATCCTTTACATCTTCCCTGGAGGGGGTTTTATAGATAAAAAATTTCCCTTTGGGCTTCCTGACTCTTCACCTGCCTGACTGTTGAGTTGCCTTGCGACCTGAAAGGAAAATTATGACCTACGACCCACTTGGGCAGTGCGACCTGTGACCTACCTCCAAATGCTACCAACAACCTACTGCCACTAGGTTATGAAGATGTGCACGCAATTGTGAGGTCAGGGGCATCAATCTGTTGTCCTTTGAGGAAGTCTTGCCAGGCATGATACTCTGTTGCTATGGGAGAAACCAGAGGGACCTCTTCTTTCAGCCGATGCATACACTCCAAAGCGTTTGGGATTAGAGTCTCCTTCTTCTGTGAGATCTGGTTAGATAGAGAAGCGATCTTGGTGTAGACCCAAACTGGCGTGACAAGAAACTGGACCAAGTTCTCTTGTGATGCTGCAAGATAGAAAATGGCAATAGCTTGCTTAATGGGCTGCAGAAATTCCTGGATCTCTTGATTCACTTGCTCCCATGTCTTGCCCTCGTCCAATGCGCCCAGTGATGGAATGTGATGTAATATGTGCATCAAATTGATGCTGCTGATCAGATGTTCGTATGCAGACATAAACTTGTCTAAGTCCTTGGATAGCTTATCCTTGGGCTGCATTTTCATACGGATTTGGACTTTGTCATCTTGCATGTGAATCTAGTCCTTCTTTGGTAGATGTTCAGGAGCCTGAGGGTACTGTGTTGTCCAGTCCATCATTATGTCCAAGGAAGATGAGGCCTCCTTGCGCTGCTCTTGCTTTTGCTTAGTCTCAGTTTGGGCTTTCACCAAGGGGGCGACTGTTTGTTTTATGGTAAAAATTTCCCCATAAACCTGCCTCATGGTAGTTTCTAATATATAGACCTCCTTTTGAATGGTAAGCGGCACTTCATTGACAAGGAGAGCTTTGTTTCGAAGTTGTTGAACCTCCTCCCTCAATGCCATCTTTTCCTGTTCTACCCTTTTCTCCTGCGGCTCTGCTTCATGTAATCTTTTCTGTAGAGAAACGATCTCTCTACTCATTCTGATCACATTCTCTTCTGTGGCCATAGCGAAGGTTGTGCCAGACGATGATATCATCACGGGATTAGTCCCAGTATCAAGGACTATGTCTTTTTCGGTTGCGACTGTGGATGTGGCAGAAGGATTTTGCGCCAAGCTTCTTCTTTTCTCCTGTCGGATTTTGAAGGAGAATTGATCGAACATGAGGCTGGTGAGGTCGAATACCTCCTCCTCTTGCCCCTAGGAGGAGCTGACATCAGAGAGCATGGCTCGTGTGCTGACTAGAGGTACCTCAAGGGGAGATACCTTGATGTCCTCTAGCATTTCATCCTCCTCTTCTTTCTTTTTCTTTTCTTCCTCTTCTCTTTGTAGGCATTTGGCTTATGCCTTTTCATGTTCTTTCTTCTACTTGAGATCTGCTTCTGCCACTGCTTCCAAATCGGCTTTCCTTTTACGCTCAGCTGCTGCAGCTTGCTCTGCTTTCTTCTGGTGGTCAGCTTCCACTTTGTCTAGCTCTTTCTTGAGTTCATGTTCTGCTGCTGCCTTCGCCTCTTTTTTCTCCTTTTCCTTCTTGTCCTCCTTGGCCTGCTTATTCTTCTGTTCTGCCCTTAGTCTCTTCTTGCGCTTATCCTCATCCTATTTCATTTTATTTTCTTCCTCTTGCTAGGCTTTGGCCTCTATTTTCTTCTGTTGGGAAGAGGTACTATGCCATGTACTAGTCCGAGGCTTTCTAGCTAGAGAGGAAGAAGCATCTCCTAATTCACGACTCCTTTTTTCCAAGGTTTTCTCATCCGGGTCTTCTTGGCCAAAGTCTGCCCCCGGAGCAAGTTTTCTATCCACATTGTACCAGTTCATTCTTTCATCTTCTCCAGGGCATTCAGTATGTTGATAGTTACATTTGAATTTAGCCTTCTTGCAATGTTCAGGAACTATCCTCTCCGGGTCATATGTTCGATATTCTAAAGCCCCAAAGAGATAACTTTTCATCTCTTCTCCCTCTGCCTCTACCTCTCTGAAGTATTTAACTGTGTATGCACCGATATTAAGGGGTAGCGTAGGCCACAGCGTCTTCTTACCTTTTGACAGAACCCTGGAGATACCTGAACACATTTGGAAACAAACCTCTTGCATGAGCATTCTGTCTGTAGCAAAACGAGGCATAGCATGTGGTGCCCTGAACGAGCCAAAGACTCGGTTGAATGTATATTTGGTGAAAGGGAACTAATGCACCACTTTTCTTAGCATCTCCATGGCTTGCCAAGACATGCAAGGAGTGTCTTGGTCGAATAATTTTCTGTATAGAGTGGGGATGAACACTTGGGAGATCGGCTCTATGTCTTGTTTATACCTAGACTCCCAAAACACCTTGGTTTGTAGATGAATTGCACGGGTCTGTTTGGGATCCTAGTTATGTACCCATCCCTCAAAGTGCAACCTCGAATAGATGGCATCCAATAAATAAGAGGCCATATAGAATTCAGAAGGGATTCCTTCATCTGGTACCAATGCCGAGGATAAATTTGTATGCATGGAGGTCATCAATATGCTAGCCCAGTTGAAACAGGTGTCGTACACTGTGACATATTCTATGAGAGTTGCCCATGTGCCGTTGAAGGTGGTGGCATTGGGGCGCCCGTACAATCTGCAAAGCATGACAGCCACTAATTTATAGAATTTTCTTAGGTTCGCCACTGGATATTCCTAGTCCTTCTTGAACTTAAATTTCTCAGGCTCCTCCCACCACTGCTTTATAGTGTCAACTACAGGAACCGCATGGGTGAGAGCCCATTCTTCTATGAAGTATTCTTCTTACTCAGGCAAAGAGTAATAAACATGAGCGTCTCAGCCTTTGAGTGTTGTGAAAGCCTTGCCTTCGCTGTCTCTGATTATGAACTTCTTGGGGTCACTTTTCTGTATAATCCAATCTATCATCTCTGGGCATGGGAATATGGCTAGTTGGGTGCCTGCGAGATGTAGCTTGGACCTTTTGACCTATAAGTATATCTCCCAATCCGGGAGGTCTTCTGGGAACTCTGTTTTAGCGAACTCTTGGTACACTTGGTACCAACACATGTTGTCCCCTTTGGAAAATATGCAAAGGGTATCTCTGTATATCGAGGGTGGGGACATTGGCATGTCCATCTCTACATCTTCCACTGCCAAGTGCTTGTCTTTCTTGTGGGACACTGGAGGTCCCATGTCGCTGGAATCTGAGAGGACAGGTATACACTCCAAGTCTGCTTCAAATTCACCTGTCATATTCATGAAAGATTCCCAAGATAAGAAACACACTATGATGATATAAGACCAATTACAGTTTATCAATTATTTCAATTGGGACACAGGTAGAGCTGAATAAATGGCCTACCAGGTCGCGGGGTCGCAAGTTGTAAGAAAATGGCCAAGGTGCGACCTTGCGACCTTGTGACTAGATCGCACGGTCACGGGGTCACGATTTGTGAGAAAAAGATGAAGATGCGACCGTGCGACCTTGTGACTAGGTCGCGGGGCCGTGGGGTCGCAAATCATGGGAAAAAGGTGGAAATGCTCCCTTGCGACCTTGCAACTGGGTCGCGGGGTCGCGAGGTTGCAAGTTGTGGAAAATAGAAGGGATGTGACCTTGCGACCTTGCGACTAGGTCGCAGGGTCATGGGATCACAAGTTACAAGAAAACGGAGAGAATGCGACCTTGTGACCTAGCGAGTAGGTCGCGGGGTCGCAGAGTCGCAAGTCGAGCTAGGGCTTGCCAGGGTTTTGCGCGCGCGTGGCATGGAGTTGTTTTTTCCCTTTAATTGGAAAAATACAAGGCTAAATGGGTGCAGACAGAGTCAAGGGATAACTTTTGGAGTAGGGTACAGGCCATGAGAGGCTGGATGAGAAACTGTGATGAGTTGGGCAAGTGGGGTTAAAGCTGGAATTAGAAGAAAAACCCTAAGCAATAAATAAAAACAATGGCTCAGGTAAAGGGAAATTTAAAGGCTGAGGAATGCAGGGATTAGGCAAGAATAATCTAAAAGGAAACAATAGGAGGAAAATGGCAACTTACTTGGGAAAATCATGCTCCAGTTGACCTGTCAGAGCCATTTTTTCTATCCGCTACATATGCAAAATGCGACCTAGCGACCTCCAATATATAAAAAGGTCGCACCTACAGGCCATTAATGAGGTCGCAAGGTCGCATAGCGAGGTGGTGTGAGGGGAATGCGACCTTGTGACCTTAGGGTCATGGGGTCACAAGGTCTTGGGGTCGCGGTTTTGCACAAATTTTAAGATTTGCGACTCAACAACTTAGTCTTCCTGACTTTTACTCAACTTTTCTTTGTGCTTAAGGGGCTCCAAAAAATTTTGAAGTGGGGGTTTTTTGGAGGGTGTTGTAGAGGGTACAACAAATGGGGATTCACTGGTCGAATTCAGAGTCTCTGTCGATGGTTAGCTTTAGAGGGGGGAGGGAGTGGCCTTTGCTAGCTGTTCCTTTTACCTTAAGGTCAACACTGCCTAGCTTTTTGCACCTTGCGGGGTTGCTTGGCCTTCTGGCTTGCTCGGGTGCTCGTTAACCAAATTTCATTTCTTCAAGTTTCCAAACCGAAAGGGTTAGAGAACTCCAAGTGGCTACAGGGTCAGGTACGATTATTTTTTCCTCATTTTGTTGCTTCGCTACCAGCGAACCTCTCGGTCCCGGCGGAGTCACTGCCTAGGAGTCATGAATTTTTCTCCGCTGCCAGTGAGCCAGGTCAGTACCCCGGTGGAGTCGTTACATCACCTCTCTACGCAGGAAGCCTTTCTAAATCTTTACCCTTTATTAGTGTGCTATTGCACTTATTTTTAATGTGCCTGGGGCACTTATTTAGATGTGCTCGTGGCACTTATTTGAGATGGGAATTTTTTTTGCCTCGGAGGATGAGGGATCTCGACTTATTTTACTTGGAGAGAGGTTGCTCCTGGTCTGATATGAGGACTTTGGTTTTTCTCAGATGCCCTGACGCAACCCGGAGTAACTCTGTTCCCTTCCAATCTAGTTACCACTGTATCACACTTTCTTTTGTAGACACCCTCTCAAACTTGCTAGGTGGGCTCCCTACGCTTGATGGTTTGAGCTAGGTCACGTGCTACCTGTGGGTGCCAATTAAAAGCAAGATTTTACCACCTTCGTGTATATTAGGAAAGGCCTCCCATTAGCATAGAACCTGTTGCAGTGTGCCAATTGCGTGGCTCCGACAAGTCCTTCCGTTTTTTTATACTACTTTTTTTTTTTTTTTTGGACAAAAGGAGCAAAAGCAAAAACTATGGTACAAGGATAAGATAGCCCTCTAAGAGCTGCTAAGTGAAGTAATGTTTGAGTTCATGCCCATTTACTGGGAGGACCTCGACTCTTTCCTCAAGAATTTACAGTCTAAATGTGTGGGAACCTAATTTCTCCTTAACTTGGAAAGGACCTGTCCACAGTACTTGGAACTTGGAATGTTTTCCCTTTTCTTCATGAGCTTTATCCCACTTCAGGACCAGGTCTCCTATCTCAAAGTTTTTATTCCCTGCGGATTTTCTATCAAACCATCTCTTTGATTCAGCTTTGGTGGATGGCGAACTTTTCCCGGGTTTTTTGTCTTTCTTCCTCCAACGTCAATAGGGTGTCGATTCGACTCTGCAAGGTGGGGCATGGGGTACCATGACATTCTTGGGACAGCTAAAGGGTAGGGAGAGATAAATGGGGAGGAATAAAAACTTCTTTTCCATACACGAGAAAATACAGAGAGGTTCCTAGGGAGGACTTGGGCGTGACACGGTCGGCCCAAAGAGTGTTGTGAAGGGCGTTGTGCCAGTTGCGTTGGTGGGATAGCAGGGTCTTCTTAATGATGCGGATAATATTTTTATTAGTTGACTCAGATAACCCATTTCCTTGGGGATATTAATTTGTAGAATGTTTAAGAACAATACCATTTTCCAGAGAAAAATCATATAATTTAAAAGATGAAAAGTAAGTTGCATTATCAAAAACCAAGGAGGTTGGAACGCCAAACCTGGTGATGATGGAATGAGTGACAAATTCTATTATCTCTTGATCATTTATTTTGCGTAAAGGCTCTACTTCGACCCACCTGGTGAAATAATCGGTAGCAGTAAGAATATACCGGTGTTGCTTGGAGGAGTGAGGTATGATTTCACCAATGACGTCTAAACCCCATTGTTGAAAGGGTTC
This sequence comes from Pinus albicaulis, assembly GCA_034641835.2. Classification (NCBI taxonomy): domain Eukaryota; kingdom Viridiplantae; phylum Streptophyta; class Pinopsida; order Pinales; family Pinaceae; genus Pinus; species Pinus albicaulis. The sequence continues at coordinate 303,084,669 of CM076570.1, read as the reverse complement.
CTCCACTGCTACTGATAGTAGGGGAGTGGCTGGCCGTGCCTCCTGATTTGCGAATCTCTAGCACTGAGTTCATTTCCAGGTGTATGCATGCACATATTTAAAAATGGTTGGCCAGTAGTATCCTGCGCGCATTATCTTGTGGGCAGTGGTATCGCCTGCAAAATGACCTCCAGCTGGTCCATCGTGCAACTCAGTCAAGATTTTTTGTGCTTCATCATGTTCCAAGTAGTGTAGTAGGACTCCATCGTAATGTTTCTTGAAACGCCTACCCTGGATCAACTAGTAAGATGCAGCTTTGAGTCTTATCCCGCGTTTCTGCCGAGCGGTTAGAGCAGGGTCCAGGAAGCCCTGGGCTAAGTATCCTGAAATGTCATAGTACCAAGAAGGACTTCTATGTTGAGGCACATGGTCACTATGATACATGTCGATTTCCTGTTCCCAACACTCTTCTTCAACCCCATGTGAACTTGCAGCCTCCGCATCCATTTGGCATAATCCTTGTCCTTTAACGGTGTGTGCTAGTTTAAACTCTAAATCATACTCTTGCAGGCACGCCACCCAGTTGCCTCACCTCTCGCCTAGCTCCTGCTGCACAAATAGTGTGTAGACAGCTAGGTGGGGGGTGAAGACTGTGACATGGCTTTTCAATATGTAGGGCCTGAGATGCTTGACTGCTTTGTAGACCGCATAGGCTTGCTTTTCGATTTCAGTGTAGTTCAATTCAGCTCCTTGTAGACTAGTACTCATGAAGGAAATAGGTCGTTCATCAGTGTTGCCATATTTCTGCGTGAGGAGAGCTGCAAGTGATGAATCTGAAGCGAAAGTATACAGGATAAAGCCTCTACTAAAATCTATACTTTGGAGGGATGGCACTTCAGCTATGGCCTGCTTGATTTTGTCGAAGGCCTCCTTCTCTGGCAGATTCCATTTGAACACCGCATTCTTTTTTATCATCCCTTGCAAAGGCCTGACTATTTGGGCGAAATCCGATATGAATTTACGGACAAAATTGATTTTCCCCAGGAAATATTGCATTTCTTTCTTACTGCTCGGGGGGGGAGAATCTGGGCAATGGCTTTCGCCCACTATGTATCTACAACAATGCCTTGCTTAGTTATAATGTGGCCCAACAAATTTCCTTCTGCCACAGTGAAAACATTGTTCTTCGGGTTGAGTGAAATCTCGTACTTCCTGCACCTCTCAAATATTTTCTTGAGGTGGCGTAAATGATTGCCTCGGTGTTTTGAAAACACGGTGGCGTCGTCCAATTAGACTACCATGCTCTGCCCTATCAAACCATGGAAAGCTATATCCATGTCCCGTTGGAAAGTTTCCCCCACGTTTATCAATCCAAAAGGCATGCGCCTGAAAGCGAACGTTCCCCATTTGGTCCAAAAAGTAGTTTTCAATCTGTCCGGCTCAGCTACCAGCACCTAGTTGAAACCATAGAACCCGTCCAATAAGGAGAACATCTCGGATCCAGACACAACTTGCAATATTTGTTCCATAGGTGGCACCAGGTAATTGTCTTTGTTTGAGGCCTGATTCAAATTCCAGAAATCCACACATAAGTGGATATCTCTAGACTTCTTCCGTACCGGGACCAAATTTGACACCCATGTGGGGTGACTAACTTTGAAAATGATGCGTGCATCCAAAAGCTTCTTAAGTTCTTTCAGAATCATCGGTTCCAAAGTAGGATGCACTTTTCTGAGCTTCTTTTGGAATGGCTTCATGCCTTCCTTCATGGGTATCACGTGCCAAATAATCCGAGTATCATACGTACGTAAATCATCATACTTCCAAGAAAATACTTCTCGATACTTCTGAAATAGTTGGGTGAAGGCCTGTGTCTCTTCGTCAGTACAGTCTTTCCCAAGGTTGATGAACTTCGGGTTCTCATCTGATCCCAAGTTCACTTGCCGATGTGCCAAGATGGAACTTTGCACTTTGGCATTTGGGGGGCCGCAGAATAGGCTTTGCAGATCAAAGAGATTTTCAAGCGACATGATCCCCTTGGGCATGGGGTTCTCCTTACATTGGTCATGCTCTTCCTGCAAAGCTTGGTCGTGATCTGCCTCATCAATTGCCGCGTCTTTGAATACTTCAGAGTTGAGCATAAATTCCAATATCTGTTGATCATCATAAAAAACGCGTAAATTAGTAATATTATCTGGCACAGAGGGTCTATATATAACTTCAATAGAAAACCATCCCTCAAAGGGGTAAATCTAGCAGCAGCATTAGCCAGAGTATCAGCTACTACATTGTGCATTCTAAGAACAGATTTTATTCCAAATGCATCAAAAGTAGAAATAAGACACCATACCTCTTGTTGATAAGCTTTTAAATGTGGATGTTAGTCATCAGTATTTTTTACCTGTTAGTGATGACTAGTTCAACAGCCTAGTTTTCCGACAACTGATCTTAAAACTTTGTCAAATTTGCCAGCTGGGAAAACACCCAAAAAAACTTTTTTCTCTCTTTACTTTTCAGTTCGCCCATGACAAGTTGAAATCCCATTATCCAATCCTATCTAACCCCAGCCATACTAAGTCTGCTTGTCTGCTCTAAAAGGACAATCCAAGTCTATTTCAAAAGCCTCCCCTAAGTTAGGAAGTGGCGCTTTAAGGCATTTTACCCTTGGCAACCATCAAAAGGCCAAAAAACCTCCATCTGCTACAAACCAATCATGACAGACCTCCCACTCTGCTAATGAAGTTAATCACAGCTCTAAGTCGCGCCACTTACAAACCCCTAAGTCTCAGCACTGCGTAGACCACAGTCTCAAGCTGATTATTAGGTGTTTTACACTGTTTATGGATTTTACAAGCACAGGAAACATGTCATCATCTCAGAAGAAAATTCTTGACTCCACATTAGAAGAACAACTGCTTCTCAATGTGAACATAAGCCTGAGATATATCTGCAAGACAGAGAGTTTCTCATCAAGACCTTGCAGCTTCATTCAGCATGAAAACACAATAGAAGAAAGACAACACTTTCAAACGAGCTTATTATTTGTCATGGCCAAAAACCTCCTTCATCTATAAGCATAGGGTTAAGGCACCTCCTTCATCTACAAGAAGAGGGCGATGGCCAATGTTGACTTGAAGAATTGCAAAACTGACTGTAAGCATAGGCTTGTTTTTTACTAGACAGTGAAACAGTGACTCAAGGTTTCTGAGGGAAAGTGGTGATCAAAACAGGGCTAAGATCAGAAATGTTCAAATCAAGAGAAAGCAGAGTTTCCAAGTCTTATGTTCTAAGAAAGAGCATAGAATAAAGCTTCAGGCATCATTGTCATGGCGCAACAAAAAGAGACTTCATTGATAAAAGCTATTGTAATAAGACATCTCTACAAGGGTGCCAGTATGAATGGCTCAAATCAGTCTGGAGCATGAAAATACTTCAGTAAAAAGGACCTCTGTGTGCTTTTATGTTTCTGATGGGCTGTGGGATAAATTCTATGGTTTCCAGATAAACATAGAGAAAAGGCAGGCAAGTAGTACACAAGCCCCAGACATAAGACATCTTGATATCATTCAAATCGCTAGTGCAAGTCCAGGTGTTGCAAGCTACACACCACCACAAAAAAAAATGTAGCCTTCAGATGCAGTAGGGTTGGTGATTTCAGAGCTCCATTGGAAAGAAAATGACTAATAAAAGCCTTGGTACCTATGAATTATTCCAGCAGTCATTTTACACCTCATATGTTTGTCTCCTCAACACAAAGGTATAAAATGGTTATGATCTGAGTTTTAAAAACTTTGGACAGGCATGCAAAGCTAATCAAGGCATGTCATTAATGAAATAAACTCCAATCATAGACAAGTGTCTTTTTAAAACTATTTGTCACAGCTAGAAAAGAAAATCCGGGTTTATGTCATCAAGAGACATCAGCACTGAAATGATTATTCATAATAGGCAAAAGAGATGCTTTGACATACTGTCAGTTTTTGGAAAGTTTGAAACAAACATAGGTTTTCATTATTCAAATGGACAGAAACATCATCGTAATATTTTCTCAGCAGAGAAAGTGTATTGGAAACAGCGCCCTTCTTGATCAATAGACCATGACAAAGTCCAAATAAATGCAGCAAATTTTTGACACCTACAGTTGGAAAAGGTTGATGAAGCACTTGGAGGCAGAAATTGTCAAAACAGGTTAAAAGGATAAGCCTTATCATTTCAAAAGACAAAGCAGTGTCAAATACTTTTTGTTGAATTTTCGTGTTTATATATCACCAACAGTGCTAACAAGTGGCAGAGGATAGTTTATATGTTATTAAGGTATGATTCCAAGATTGGAGCTCTGTGCTAAGTAATCATCAAAGGAGATAGTAGTAGCAAAAGTCACCTTTTCAAACTATAATGCATGAGTCAAAATAGTTTTAGCATTTCCAAAACAGGTTTGCCAGTTATAAAGGGTTTTTCCATATGGAGACTGTTTAAAAAGCACAAAAGACCTCACTGCCAACATCTTTCGAAATCCAAGTTTTACAAGCACACCGAAAGTATTATGGAAAAAGGGCAAAAAACTTCGACAGCCCTTGCAAAAACTAATCAAAGGCTCATTTCATTTGGCATTTAAAAACGCAAAGTGACCGTTGAGTTTTCACATTTCAAAGGAATGAGTCAAAGTGTAAACTCATTTTCGAACTTCTCGAACCAGCGATTGAGCTTCTCTCTGCAATTTCTAGGCGTTGAACGGGGTTTCAAATCAATTTGCAGGAATTTTTGCAAGTTTTAAAGTTTTTTTAGACCACGTGGCACTCCTATAGGAGTATGCGGCGCTCCTGGACAATTTTTTTGAACTGCGCCACAAGGCCGTGCGGCACTCCTGTACCCGCGCGCAGCGCCCCTGTAGCGGCGGGTCACGGGGGCCCGACACCGACCCGACAGGCCACCCGACAAAGTTTTCTGCGTGGCATTCTTCTCCACAAGGGTGCCGTGCATGCCCCCAACCTCCAAATGCTCTCCAAACTCCCTCCAAGGTGAACTCAACTCACAAAGCAGGTTTTGTATAACATTTTGAGGTATTCTATAGCTCCCCCTTAAATTCACACTTGCTAGAAAAAGGTTGGAAGCCAAAGAAATCAGGTTTTGAACTGCTTATGTTGAGGGACTGTGTCAAAGTGGAATAGGGCGTTTTGTTTCAAAACAGGCCTATGGTTGTTTAAACTGCTGAAGAGGCTTAGGTACGAGTTGTTTTCTTTACTACCACAGAAGCATTTCAAATTATGTCAACTCTGCCTTTTAACCATAAGAAGCTTGGACAGTTTTTGCCCCTTTGCTTGACTGTGTCTATATTGTCATTTCCTATTGATGAACTACATGTGACGTTTTGAGTTTTCAATCAAAGGAGCTGCTCCATATTAAAACTATGTCACCATATATAACAAACTGTGTTTTTGCTGTGGAGATATCAGTTGTTTAAACTACAATTGAGTGGTGGATATGCTAATGAGGTCCTCTACAGGGAAAGAACAGGTGTTGAGCTAAAAAATCTGTGTTTTCACCTTTCCTACAAGAGTGTTTTATTCTTCAAAATACCAAAGGGCCAGGTTACCTCTATCACCCACAGAGAAAGACAGTTACACTGTGTACACTTTTAACTGCCTGTTGCTCTTCAAACTTATTTGAGAAATTGATTTTCAGAGGGTACCAAGGCATTCTTCTAAGAAGGACTGGGATTCTATATTGAAAGTGGAGCCTTGGTTTTTGAAAGGATTAAACTCCTACAGCCTTTGATTGAAACTTTTGAAGCATTTTTCAAAACTCTGCCACCTTGTTCCATAAACTGTGAAATTTATTGTGTGCTTACACTAAAGGTTGACTGCATGAGATATAAGTTTTGTTGAGTGATTGGCATGCTAGACAAGGGGAAGTTTGTGAATATTGGGAATTTTATCATTGGTCAGAGATACAAACAGGTTGTTGACCTCCAAACATCACATAGCAAAGGTGATTTTTACATTATACCCAGCAATTTCACTTAACAGCCTGTCTTTATTTCACTGTATTATTTCTTATTAAAAAGTCTGCTGGCTGAGATACATTAAAGGTGGGAAGGCCACTTTTTAAAGGAGAAAGGGTTTTATATTGTGAGGGAACATTGTGCAGTCATCCAAAGACATTTTTTACTATCAAAACAGTGAATTGACAGAGTTTAGCTTAAAGAAGGCAGTTTAAAGGCAGTGAGGCCGTTTGGTTCTTCAATAGCATATTTAGCCCAAAATGCCGCCCAGGAAAGAGAGCAGAAGTGGTTTACATAAAAGATATGATCCAATCTCTACACAGGAGGTCAATGCACATCCATCCATCCTCTTCAATTTTCATGAGGTAGGTTGTTTAGATTTCTTCCAGAAGGTACAGGAGGTCAAAAGCTTCTCGCCCTTGACACGCCTGTGCGCCCTGAGGTTCCAAAGCAAACATTTCCAGGTAGCAGACCTTGATTTCAAGTTTTCCCTGAGGTCGGTGTCTAAAGCCACCAAAATTCCATATCATGGCGAGAAATGGTTCAAGCAGACCCATCTAGACTTAGATGACTACAAGCCTTTCATCAAGCCCGAGCACAGAGATACTTGCACTACTATTTTTCCTTTCTTTTATCTTCTTGACAGCTACGCTCCCCTAATGAAGGTCATAATGAAGTATTTTACTTGTGAAGGGAGATTTACTCGAGTTTATGCTTATCATGTCTGACTATTGATGCATTTCACTAGAACTAGGCAGCTCAATCTCCCTTACTTTTTATGCAAAAGCATCGAGAAGATGACATCCTTAGTCCAAAAGAAGACTCCATCTCTGCAAATAGCTTCCCTTTTCCATCATTCTCTGATCAAAATTATCATTCTACATCAGTTGGAGAAGAAAGGGGTTTCTTGGGATGTTTTTATTTGTCACCCGGATTTCTCCACTGTTCCTCCTGTCCATATATCTCCCACACAGCCTATTCATCGCCTTGTACCTTTGTCCAGCAGGCCTACTCCTAGAAGGCTCTAGATTACCACAGAACAGTCAGGACAACATGAAGAAGAGGGAAATGAACAGGTGGAAAAAGAAGAGGACAAACATGAAGGAAATGGTGAAGGAAAACAGTTTGATTTTGATGGACAAGGACAGCAGCTTGATTTTGATAAACAGGGGCAGCAGCTTGAACCACAAACTAAAACAGGGGTTGAGATAGGACAACAGCTTGATATTGGTGAACAAAAATAGTAGTTTGAACAACATGAAGAAGATGAGAAATAGCAGTTCTCTCATAACACAGTACAGCCTCCTCAAGTTGCACAGCAGTTTCAAGAGGAAGGGCTTTTTCCAGAAGGTAACAAACAAAGTGATAAGGGCAAGGCCATCATGCCTACCTCTCCCGAGAAGATTAAGCCTGGGACAGCAAAGAAACAAATGCTCAAGGTGGTTACTCCAAAGGTAACAAAAGCTATCCAGAGAAAAAGAAAATCGCCCAAGAGACCTCTCACTAGCATGCCAAGAAGGAAGAGTGCAAGATTGGCCTTCAAAGGGAAAGGCAAGATTGGAGAAAGTCAAGAACATGAAGGTACATTGGCTATCATCCCAATCCAAAGTGATGACAGCGATAATGAAGCCTGCATTCTCGAAAACCTTCTAATCCATTGAGAGGGCCAAATTGAAGCATTGGAGAATGACCTTCATCGGCCAAAGAACTTCAATCATTTCTTGGAGATCCAAAATAGACAAACGAGTGTTCACCTGGTAGTGCATGAAGCACGGGAAATTAAATACAAGAAAGAGATTGCCAAGGCACAAGCAAAAATAGAGGAACTCATTGGTGATTTTGATGAGGGTGAAGAAGAAGACCAGCCTAGGCGGAAGAGGCCTTGAACCATAGGGCTTAAAAGAGCCCTGGAAAAGCAAAAGGAAGAAGAACAAGCCCATCTTCAATCCTTTCCCCTCACTGCACTACTTGAGCAAGAAATTGAAGGGAATAAGGAGGCATGGTTAGAAAGATCCAATAAACACTTGGAGATGAAGCTTGATAAGGCAAACAGAAACCTGGAGCTGCAAAGGAAGATGACACAACACTATCAAAAGCTAAATCAGTTTGCCCGGCGCAAGCTAAAGGCCACCCAAGAGAAACTGAAGGAAGCAAAGGGGAAGCGCCCGGCACAGAAAGGGAAGAAAGGCACATCAGCACTTGAAATTTTGGCTTCAGCTTCGGAACATGTTGCTAAGGACCCTTGAGGGTCATGCACACCAATTTTGGGCCCATTTTGACAACTTTTGGTTTTTAGGCATTTTTGAGTTTTTGATCAAAAACTCATAAATTCGCCATTTCATTTTGAAGATTCATCAAGGGAGGAGAATGGTATCATCAGATGCCATAATTTCATGAGCATGTCCTCAGTGATTTTCATAGCATTTGGAGATCATTTGCTCCCTCAAAACGGTGAAAAGGGCTCTCTTTTTGCACAGTCTGCCCAGTCTATCAGCAGACTGTAATTTTCTGGATTTTTACACACAGGTGAATATTTGGAGGACTTTCAGGCATCGAATTAGGGAAATTTTAGTTGCTACCAAAATTAGACACTCAGAGATTTCCAACGAGCTATCATGAGCCTCGTTTCGAAACCGGGAAGGCTGACAAATGTTTCCGGCAAGTCAGGGGACCTTTTGCTGATGAAAATTTGAAGTATTTTTGTAATTTTTGAACCTCTAAAATCTGCTTTTTCCAAATGTGCGTTTAGCTATTTTTGCACATGAAAATTGATGTAAAGTCAATATAATCCCATTTTTAGAATTTTATTAGATATTTTATGAGATATTTTGTCCCTTGGGCTTTGCAAAGCCTCAAGGACAAGTTTAGATATTTTGATTAGGCCAATGAGGATGCAAGTTGAACCATGAGGTTTTCCTCACTTGAGCCTATATATTCCAAAGGCTCTCTTTGTAAAGAAGGTTGAACTTGAGAAGGGAAGTAATATATGGTCATATGAGCTTTGGAAGAAAATACTTGTGTTATGCTTTTGGATTGCCTCTTGAATGTTCTTGGATGGATGATGAAGGATTGTTGATGGATTCCATGACTTGGTAGAATGGTATAGTGTCTCTTTATTTGTTGTTGTCTTCTAGTTTTCATTCATGATACATGTTTCTTGCTTGCTATAGATCAATAGAGAACAAATTTGAGATATGCCCATGGAGGCACTTCAAATTTCCTGTTTCTTCATAGCCTCTTTGTTTTCTTCTTCCTAAGTAACATTAAAGAATTCTTGACTGCTCTTTAAATATTTAGGATATTGTTGCTTGTTTCATTCATGGTATTATACATGTTAAGAAGGACTTACGGTACGCCCTGATTACCTATGGCTAGCTATAGTTCCATCCATGAAACTTCTCTTAGATTGATTAGATTATCATTTTGTTTGAACCAAGGAGGCCTAGTTTCGATCTAGCCCTTTGCCTAAAACTATGCAAATCCTGTTGTTCAAAGTGCCCAATAACTTGAAGTACTATGTTTAGGCGTTCCGGCATAGTGTTTTTAGTTTTTTGTCTTCCTTAAGTGTTTTCCCCAAATTTTGATAGCCATTTCCCAAAGTTAGAGGGTCTTATACTTCTATGCATGGCTTGAATGTTTGTTTATATGTATTGATTAGTTTATAGTTACATTTTGCATGATTAATGGTTTTCCCTACCATGTTTATGTTATCTATTGAACCAATGAGGCTTGAAACTCTTTGTTGTTCACAAACTTGATTTCCATTTACTCCATTTTGCCTAAAGATCCTTTCTACCTTGAATCAAATCGGCCCTACAGCAGCCTTGTATCATCATCTGATTTCTTTCTTGACCTTTTGACCCCATAGCCCAGTTAAACTAACATCTTGTTACCTATCTTATATCTTTGATCAGTTTCATCCCTCACAAACTTAAAAAACCAAAAACCAAAAACCTACCTCATAACTAGCCTAAAATCAGAACAAAATAAGCAAACACATAGATATCCCTTACACATATAGAGAGAGCCCTCTCTGAGTCCAGGAAGGCTAGGTCCTTGGGCTCCAAAGCTTGGTTTGATGTTACATCGTCATTTGGTTTGCCAATCAGCCAAATCACGGGACTCTAACATAATTGCGATCACGGTGGGAATTTGAGTTAGTGACAATCTAAGGACACCTTAGAACTCTAGAAGTCCCTTATTTTCAAGAATACCTACCAGTGAGCCACCTCATCGCCAACCTAACATAATGGCGATAACGGTGGGACTCTGAGTATTAAACAAACTTAGATTCCCTAGACCTTAAGAGACCTTAAGAATACTATCTGATTGACTTATCCCACCGCTCACTAACATAATGGCGATCATGGTGGGACCTACTGAGTACATGACAGTCTAGCGAGCTCTTATAGACTCTTTAGTCCTTCAATCCTAAACTCAGACCATCAGCCTGTAGAATCATTTAGAGTAAAATCTCTATTTCACCATCTTAGCAAACTGATGAATCGGGTTTATAACACTCTCACAGACTAGGCTGCACATAAAACTCGGAAAAACCACAAAAAAATCCCTTAGATTGGTTTTTGTCAGTACTGGTGGTGGACCATACACATATACCTCAAAACAACTGAAAATCCACCTGGCGACTCCACTAGCCTCCAGTAGGCCTTACTATTTTACCTAACTCTAGGTTACTATCCGATCAACCTATTCCATCGCTCACTAACATAACGGGAGATGGTGGGACACTGAGTACGGACAGTCTAACAAACTCTTATAGACTCTTTGGTCTTTTAGATACTTAAACAAGCAAGCAATCCATAGACTCATTTAGAGTAAACTCTTTTTGTTATCGCCACCCTAGCAAAGTGTTGAAACAAGTTTAGAATACTTTAACAAACCATAGGCTGCACATAAATTCAGAAAACCTTAAAAAATATTTCCAGATTAGTTACTGGAGGTGGACCATAGCTGTCGCCACAAAAAAAACCAAGTTCCACCTGGCAACTCCACTATTCCATCCCTTTTATTTTGACCATCCTTCACCTTAGTAGAACTTTAGAGAGACCACCCATCCAAAAACATTCGTCAATACCATCCTCTCTAAACTCTAGATCCAAAATCTAGCTTCACGAAGAATCAACACCAGATCCCATCCAGACCCAAATCCCCCTATCATATTAGATGACCCAGAAAAGATTTTGTGGCAAGCTTCCGAAACTGACCATCTAGCTACTGGTAGATCCCTCCGTAAAGCAAGATCAGTACCTGAACATCTCACTATCCTACTAAACTCAACTTTTGAATTAGAGTCATCAAAAACTCTTTTCAAAAGAAAATCACATAGTAAGATAAACTTTGACGATCTTGAACCCCTAGACCCACCACAGAGTCCTAGTATAGAAGCTTCATCTTCCACACCCCCCGACTTTCAGCTTCTCCATCACTTTGGCTCCTACCATCCCAAATCTGCTCAAAACCATATCACTAGTCCAAGTTCAACTGCCACACCTGTTCAAACCACCTCAGCTCATCCCACTAGTCCTCATCTTGTACATCATCCATTAGCTCCCATCATGGCAGCCTGGTACGCACCTTTGGTGTTGCCACTACCTTTGGCTCCTCTCCCAAATAAATATCAAGACAAAATCCCACACTTTACCGGAGAAGACACCACCACACCTCAACAGCATATAAGTAGGATTAGTGATGCTTTTGAATATCTGGAGGTACAAGACGAGACCGTCAGAATGAGAATATTCGCCCAAAGCCTGGGTGGAGAACCCAAAACATGGTTTAAGAGCTTAGCTCCAAAAAACATTCACAACATCCCAGAACTGTTTCAAACCTTCAAAAACAGGTGGGAGGTGCGAAATAACCCTATTCAAATCCTATCAGAATATAACAACCTAAAACGGGAAAATGGGGAAAGTGTCTAGGTTTACTGCACTAGGTTCAATAGTGTGTATAACTCCCTCCCACCTCATTTCAAACCCCCACTTGGTTTAGCCTTGGAAAAATTCCCCGAGGGTTTCGATCCGGACATGACATATCATCTGAGAGACAAAGATCCCCCTACCTTATAGGAAATGCAACAAATAGCCATGAAAGCAAATGCCAACTTAGCAGAAAAAAGGGCTAGGACTAGATCAGAAATAAAGGTCACATATAAAGATGAGGTCTCCACTTCATCGCCTTCCCTAGATCCTAGAATAGATGAACTAGTCAAAACCATGGCCAAAATGTGGGAAAGGATAAATGAAAAAGCTCCTGTTAGGGACAACCAGCCAAACCCTCCAAACAGAAACCGAAACCAAACTTTTAGGAGGGAGCAGCCTCAAAACAGACCAAGGGAAAATGACCAACAAATTAGGCCACCATTCAATGAAAATTATGGGGAAGAAGAGGATAGGGATACAAAACCCATTGATGAAAGTCATTTAAACCTTATAGGGTCTGATAATGAGAGTGAGGTGTACCTCACAGAAGAAGAACAAGTGTTCTTTTCTCCTAATTAGGATGAGGCCAACTATGAAGATCTCGACGATCCTGCCATAGATTTTCAAAATGCCATAATAGAATCTCACTGGAAATATGACCTTAGAAGCAAAAGAAACCAAGATAATTCCAAGAAAGGTAACTCATATACTGCTAAAACCCCTGATACCATCCTTAGGAAAGCAGTAAATAGTAACAAAATCATGGTCGAGAAGAGTGACCAAAACAAAACTAAAGTTACCCAAACTAGTCCTGACTTAGATGCTCCTAGTACTTCCACAAAAGTTACCGAAGCAACTATGGAAAACAAAATCCCAAAACAAGGCCAAAAAACTCAGAACATAGAGAAGGTCATGGCTGAAAAAGATGAAACAAACATATCCAAACTTCATCTTCCTTTTAGTTTTGAAGGCAAAATCGCCAAGATCAAGATCACCATGCCTCTTACCAAACTCATTGCCCAAAGCTCTTATAAATCCCAAGTGTTAAAGGTCCTGAATCTAGGGAATGATGCGAACACTGTTAATCTGGCTGATGACACTCCTGAAGTGTTGTTCGGTCTGAAAATAGAGGGAAAATTCCAAGAAGGAACTACTCTTCCATTTTACATTAGCCTAAACATCCACGACCAAATCCTCCACAATGCCATGCTAGACTCCGACGCCTCGCATAATCTTATGCCGAAGGTAGTAATGGAAAGACTAGGCCTGGAAATCACAAGACCATACAAAGACTTGTATTCATTTGATTCAAGTAGAGTCAAATGCCTGGGTTTGATCAAAGACCTTTGTTTTCGTCTGGCCCAAATACCTGCAAAACATCTAATCATGGATATAGTAGTGGCAGACATCCCTCCCAAGTATGGGATGCTTCTATCTAGATCTTGGGGAGCCAAACTCCAAGGGAATATTCAACTAGACATGTCATACGCCACCATTCCTGTGTTTGACCAGACAAGAATACTCTACCGAGAGTCACACATGAAATACATGATTAGTAGTCAAGGGAGGCCAGACAACATTCCAATGTATTCCTTACATTCCGACCTGAACTCTTTTATTTTGCATATTGATGAAGACATGGAGGAGGAGTCAGAAGAGACTGAAATAAGCTTATATCCACCACATCAGCTGCCCCTGGTGCTCTATGATGAACTAGATACTAAAAAATACCATGATCATGAACAACTGTGTCTTGAAGAAAGTAAGTATGCCCCTTCTAGGGTGGGATTAGAGCAAGAAGTGCAAACCCTTATGTATTATCAAGTGAATTTCTCTAACCCTAGTCAAACACCAGCAGTAACCTGCGGAAATTTTTTCCGGGTAAAGGCTTTAGAAGACTTACACATCATAAACCTATCTGGAACTCAGGAGCAGGGAAGTTTAATTTTTCTACCATACTCCAAAGATTTACCACAACATAACTCTTCTACTACAAATGAAGCTTTGACTGTAGCCTTAACATCCCAAATTCTGGAAAAAATACCTGATAAAATTCTTATGAGCAAAGATGATAGTTGCAGTCCAAACATACCTGAGCTACTAAAATTGGCTCATATTCTGTCTTTTCATGAAGAACTCAGAAATGCTAAAATCAGAAATGTCATGAAGAATACCAATTTCTACAGGAAAAACAAGGGAAAATGCTGTGATACTTTTTTTCCCTTAAAGAATATCTTTGACAAGAGAAAACATAACAATCTAAAGCAAACTGTAATAATCAGGGATAAAACAATTGGTCATGGAGTTTGTTTTGATTTTAGAAATACTACTGCATGTCTCTATAACAGAAATTCTGTTTTTTCTACCCAAGACCATGATATACCAATTAAAAGTGCTTTTAATCATGTGTTTTCGCACGATTATATTTCAGGTTGTGATCAAAAGATTCCCTTGCAAAGTAGACAACTTAAAGATTTTTTTCAGTTTGCGGGAGGTAGATCTAATTTCAGAATCAAAATTGCAAAACCACCCAATATCAGAAATCTGTTCATGAAGGCCATGTTCCCAATTTTCAATTTCTGGATTTTTGCATACCTTGATGATGTCATTATCTATTTTAAGAATGACCAAGAGTACGTGCATTACTTGAGGAAGATATACATTAAGGAAAGGAGTGGAAATCAGATATTCAAAGAGGTACAGTGGGAAGATACTGGTTTGTTTAGAGATTCTTGCATGAATCCCTGTGTCATGTTAGAGAGAGAAAACTTTCCAAATTTCTCTTTTCAAGAGTTGAGTGGGCCAAGGGTGAGAGGAGATCCTTACGAGGATAAGATGCTTAAATTCCATCATTTCCAAGATTTCTGAGTTTGAAACACTTTCATTCATTGTATATACCACTGTTTGAAAAATAGATAAAAAGAAAAGTAAAAAAACATCAAAAAATAGAAAAGAGGGCGAGAGAAGATAGAACAAAAGCCCCATGTTCCAAAAAATAGTCTTTCAGAAAGCGCGCAAGTCCAAATGCCGCTACTAGAACTTCAATGTCTTGTTCAAATATCTAGCCTAATCATAGCTGAGCATGTTTAAATTTATTTGCTGATAAGTTAGTGAGTGAAAAAGATGGTCAACATTGTGTAAGATTGACTTATCACAGAGTGTAGATTAGGGAGAGATTCTGGTTCCACATGCCTAAAACAAAACCAAAGAGAGAAGTGAGGGATGAAAATACATTGTACATCTTAGCCCCGCTTTTATAGTTTTCCTTTGTTGCAAAATAATATTTGTGTGAAGTTTGTCCTGTTATGCCGCAAATGCATGACAAATCAGACTGTCTAATCCTGATTTGATCATCTTTTAAATTTCGTGTTTTAGATTAGAGAACAAAATCTTGTCAAACAGCTTAATCTTGACAGTTGATGTAGCATAGGTAGAGTAATGAAGGAGTTCATCAGTTTAATCTAAACTCCAGGCAGATATAAGTGTAGAGTTAGATAGGTTCATTTTGCAAAAAGAAAAATATGCATTGTCAAAAGGCTGCTATTTCAAATGCACCAAAAAAGGAAGAAAAAATGTTAGGGAAGATAATGGGGTAGGTAGAAATATCATCGATGCTAATCATGTTGTCTGTTTCAGAAGTAGCATCGAAGAAAAGTGACAATTTGCGCCAATGGGTAAGGCATTGGTCTTCATAAGCCACAGATCTGAAGTTCTGGACACCTCCTGAAAAGGAGCTGCCCTCCCCAAATGGAGCCATTGTTAGTCATCAGTATTTTTTACCTGTTAGTGATGACTAGTTCAACAGCCTAGTTTTCCGACAGTTGATCTTAAAACTTTGTCAAATTTTCCAGCTGGGAAAACACCCATAAAATTTTTTTCTCTCTTTACTTTTTAGTTCGCCCATGACAGGTTGAAATCCCATTATCCAATCCTATCTAACCCCAGCCATACTAAGTCTGCCTGTCTGCTCTAAAAGGAAAATCCAAGTCTGTTTCAAAAGCCTCCCCTAAGTCAGGAAGTGGCGCTTTAAGGCATTTTACCCTTGGCAACCATCAAAAGGCTAAAAAGCCTCCTTTTGCTACAGACCAATCATGACAAACCTCCCACTCTGCTAATGAAGTTAATCACAGCTCTAAGTCGCGCCACTTACAAACCCCTAAGTCTCAGCACTGCGTAGACCACAGTCTCAAGCTGATTATTAGGTGTTTTACACTATTTATGGATTTTACAAGCACAGGAAACATGTCATCATCTCAGAAGAAAATTCTTGACTCCACATTAAAAGAACAACTGCTTCTCACTGTGAACATAAGCCTGAGATATATCTGTAGGACAGAGAGTTTCTCATCAAGACCTTGCAGCGTCATTCAACATGAAAACACAGTAGAAGAAAGACAACACTATCAAACAAACAAGCTTATTATTTGTCATGGCCAAAAACCTCCTTCATCTATAAGCAGAGGGTTAAGGCGCCTCCTTCATCTACAAGCAGAGGGCGATGGCCAATGTTGACTTGAGGAATTGCAAAACTGACTGTAAGCACAAGTTTGTTTTTTACTAGACAGTGAAACAGTGAGTCAAGGTTTCTGAGGGAAAGTGGTGATCAAAACAGGGCTAAGATCAGAAATGTTCAAATCAAGAGAAAGCAGAGTTTCCAAGTCTTATGTCCTAAGAAAGAGCATAGAATAAAGCTTCAGGCATCATTGTCATGGCGCAACAAAAAGAGACTTCATTGATCAAAGCTATTGTAACAAGACATCTCTGTAGGGGTGCTAGTATGAATGGCTCAAATCAGTCTTGAGCAGGAAAATACTTCAGTAAAAAGGACCTCTGTGTGCTCTTATGTTTGTGATGGGCTATGGGATAAATTCTATGGTTTCTAAATAAACATAGAGAAAAGGCAGGCAAGTAGTACACAAGCCCCAGACATAAGACATCTTGATATCATTCAAAGCGCTAGTGCAAGTCCAGGTGTTGCAAGCTACACACAACCACAAAGACAAATGTAGCCTTCAGATGCAGTAGGGTTGGTGATTTCAGAGCTCCATTGGAAAGAAAATGACTAATAAAATCCTTGGTACCTATGAATTATTCCAGCAGTCATTTTACACCTCATATGTTTTTCTCCTCAACACAAAGGTATAAAAAGGTTATGATCTGAGTTTTAAAAACTTTGGACAGGCATGCAAAGCTAATTAAGGCATGTCATTAATGAAAGAAACTCCAATCATAGACAGGTGTCTTTTTAAAACTGTTTGTCATAGCTGGCAAAGAAAATCCAGGTTTATGTCATCAAGATACATCACCACTGAAATGATTGTTCATAATAGGCAAAAGAGATGCTTTGACATACTGTCAGTTTTTGGAAAGTTTGAAACAAACATAGGTTTTCATTATTCAAATGGACAGAGACATCATAGTAATATTTTTTGAGCGGAGAAAGTGTATTGGAAAGTAGCGCCATTCTTGATCAATAGACCATGACAAAGTCCAAATAAATGTAGCAAATTTTTGACACCTACAGTTGGAAAAGGTTGATGAAGCACTTGGAGGCAGAAATTGTCAAAACAAGTTAGAAGGATAAGCCTTATCATTTCAAAAGACAAAGCACTGTCAAATACTTTTTGTTGATTTTCCGTGTTTAAATATCACCAACAGTGCTAACAAGTGGCAGAGGATAGTTTATATGTTATTAAGGTATGATTCCAAGATTGGAGCTCTGTGCTAAGTAATCATCAAAGGAGACAGTGGTAGAAAAAGTCACCTTTTCAAACTATAATGCATGAGTCAAAACAGTTTTAGCATTTCCAAAACAGGTTTTCCGGTTATAAAGGGTTTTTCCATATGGAGACTATTTAAAAGGCACAAAAGACCTCACTGCCAACATCTTTCGAAATCCAAGTTTTACAAGCGCACCAAAATTATTATGGAAAAAGGGCAAAAAACTTCGACAGCCCTTGCAAAAACTAATCAAAGGCTCATTTCATTTGGCATTTAAAAACGTAAAGTGACCGTTGGGTTTTCACCTTTCAAAGGAATGAGTCAAAGTGTAAGCTCGTTTTCAAACTTCTCCAACCAGCAATCGAGCTTCTCTTTGTAATCTCCAGGCGTTGAACGGGGTTTTAAATCAATTTGCAGGAATTTTTGCAAGTTTTCAAGTGTTTTTAGACCATGCGGCACTCCCGTAGGAGTGCGTGGCACTCTTGGACAATATTTTTGAACTGCGCCACAAGGACGTGTGGCACTCCTGTAGCCGCACACGACACCCTTGTAGCGGCGGGTCACGGGGGCCCGACACCGACCCGACAAGCCACCCGACAAAGTTTTCTACGCGGCGTTCTTCTCCACAAGGGTGCCACACATGCCTCCGACCTCCAAACGCTCTCCAAACTCCCTCCAAGGTGACCTCAACTCACAAAGCAGGTTTTGCATAACATTTTGAGGTATTCTACAGCTCCCCCTTAAATTCACACTTGCTAGAAAAAGGTTGGAAGCCAAAGAAATCAGGTTTTGAACTACTTATGTTGAGGGATTGTGTCAATGTGGAATAGGGTGTTTTGTTCCAAAACATGCCTATTGTTGTTTAAACCGCTGAAGAGGCTTAGGTATGAGCTGTTTTGTTTACTAGCACAGAAGCATTTCAAATTATGTCAACTCTGCCTTTTAACCACAAGAAGCTTGGACTGTTTTTGCCCCTTTGCTTAACTGTGTCTATATTTTAACATTAAAAAATTCTTGACTGCTCTTTAAATATTTAGGATATTGTTGCTTGTTTCATTCATGGTCTTATACATGCTAAGAAGGACTTATGGTATGCCCTGCTTACCTATGGCTAGCTATAGTTCCATCCATGAAACTTCTCTTTGATTGATTAGATTATCATTTTGTTTGAACCAAGGAGGCCTAGTTTCGATCTAGCCCTTTTCCTAAAAATATGCAAATCTTGTTGTTCAAAGTGCCCAATAACTTGAAGTACTATGTTTAGGCGTTTCGACATAGTGTTTTGGGTTGTTTGTCTTCCTTAAGTGTTTTCCCCAAAGTCTGATAGCCATTTCCAAAAGTTAGAGGGTCTTATACTTCTATGTATGGCTTGAATGTTTGTTTTTATGTATTGATTAGTTTATAGTTACATTTTGCATGATTAATGGTTTGCCCTACCATGTTTATGTTATCTATTGAACCAGTGATGCTTGAAACTCTTTGTTGTTCACAAAATTGATGTCCATTTACTCCATTTTCCCTAAAGATCCTTTCTACCTTGAATCAAATCGGCCCTACAACAGCCTTGTATCATCATCTGATTTCTTTCTTGACCCTTTGACCCCATAGCCCAATTAAACTAACATCTTGTTACCTATCTTATATCTTTGATCAGTTTCATCCCTAAAAAACTTAAAAAACCAAAAACCAAAAACCTACCTCATAACTAGCCTAAAATCAGAACAAAATAAGCAAACACACAGATATCCCTTACACATATAGAGAGAGCCCTCTCTGAGTCCAGGAAGGCTAGGTCCTTGGGCTCCAAAGCTTGCTTTTATGTTACATCGTCATTTGGTTTGCCAATCAGCCAAATCATGGGACTCTAACAGTGGAGACAAAAAATGAATGGTATTGCGTACCTACTGAGTAATGATCTCGGAGTGTCCAATGACTTGTAAGCATCTTACCTTTAAATCCAATGCCTTCTTGAGTGTGAGGATTAGAGCTTCATATTTAGCAGTATTTTTGGTGCACTAGAACTCAAGTCGACACAAAATCAAAAATTTATTCTTTTGAGGGTCCAACGAGATGCAACCCACACCAGCTCCGTCATGGGTTTTGGAACCGTCATAGTACAGGGTCCACACGTCATTTTCTGGCTCGTTTGGGGTTCTGGGTTGGGGCAGGACTTTGGTTTGGTGTGAGACGGGAGTGGCTTGGTCTTCTGCGATGAGTTTTAGTTCAGATTGGATCTTGGGGTCTACTGGAGACTAAGGAGGATGATAACATCCGAAAATGGCTTCCAAGAAGCACGTGCCAAGCTGCTCCTGGGAAAAACTGATGGGTTCATTAGTAGCATCCAAATCTGTCACAATATATTTCATATATGGTTCGCTTTCAACCCTGATTTGGTTATTCTATCCACAGATGGGACCAGTTAGTGGAAAAATATCCTTGCAGCTTGTTGGACCAGTCTCTGCTAACTAATAGGCTGTAGGCTTCTGGGATGTCAACAACCACAATGTCAATACATTGGTGGATTCTAGAATCATACGATAGGTGAATGATGACATTATTCATTCTCCTACAGCTGGCACTTGTGATTTTTCAAATTGAATGATCGTCGCGTCAGTTTTCTCCAGGTGGATGTTCAACTTCTTACAAGTAGATAGGGGCATGATGTTTGTGGACGCGCCAGAATCAACTAGACAATTATGGATGTTGAAGTTAAAAATATCAAAAGATAATAGGAAGGGAGGAGTAGATCCCCTAGAATTTGCATTGATGGCATTCACAATAGACTGAACACTCAGATTGGCTTGCGCAGACGTATTGCTCACAGGCTTAGTAGTTGAGGTATTAGCGAAGGCTTTAAGAATGAGCTCCCGTTGATTCGTGATGCAGGCAAGCTCATAGAGGGAGATGTTAGCTCTGGTTTTCTTCATGTCCTCTACAATGTTATAAGTGAAATCAGATTGAGGACACAGCTCGGTATTGGTTTCGGGGGACCCCACCGGGATCTTGCTCTTTTGATTAGCTCGGGTGTTGTTATTCGTGGGCTTCTCAGGAACAGCTTGTTGTTCATTTCTTGGGGGAAGAATTTTCCTTAAGAAAGCCCTTTTCTTCTCCTAAAAGGACTGTTTGGGGACCGGTCCTTTGCTCATAAGGCTATAATTTTGCACAGGTTAGGCCTTATGATTGTCTGCCATGTTGATATCTGTGATGGTAAGATTGCTTTCCCCGCGGATTATGTCAAACGCAAGAACAGAGGACCTCGGTTCTTCATCCGGGGGAAAATATTCATCATGGTCAGAAACATCATCCTCCCCCACATCCCCTGGGGTTTGATCATCCAAAAGATGATTCACCACTGCTCTCATGTTGCCAATCCATTGCGGGCATGTTTTTCAGAGTGGGAAGCCTGGTGGAAAGAACAAAAGTTATCTTTTCCTATTTCTTCCACATTGAGAATAGTGTTCGGGTAAGATGGAGGTCGGCTGGTGTTGGGTTTGCTCTTTCTGAAAAGGGGCTTAGGTGCCTTGGTGCTAGTCGTGGATTCTATACCCTTTCTCTTTAGGTCGGAGACTTCATTCGACAATAGCTTGAGGGTCTTTTCTATACTTTCAAAGTCAAAAGCATCCTTATCCTTATCCACGGTTTTGTTTGTGGAGGACTGACCTTTCTTTGCGATTGGTTTATGGTCATCTCTCCCCTCATGATTGATGGCTCCTATAGAAAACGTGTCTCTTTCTACAGTGAGGGCCGCTGCGTAGTTTGCTGCAAGGGTGGGCTGAGCTTCACGTTTTACGAAGATGGCGATATCTTGGGGAGAGATTTTGTATAGTGGTCTATCCTAATAGTGTTGTCCAATGCCAAGTTTGGGGGAAACTTTTGCAGTATGGTGGCAAAGCACTGATTGAAGTCTCTGACCTTCTCTCTCTTATGGCACTTAATGGTACTTAACTCTGTGAGGAGCATGGAAGGGGTTTTTTCCTCTGAAAATTTCTGCAAGAATGCGCGACGGAACTGGTCCCATCACGTAATGGAGGCACTTGGGAGGGAGCGGTACCAGGTGGCCGCTTTGTTTTCAAGAGTGTGTGGAAACAGGTGGCAAGCAACGTCATTTGTTTGAATGCTCATGATTTGCAGGGAAAGGTAGAAGCTGCTTATGTGATCCTCGGCCAAGGTGCCTTTCTCGGGATCAAATTTGGGGAGATGCTTCTCAAGGTGCTTAGGCAGGTCGTGGAGGGGGCCCAAAAGATCTAATGGGGACTGGGCCATCCAGGCAAGTGGTTTCACTCTCCTAGCATGCTGGTGGTGCCTGATCTTAGGCTCAGATTCACTCCCTGTACCTGACACCGATGCTTCTCCCTCATGGCGAGAGTGTTTGTCCTGATATCTCTCACGGTTGGCCATGTCTCTGAGATATCCCCAATTGTAGACAGGTGGCCTATTTGGGTTTGGACGGCGGTGGTTGGCACATTGTCCTTGGCCATGACCTCTATCTCCTCTACCTCCAGTCCCGTGGCCTCTATTCCCCTCACCTTCATTCCTGCGGGCACTATTTCCCTCACCTTCATTTGTGCGGGCTCTCTTCCCCTCACCTTCGTTTCTACAGGCTCTATTTCCCTTGCCTTCGTTCCCTCGGCCTTTGTCTCTATCACCTTCCCCATGTGGCGAGTGTGCCTGGTTGTTGTTTTGTTGAGCTTGGTTGAGCTGAGGGTCAGGAAAAGTTTCATTCGTACCAAATTCCTCCTCTTCACCCACTTGGAGCTTGGGAATCATTTCGTCACCCTGAACAGTGGTGGCGAGGTTTTCAACCATGAGATTCACCAATTGGGGTATGATACTCACCAGGGCACCATTACGAGTGATGTTTTTAGCCGAGGTCCTATTATGGGTCAAGAAACTCATGATTGGGGCATATCGCAAATCCCTGATGAGATTGCGGGCAACTGGGCGCAAGGCTCTCAACTTCTCTCTGGTAATTTCATAATATGGAACCTCCTCCCCTGGAATATCTTCCAATGGAGGAGGGATAGTATCATCGTTAATGAACTCCCCATGGGGAGCTTGTGATGGAATATTGGTTTTATGCTGGGAGGATGCCATTCAGGCCCTTGTTCTAGCGCCAATTCTATTGACGGGAAAAATTGTCCGGCCAACAGTAGGGGATCTCCCCGGTAGAAAGTCCCAATTAGACCTTGAACCATTTGGAATAGGGATCTCATTCAGGGTGGGGGTCTGGCTATCGCTTAATTCACCTTCCCTTCGGTCTCAAAAGAACTCGATCGAACCTGTGGACACACACTTATTCACATGATACAAGATACATGGTTGATGCATTAAACACGTATATAACACTATGCATAGCAAAAAAAATAATAAAGCATACACACCAAAGGAGGTGTTGTTAACAACACATCTTCGAGGTTATTCTTGTAGGCTATTCTGACCACAAAAGAAACAGTTCTTTATGGTGAGATGCCCCTTTACTTCCTGAAAGATAAAATGAAATGCTAATAGACAAAGTCATTAACATCCATTAAGCAAGCAATTAAACTGAACATCATTAACACAAGTACAAGAAACCATAATGCATAAACGATGCCATTAAGAGTGTAGTTTCATTAATCAAAATATGTTTGAAACTGTATAGAAATACACATAGTGTTCGCATAGCAAAACACATCAGATCCAAAAGGAGTTTCAACAGGTATCTATATTCATATGCAAAAAGAGTGTTTTCTTTCAATAAAATGCGGTATATCTCTTGAGTCCCAAAAAAAGATCCTTTACATTTTCCCCGGAGGGGGTTTTATAGATCAAAATTTTCCCTTTAGGCTTCTTGACTCTTCACTTGCCTGACTGTTGAGTTGCCTTGCGACCCAGAAGGAAAACTGCGACCTACAACCTGGTTGGTGAGTGCGACCTGCAACCCAGCTGGGTGGTGCGACCTGCGACCTGCCTCCAAATGCTACCAGCGACCTACTGCCACTGGGTTATGAAGATGTGCACGCAATTGTGATGTCAGGGGCATCAATCTGTTGTCCTTTGAGGAAGTCTTTCCAGGTCTGATACCCTGCTGCTATGGGAGAAACCAGAGGGACCTCTTCTTTCATCCGATGCATACACTCCAAGGCATTTGGGATTAGAGACTCCTTCTTTTGTGAGATCTGGTTAGACAAAGAAGCGAGCTTGGTGTAGACCCAAACTGGCGTGACAAGAAACTAGCCTAGGTTCTCTTGCGATGCTGCAAGGTCAGAAGTGGCAGTAGCTTGTTTAATGGGCTGCATAAATGACTGGATCTCTTGATTCACTTGCTCCCATGTTTTCCGCTCATCCAATGTGCCCAGCGATGGAATGTGATGTAAGATGTGCATCGAATCGATGCCGCTGATCAGATGTTCGTATGCAGACATAACCTTGTCTAGGTCCTTGGATAGCTTATCCTTGGACTGCATTTTCATACGGATTTGGACTTTCGCATCTTGCGTGCGAATCTAGTCCTTCTTCGGCAGATGTTTAGGAGCCTAAGGGTACCGCGCTGTCCAGTCCATCATTTTTTCCAAGGTAGCTGAGGCCTCCTTGAGCTGCTCATGCTTTTTCTTAGTCTCAATTTGGGCTTTCACCAAGGGGGCAAATG
Source organism: Pinus albicaulis (assembly GCA_034641835.2). NCBI lineage: Eukaryota > Viridiplantae > Streptophyta > Pinopsida > Pinales > Pinaceae > Pinus > Pinus albicaulis. Next base: position 303,060,401 of record CM076570.1, on the reverse strand, counting down.
TTTGTTTTATGGTAAACATTTCCCAATAAACTTGTCTCATGGTAGTTTCTAATATATCGACCTCCTTTTGAATGGTAAGTGGCACTTCATTGACAAGGAGAGCTTTGTTTCAGAGTTTCTGAACCTCCTCTCTCAATGCCATATTTTCCTATTCTACCCTTTTCTCCCATTGCTCTGCTTCCTGTAGTCTATTCTGTAGAGAAAAGATCTCTCTACTCATTCTGGTCACATTCTCTTCTGTGGCCACAACGAAGGCTATGCCAGCCGATGCTATCATCACAGGATTAGTCCTAGTATCAAGGACTATGTATTTTCTAGTTGCGACAGTGGATGCAGCAGAAGGATTTTGCACTAGGCTTCTTCTTTTCTCCTATCAGATTTTGAAGGGGAATGGATCGAACGTGAGCCTGGTGAGGTCGAATATCTCCTCCTCTTGCCCCTGGGAGGAGCTGACATCAGAGAGCGTGGCTCATGTGCTGACTAGAGGTACCTCAAGCAGAGATACCTTGATGTCCTCTAGCATTTCATCCTCCTCTTCTTTCTTTTTCTTTTCTTCCTCTTCTCGTTGTAGGAATTTAGCTTTTGCCTTTCCATGTTCTTTCTTCTGCCTGAGCTTTGCTTTTGCCGATGCTTCCAATATGGCTTTCCTTTTACGCTCAGCTGTTGCAGCTTGCTCTACTTTCTTCTGGTGGTCAGCTTCCACTTTTTCTAGTTCTTTCTTGATTTCCCGTTCTACTGCCGCCTTCGCCTCTTTTTTCTCCTTTTCCTTCTTTGCCTCCTCAGCCTGATTCTTCTTCTGTTCTGCTCTTAGGCTCTTCTTGCACTTATCCTCATCCTCTTTCATTTTCTTTTCTTCCTCTTGCTGGGCTTTGGCCTCTATTTCTTTATGTTGGGCAGAGGTACTATGCCCTGTACTAGTCCGAGGCTTTTTAGCTAGAGAGGAGGAAGCACCTCCTAATTCACGACTCCTTTTTTCCAAGGTTTGGTCATCCGGGTCTTCTTGGCCAGAGTCCGCCCAGGGAGAAAGTTGTCTATCTGCATTGTACCAGTTCCTTCTTTCATCTTCTCCATGGTGTTTAGTATGTTGATAGTTCCATTTGAATTTAGCCTTCTTGCAATGTTTAGGAACTATCCTCTCTGGGTCGTATGTTCAGTATTATAAAGCCCCAAAGCGATAATTTTTCATCTATTCTCCCTCTGTCTCTACCTCTCTGAAGTCTTTAACTGTGTATGCACCGATAGTGAGGGGTAGCATGGGCCACGACTTCTTACCTTTGGACAAAACCCTAAAGAAACCCGAAGACATTTGGAAACAGACCTCTTGCATGAGTATTCTGTCTGTAACAAAATGAGGCATAGCATGTGGTGCCCTGAACGAGCCAAAGACTCAGATGAATGTATATTCGGTGAAAGGGAACCAATGTGCCACTTTGCTTAGCTTCTCCATGGCTCGCCAAGACATGCAAGGAGCGTATTGGCTGAATAATTTTCTATATAGAGCGGGGATGAACGCTTGCGAGATCGACTCTATGTCTTGTTTATACCTGGATTCCCAAAACACCTTGGTTTTTAGATGAATTGCACGGGTCTGTTTGGGATCCCAGTTATGTACCCATCCCTCAAAGTGCAACCTCGAACAGACGACATCCAATAAATAAGAGGCCATATATAATTCAGAAGGAATTCCTTCATCTGGTACCAATGCCGAGGATAAATTTGTATGCATGGAGGTCATCAATATGCTAGCCTAGTTGAAATGGGTGTCGTGCACTATGACATATTCCATGAGATTTTCCCATGTGCTGTTGAAGGTGGTGGCATCAGGGCACCCGTACAATTTGCAAAGCATGGCAGCCACTAATTTATAGACTTTTCTCAAGCTCGCCACTAGATATTCCTTGTCCTTCTTAACCTTAAATTTCTCAGGCTCCTCCCACCACTGCTTTATAGTGTCAACTATAGGAACCGCATGGGTGAGAGCCCATTCTTCTATGAAGTCTTCTTCTTTCTCAGGCAAAGAGTAATAAACATGAGCGTCTGAGCCTTTGAGTGTTGCAAAAGCCTTGCCTTCGCTATCTCTGATTATGAACTTCTTGGGGTCAGTTTTCTGTATAATCCAATCTATCATCTCTGAGCATGGGAATATGGCCGGATGGGCGCCTACGAGATGTAGATTGGACCTTTTGACCTATAAATATATCTCCTGATCCAGGAGGTCTTCTGGGAACTCCATTTTAGCAAACTCTTGGTACACTTGGTACCAATGCATGCTGTCCCCTTTGGAAAATGTGTAAAGGGTATCTCTGTATATCAGGGGTGGGGACATTGGCATTTCCATCTCTACATCTTCCACTGCCAAGTGCTTGTCTTTCTTCTGGGACACTGGAGGTCCCATGTCGCTGGAATCCGTGAGGATATGTATACACTCTATGTCTACTTCAAATTCACGTGTCATATTCATGAAAGATTCACAAGATAAGAAATACAACATGATGATACAAGACCAATTATAGTTTATCAATTATTTCAAGTGGGACACAGGCAGAGCTGAATAAATGGCCTACTAGGTCACGAGGTTGCAGGTTGTAAGAAAATGGCGAAGGTGTCACCTTGCGACCTTGCGACTAGGTCGTTGGGTCACGGGGTCGTGGGTTATGAGATAACGACGAAGATGCGACCTTGCGACCTTGCGACTGAGTCGCGGGGTCGTAGGGTCGCAAATCGTGGGAAAAAGGCAGACATGCGACCTTGCGACCTTGCGACTAGGTCATGGGATCGCGAGGTCACAAGTTGCGGAAAATGGAAGGGATCCGACCTTGCAACGTTGAGACTAGGTCCTGGGGTCACGCGGTCGCAAGTTGCGAGAAAACAGAGAGAATGCGACCTTGCGACCTAGCGACTAGGTAGCAGGGTCACAAGTCGTGCTAGTTCTTGCTGGGGTTTTGCACGCGCGTGGCGTGGAGTTGTTTTTTCCCTTTAACTGGAAAAATACAAGGCTAAATGGGTCTAGACAGAGTCAAGGGATAGCTTTTGGAGTAGGGTACAGGCCATGAGAGGCTGTATGAGAAATTTCGATGAGCTGGGCAAGTGGGGTGAAATCTGGAATCAGAAGAGAAACCCTAAGCAATAAATAAAAACAATGGCTTAGGTAAAGGGAAATTTAAAGGGTGAGGAATGCAGTGATTAGGCAAGAATAATAAAAAAGGAAACAACAGGAGGAAAATGGAAACTTACCTAGGAAAATCGTGCACCAGTCGACCTGTCAGGGCCGTTTTTTCTATCCGCTGCATATGCAAAATGCGACCTACCGACCTCCAATATATAAAAAGGTCGCACGTGCAGGCCATTAATGAGGTCACACGTGCGGGCCATTAATGAGGTCGCAAGGTCGCAGGGTGAGGTGGTGTGAGGGGAATGCGACCTCGCGACCTTGCGACCTTGCGACCTCAGGGTCGTGGGGTCACAAGGTCGTGGGGTCGCGGTTTTCCACAAATTTTAAGATTTGCGACTTAGCAACTTAGTCTTCCTGACTTTTACTTAACTTTTCTTTATGCTCAAGGGGCTCCAAAAAATTTTAAAGTGGGGGTTTTTTGGAGGGTATTGTAGAGGCTACAACACCTTCGCATCTTCAATGCAAATTTCATGCTTTGTCTTTTTAGCATGCTCTGCTAAGGCAGAGGAGCAATATCTATTATGTTTAAGGTCAACGACATGTTCATGAATTCTTTCACTAATGGATCGACTAGCTTCACCATTGTAAGGTGTCCCACAGGAGCACATAATCAAGTAAACACCCTTAGCATACTTAGGGAAAATCAGGTCCTTAACTGATTTAAGTGAACTCCGAATGGTGCAGAGGAGCTTGAAGGTTGAGGGAACAATATGTTTCCTTAGGATTCTAGTGATTTTATCAGTAGTTCCTTGGATAAAAGGAAGGTGTACTCCAGATAACCTATCACAATGATCCTTTTTTGAGAAGCTCTAAGACATTGAACCTCGCTATAAGCACTTTTAAGGAAAACCTTAAGGAGATGAGATTTCCCACCTTCAAGGTGGTGTTCATCAACAATTCTAAAGGCTCTAGTGGCTAGGGTACTGAGAACCCCTAATTTATGAGTAGGGAAATGATGAGAACTCACATGTAAATACTGCTCAGTGTGCATATTCTTTCTAAAGACTTGATGAGAGAAAGAAGCCTCGTCATTTATAGAAATAAAAATATCAAGAAAGGGCAGACTACCATCCACTTCGAATTCCATGGTAGACTTAATGAAATTAGATTGACCATTGAGATGACGGAAGAAAAGGTCCAACTTCTCTTTGCCATGTGGCCACACGACACACGTGTCATCAACAAACCTTTTCCAAAGCTTAGGTTGAAAAAGGGAAATGGAAAGGGCGCTTGATTCAAAGTCTTCCATAAAAATATTAGCAACCAAGAAGGATAGGGGGGAACCCATGGCCATACCACAAGTTTTTTCAAAGAATTCGCCCTAAAAACTGATGAAGGTTGAGGTTAGAGAGATCTCTACTAGATGAGTAGTATTAGGCTCTGTGACCCAAGAAATGACATCAATAGCTTCCCTAATGGGGATGTAAGTGTATAATGAGACAACATCAAAACTAACAAACCTTTCATCAGGTTCCAACTTGATGCCTTTCAACTCATTAATAAAAGAGGATGAATCTTTGACAAAGGAGTTAGTACGTCGCATGAGAGCTTAAGCTTACTCAGTAAAAATTTAGTGAGCAGATAAGTAGGACCACCTATGGTGTTCACAATGGGGAAAAGGACCATAAATTCTAGGAGTGATGTGGTTAATTTCAATAAGCTTTCTACTTAGCGAACCAATAGTGCTACTTGATTTTATACCCAAAGCAACTGCTTTAGAAACTTTTTTAAGGGGATTCTTGTTCAACTTCTTGTAGCTCCTGCTATTAAGAAGATGATCCAACATCTTATTACGATAATCCTCTTTGTTTAAAATAACCGTAACACCTCCCTTATTGGCCCTAAGAACAACAATTTCCTTATTATTGTTTAAGTATTTTAGAGCCCCAAACTCAAGTTTGCTAATGTTTCTCTTAGGGGCCTTTGCTTTTCTGAGGATCATGGAACAATCTTATATAATAGTGTCTTTAGTAGCATCAAGAAGATCTCTAATCCTGTATTCTATATCAAAAATAATGTCATGAATAGGTATTCTTTTAGGAGAAAGAGCATAATTGAGACCCTTTTCCAACACAATGTAGACATTCCGATCAAAGGAAAAAACTAAGGAGATTAATAACAGTCAAATTCGAAGAGGAAGAGACATATTTGTTATTATTTCTATTAGTTTTATTATTATAAATATTAATGTTATTATTAGTGTTAATCTAATTATCATTATAGCTATTATTGTTATTACTATTAAAATTATTGCTGTTATTAATATTAAGATTATTCTATATGTCATTAGTACCGTCATTAAAGAAACATCAATACGAGCAAAAAAGGGTTCAACATTTGAGAGAAAAGCCTTAGAAAGGTTGCAATCCATACCTTCCATAATGCTGCCCCCTGCACTGCAGAGAGAAGAATGCTAGACAGAGTCCACGACAGGTCAACCATAAAATTATCTAGTGCCCACGATTCCATAAGAGAGGTAATGCGAGGGGTAAGCCGTAACAGCTTCTCCTCCGAATCTCAAAGATTTTCCTGACCAATAGTTGAAGGCTAAGCTTAAAATGTACTCACCGCACTAGTAGAAGTAGAAAACAAAGTTTGAGTCAAACCTAGATCTTCTATTTGGTTAATCGAGGATGACTGATCCTCCACTCCTTCCACAATGGACGGGATGTGAAATGAAGGGGAATGCCCAACGTGAATTGAATCAGCTGTCGACAAAGAGGGGTGGGGGGACGCCAATGTAGAATGAGGAAAATCAGAAAAACTAAACCGATGGGACCCCAAAACATCAAACGCAGCAGCGGAATTCGGAGGGCCAAACACTGGAGAGCGATAATTATCCACTGCACCATTCCTCGTTCGATTGAGCACCTCTTGACTAGAGAAATAAAACAAATTTTGATCCAGGCCGCGAAGCAGACTCCCAGAGAGAACAAGACTAAATGCTGAAGCCAAATGCGCAGACTTAGCTGATGAATTAAGAATTAAAGATAAAAAAGTTCCAATCCGTCTTCTTGAAAATATGTTGTTAAAGGAATTCTTATTCCCAAAATCACAAGTATAGTCTTTAGATAATTTAAGGAATTTAGAAAGATGTTTCTTATTCCATAATGCCTCCCATCGAAGGTATTTTAAAGCTGAGCGTGCATTGACTATCGTCTAAATATCCGCAAGAATAAAATAAGATAGCTCCATGTGAGAGGACAACAACTTGCACGAAATGAGATCTAGGCACTTTCTAACCATAGAAATATCAGATCTAATAATGCTGGGACTGGATAAAAGAAAAACATGCTCATTGCTAGAATTTTTGAGGGGATGCTTAATCTATATGAATGAAGGGATATACGAATGAAGGGATAAAGGTGGAGTATCTACATTTCTTTAAAAAGGTCAGAACAAATTTCATCTTAGATACCCGCAAACGTGCTATTTCAAAATGATGAATTTTAAGTTCCAAGGCCCTACCGAGCAGGGTTTTAATATTATGAATTGAGCTTCTGTAGTCCATAAATTGTGTATAAAATATTTTGGTGAAAATCACATTCAAGAATATTTTTTCAATGCGTTTCGAACTAGCGAGTTTGGTTCATCATCAGGACAAGATGAGAAATCCGATCTAGGACCCAATTTAAATAGATAAGGAAGCTCCAACTAGCCTTTCTAGAATAACGCCTAGTTTCACTCGAATAAGAAATAAAATAAAAATAATAGTTGAATTATTATTATATTTATTTATTAATTAAAATATTTGAATATAATAAAATATTTATATATTCCTAATTAATAATAATACAAAATTCTAAGATTTGTGATTTTATGTATATATATATATATATATATATATATATATATATATATATATATATATATAATGCAAATAATTATATTAAAAATAATAATATTAAATAAATAAATAATAATAAGTAAATAAATAAAATCATAATAAATAAATAAAATAATAATAAATAAAAAAAAATTAATTAATAAAGAACATAAAGGTAGAAAGGAACCAGGGAGTAGATGAGAGGAAAGGACACGAGGGAGAATGGAAGGGAAGAAAACTAATAACTAAGAATGAAGATCAGGGATCCAACATCTGCTAACACTCTACCCATCATCCATGTTAAGGTTGACTGGCCTCTTTTTGATTTCTAATCCCTCCGTCAACTTTCGGTGGTGGAAATGGTCAATTCTCACAATAATCTTCGCATCTTCAATGAAAATGTGATGCTTAATCTTTTCAACATGCTCTGCTAAGGAAAAGGAGTGAGATATATTATGTTTAAGGTCAACGACATGTTCATGAATTCTTTGAGTGATGGATCAACCAGTTTCACGAATGTAAGGTCTCCCATAGGAGCACGGAATCAAGTAAACATCCTTACGATCCTTAGGGAAAATTGGGTCCTTAACCGATCTAAGTGATCTCTGAATGGTGCGGAGGGGCTTGATCGTTGAGGGAACATTATGTCTCCTTAGGATCCTAGAAATTTATCGGCCGGTCATTGGATTAAAGGAAGGTGAACTCCAGATAACCTATCACAATGATTCTTTTTAACCCTAGGACCCTTTTCAGCTTTTTGAAAATCTCTAAGGCATTGAACCTTGCTATAACCATTTTAAGGAAAAACTTAAGGAGATGAGATTTATCACCTTCAAGGTAGTGTTCATGAGCAATTCTAAATTCTCTATTGGCCAAGGTACAGAGAACCCCTAATTTCCGAGCAAGGAAATGATGAGAACCCACATATAAATACTTCTTAGTGTGCGTCTTCTTTCTAAAGACTTAATGAGAGAAATAACATTCATAATTTATAGAAATAAGAACATCAAGAAAGGGAAGGCTACCATCCACTTCGAATTCCATGGTAAACTTAATGGAATCAGATTGATCATTGAGATGACAGAAGAAAAGGTCGAATTTCTCTTTTCCATGTGTCGATACCACACAAGTGTCATCAAAAAACCTTTTCCAAAGCTTAGGTTGAAAAAGGGAGCAGGAAAGAGCCCTCGATTCAAAGTATTCCATGAAAATATTAGCAACCACCGAGGATAGGGGAAACCCATGGCCACACCACAAGTTTGTTTAAACAATTCACCTTTAAAACTGAAGAAGGTCAAGGTTAGACAAATCTCTACTAGATGAGAAGTATCAGGATCCGTAACCAAAAAATGACATCACTAGCTTCCCTAATGGGGATGCAAGTGTATAACGAGACAACATGAAAAATAAAAAAATTGCCACCACGTTTTAAATTGATGCCTTTCAATTCATTAATAAAAGAGGATGACTCTTTGACAAAGGAATTGGTACCTCCCACGAGAGGCTTAAGCTTACTGGCTAAAAATTTAGCGAGTGGATAAGTAGGACCACCTATGGTCTTGACAATGGGGCGAAGGGGAGATCCATCCTTATGAATCTTCGGAAGACCATAAATTCTTAGAGTGATAGGTTTAATTTCAATAAACTTTCTACTTAGGGAACCAACAATGCTACTCGATTATATAGCCAAACCAACTTCTTTTGAAACTTCTGAAGAGGATTTTTGTTCAACTTCTTGTAGCTCCCACTATTGAGAAGATGATCCAACAGCTTATTACGATAATCCTGTTTGTTTAAAACAACCATAGAACCTCCCTTATCGGCCTTAGGAACAATAAGGTCTTGGTTATTGTTTAAGGATTTTAGAGCCTCAAACTTAGGTTTGCTAATGTTGCTCTTAGGGGGCTTCACATTTTTGAGGATCATGGCACAATCTTGTCTATTAGTGTATTTAGTAGCATTCGAAAGATCTCTAATCCCGTATTCTATATCAAAAATAATTTCATGAATAGGGATTATTTTAGGAGAAAGAGCATAATTGAGACCCTTCTCCAACACATTACACACATGCCAATTAAAGGAAAAACTAGACATATTAATAATAGTCAAATTCAAAGAGGAGACAAATTTGTTATTATTGTTGTTAGTGTTATTATTATAAATATTAATGTTATTATTAGTATTAATATAATTATCATTATTATTATTATTATTAAAATTACTATTGTTACTAATATTAAGGTTATTATATTTATCATTAATACTATCATTAAAAGAAACATCAAGACGAAAAACAGAGGGTTCAACATTAGAAAGAAAAGCCTTAGAAAGGCCGCAATCCATACCTGCCATAAAGCTACTACTTGTGCTGAAAAGCAGAATCATGGACGAAGTCCACGACAAGGTCAACCATAAAATTATCCCGTGTCCACGATTCCACAATAGAGAGCTTAGGAGGGGTAAGCCAAGACCCCTTCTCCTCCAAATCTTGAGGATTGGGCTAAAAAATAGCTGACGGTTGAGCTCCAAATGTACTCACCACGCTAAAAGAAGTAGAAAATAGAGTGTGAGTCAAACCTTGAACTCCATTTTGATCAATCGAGTATGACTAATCCTCCACTCCTTCCATGATGGAGGGGATGCAAAATGAAGGGGGATGCCTAGTGTGAATTGAATTAGCTGCCGAAAAAGAGGGGCGAGGGGATGCCAATGCAAAACGTGGAAAATCAGAAAAACTAAACCGATGGGACCCCAAAGCAGCAAATGCAGCAACGAAATTAGAATGGCTAAAGGTTGGAGAGTGATAAGAATCCACAGCACTGTTACCCATTCGATTGAGCACCTCCTGACTAGAGAAATAAAACAACTACTAATCCGGCCCGCAAAGGAGACTCCAAGAGGGAACAAGACCAGATGATGAAGCCAAATGCATAGGATGAGCTGATGAATTAATAATTAAAGACCACAAAGCTCTAATATGTCTTCCTGAAACTCTGCTATTAGAGGATCTTTTATTCCCAAAATCACAAGAAGAGTATTTAGATAATTTAAGGAATTTATAAAGATGTTTCTTATTCCATAATGCCTCTCATCAAAGGGATTTTAAGGCTGAGAGAGCATCAACTATCATCCAAATATCCGGTGGAATCAAATAAGATAGCTTGAAGTGAGAGGACAACAACTTCCGCGAAATGAGATCTAGACACTTTCTAACCCTACAAAACTCACATCTAATAATGTCGAGGTTGGTTGAAATAAAAACAAGCTCATTGCTGGAACTTTTGGGGGGATGCTTAATCTGTTGAAATTATTAAAGTCACCTGCCGTGCCTTGGGCAGGAAGAACGAAGAACAAAGGACAGCAGTAGCAGCACCGCAGAGGAGATTGAGTGCACAACACCATATAATAAATAAGAATGCAGAATCCGTAAGGAAGAATTTAATTTTGTATGGGCCGCAGCCGTGAATAGCAGAAGAATTAATTTTGAAGTATGGGCGAAGTTAATTTTGGAGTGGAGCACAGATTTCCCGTAGTTCAAGTCTACGGAGGAGTGAATTCATTAAAACAGTCAATTCAGGCGTTTAAAGCCTCAACAGCCAAATGAATGAAATTGAATTAAAACAGGCGGAAGTCAATTATGAAGCGGAAGGACAAGTGGTCCCTACCACTTGAGTGCAAAAGCGCAAGCTCGCAAGATCGCAACTTCAGAAGTGTTAAATGTCTTGTGGATATGGAAATCTGCGATGTGCGATGTGCGATCATCGCAACATCGCAACATCGCATTATATGTGTTACCGCCCATAACATGTGTCATCGCAAAAGTTGAAATTGCGATGTGCGATCATCGCGCCATCGCGTGATCGCACAATCGCATTTCCATTGTTCGTTTCGCAAAATGTTATCGCAGGTCTGAAGGTTACGATATGCGCCATCGCAGATCGCACCGTCGCATTTTGTTTGATCGCAAGTTTGATTGTTCTGTTGTTTGCGCCATCGTAAATCGCATTTTGGCCGACTGCGATGTGGACCCCACTCGTACGTCGCGCCATGTTTAAAGTTTTATGTTTTGCAATGTTTTCCTTTGTAATTTTGTTTATTTGTTTGTTTATGTTTTATATGTATTTTGTTCTTCCGCGCCATATAAAAGCGAAAAAGGCCCGAGAGCCAATGTAATGAATGTATTTTTATTTGGAATCACTGTGTCAAGAGCCCGCAGGCAAGAATAACACATTAAGAAGAACTGAGCACTATTTTTGTGCATCCTTGAGTGACAGAGAGAGAAGATTTGTTTAGAGCACTGTGTCTGTAGCAGTTTCGCGTTTATTTTGTGAATCCCTCACTGTTGAGGAAGACTTTTGTAAAATTTTTTGTTTTTAAGTTCTGTTTAATGAAATAGAAAGCATATTTCATGCCATCTCTGTCCAGAAGTGAATTTTTAGTTTTAAACATCTCTGTGTTGTAGAGGGGAGACTATTCTCTCCACTGTTTGTTTGGAATTTCCAATAATTTCAACATGGTATCAGAGCTAGTTCAGGCTCTTTGAAACTCTCAAAGAAGCTGAAGAAGAAGAAGACTCGTTGAAGTGTTTTCTCCAGCAGCGTGAAAGCTCAACAGAAGTCAAAAGGTCAGGTATTTCTCAAAGATAACATCAGTTGTTTATTGTTTAAGAAGTTTGTTCTTTCAAGAAGGAAAGACAGTTTGTTTTAAGTTCAGAGTTCAGTTTAAGAAGCAATGGCTGGACCAAGCACTGGTATGAGTCTTGGAAATGTTCAACTTCCACAGTTTAATGGAAAGAATTATGATTATTGGGCCATTACCATGAGAGCCGTGTTTGTATCACAAGACTTATGGGAATTTGTTGAAGATGGTTTTACAGAACCAGCTGATGAACAGGCTTTTAATGCCTTGACTCAAGCAGAGAAGGATTTATTGAAGAACAATAGAAATAAGGACTCTAAAGCCCTCTTCTATTTGTATCAGGCAGTAAATGAGAGTGTGTTTCCAAGGATAGTAGCAGCTAAGAGATCCAAGGAGGCATGGGAAACTCTGAAAGTAGCCTATCAAGGTATGGAGAAAGTTAAGACAGCAAAACTTCAGTTGCTGAGAAGAGATTTTGAAACTCTTTCCATGAAAGAGTCAAACAATGTTGATACATTCTTTACACACGTGATTGGGATTGTAAATCAGATAAGATCCCATGGGGAAACTCTTAAAGAAAGAAGGATTGTGGAGAAAATTTTGAGATGTTTACCCTCAAAGTTTGATGTTATTGTTACCACCTTAGAAGAGACCAAAGATCTCTCACAGTTCACAGTAGATGAACTTCATGCCTTGCTGATAACTCATGAACAGAGATTGAGCAGAGATGAAACCTCATCTCTTGAGCATGCCTTCAAGACCCAGATGCCTTCAGGAAGAGGAAGAGGTCAAGGTAAAGGAAGAGGAAGCGGCAAAAGCCAAAATAGAGGTGGGAGAAACAACCCTTCACATTCACATGGAAGGAGCAACAGTCAAAGTCAGAGCCACGGCCAATGCAACAGCCAGCAAGGTGGACATCAACACCAACATGCTCATGGACAGAGGTATGACAAATCCAATGTCCAATGTCATTATTGCAAGAAATATGGGCACTATGCCAATGAATGTAGAAAGAAGCAAAATGACATGAAAAATAAGCAGAATGCTAATGTAGCAAAAGAGGAAAAGAACCCAAGTAATGTGCTATTAGCTTGTAATGTAGCACAAGATAGAGATGATGATGTTTGGTTCTTAGATTCTGGATGTAGTAATCATATGACTGGCAACAAAGCAATGTTTGCCAATCTAGATGAAGAAGTGAAGTCTGAAGTGACCACAGGGACTGATACTAAGATCTCTGTCAAAGGAAAAGGCAGAGTTAGTATTAGAGCAAGGAATGGGGAGCAGAAATTTGTTCCTGATGTGTATTATGTTCCAGGTCTGAAGTGTAATCTTTTGAGCGTTGGGCAGCTCATAAACAAAGGTTACAATGTAATTTTCAAAGATGATGTGTGCACAATAAAAGATATACCTCCAAGCAAGAAAATCATTGCTGAAATTCAAATGACCAGCAATAGAATGTTTCCTCTCAAGCTCAACACTGACTTGAAGGGAAAAGGAAAGAGTATAGCAGCTGTAACACAAGAAGCCTTTCAGAAGGAAGATAAAGATGAAAATTGGTTATGGCACCTGAGATTTGGACATCTCAATTTTGGAGGACTAAATTTGCTGTACAGAAAATAAATGGTAAGAGGTTTACCATTGATTGAGAAGCCTGACAGCCTATGTGAAGGTTGCATCTTGGGCAAGTAACACAGAGAAAATTTTCCATCAGGGAAAAGCATAAGGGCGAAAGCACCCTTAGAGATCATTCACTCAGATTGATGTGGGCCGATGCAAACAACATCAGTTTCAGGAAGCAACTACATGTTGACCTTCATAGATGCTTTCACAAGAAAAGTGTGGGTTTATTTTCTGAAATATAGGAGTGAAGTTTTTCAGAAATTTTGCCACTTTAAAGCTCTTGTAGAAAAACAGAGTGGGCAGTATATCAAAGTTCTCAGAACTGATAGAGGAGGAGAATATATCTCAAAGGAATTTCTGCGTTTTTTCAGAGAGAACGGCATACACAAGTAGTTTACCACAAGGTACACACCGCAACAGAATGGAGTTGCTGAAAGGAAGAATCGAACCATAATGGAAATGGTGAGAAGTATGCTAAAGGAAAAACACTTGCCGAATGAGTATTGGGCAGAAGCAGCAAACTGTGCTGCGTATATTTTAAATAGATGCCCTACAAAAGCAGTAATGAACAAAGTTCCAGAAGAAGCGTGGAGTGGCAGAAAACAGGGAGTCACCCACATGAGAGTTTTTGGATGTGTAGCATATGTACACATTCCAGACAAATTGAGAAAGAAATTGGATAGTAAGGGGGAGAAGTGCATTTTCCTTGGATATTGTGAAGATTCCAAAGGATACAGATTGTATAACCCATCCACAAAGAAGTTTGTGATAAGCAGAGATGTGCAATTTATTGAAGAGGAAGCATGGGATGGAAGCATTGAGAAAACAGTCAATGTTAAAAACTGTTTGTCTCATGATGAAGATGAAGGAGATGTGGTTGAAATTAACAACCCATCCACTGCACGACCTCTAGCAATGCAAGGACAGCAAGGGACAACTCAAACGGTAGCTAGAACACCCTTGAGAAGAAGCGGGAGTGCATCTCCAAGCACACCACATGGAGTAGACTCGAGTGCTTCTTCAAGCACGACTACACCAAGTGAAAGTGGAACAAGGTTCAGAAGCATTAGAGAAATCTATGAGCAAGGAGCGGCAAATGAAGGTATGAATTCATTATTTGCTTTGTATTGTCAAGTTGATGATCCTATTCATTTTGAAGATGTTGTTAAAGATAGAAAATGGATAGAAGCTATGGATGATGAAATTAATGCCATAGAGAAGAACAAAACATGGGAGTTGGTTGATCTCCCAGAAGGTAAAGAAGCCATTGGTGTTAAATGGGTCTATAAGACCAAAAGCAATGCTGAAGGAAAGATAGAAAGACACAAGGCCAGACTTGTTGTCAAGGGTTATAAGCAGAAGTATGGAATTGATTATGAAGAAACTTTTGCATCGGTTGCAAGAATGGAGACCATAAGAGCAGTGTTGTCCATAGCAGCACAAAACAAATGGAAAGTATACCAGATGGATGTAAAATCTGCATTTTTAAATGGAGTTTTAATGGAAGAAGTATATGTGGAACAACCTTTGGGATATCAGAAGAAAGGCCAAGAGCACAAAGTCTGCAGATTGAAGAAAGCTCTTTATGGGCTGAAGCAAGCACCAAGAGCATGGTACAGTAGGATAGATTCCTATCTACTGGAAAATGGTTTTGAAAAGTGTGAGGGAGAACCCACCCTCTACATCAAAGAAAAATATGGTAAATTGTTGATTGTGGTTTTATATGTTGATGATTTAATTTTTACAGGTAATGATGATTACCTTGTTGAAAATTTTAAAACAGTCATGAAAGATGAATTTGAAATGACTGACATGGGTTTGTTGAGATACTTCTTGGGAATAGAAGTAGAGAAAAGTGAAAAAGGGATTTTTATATCTCAAGCAAAGTATGTGAATCAAGTTTTAGAAAGATTTAATATGCAGGAGTGCAAAGCTGCAATTACTCCCACAGTAATGGGATTGAAGTTGAGTAAGAATGACAGCAGCAAGGATTTCGATCCAAGTTTGTATAAAAGCATAGTTGGCAGCCTCATGTATTTGACTGCAACTAGGCCGGATATTATGCATGTTGTTAGTTTAATTTCCAGGTTTATGGAGAAACCAAAAGAAGCACATTGGCAAGCAGCAAAGAGAATTCTGAGGTATGTGAAAGGAACAAAAGGATTTGGTATTTTATATACTACTTCAGAAAATTCAGAATTAGTTGGATACACTGACAGTGATTGGGCTGGAAGTGTAGATGATCGGAAGATCACTTTCGGTTATGTTTTTCATATGGGTTCAGGAGCCATTTCATAGGCTTCTAAGAAACAGCCTATTGTAGCATTGTCTACAGCAGAGGCAGAATATGTGGCAGCTACAGCAGCAGCGTGTCAAGCAATTTGGATGAGAAGGATGTTGAGAAGTTTGTGCCAAGAACAGGTAAAGGGCACTGTGATTTATTGTGACAATAGCTCAAATATTGCATTATCAAAGAATTTTGTGTTTCATAAGAGAACGAAGCACATAGACACAAAGTTTCATTATATCAGAGAATTGGTAAACAATGGAGAAATTTTTTTGCAGCATTGTAAAACAGAGGAGCAATATGCAGATATTTTAACTAAGCCATTGGGGCAGAAGACCTTTGAATTTTTAAGAAAATGTTTGGGTTTGATGGATAACCCAGCAGCTAACTTTAAGGGGGAGTGTTGAAATTATTAAAGTCACCTGCCGTGCCTTGGGCAGGAAGAACGAAGAACAAAGTACAACAGCAACGCAGAGTTTTGAGTGCACAGCACTCTGTATTAAAGAAGAATGAAGAACGTAAGGAGAAGAATTAAATTTTGATGGGCCGCAGCCAAGTATAGCAGAGGAATTAATTTTGAAGTATGGGCGAAGTCATTTTTGACAGAGGAGCGAAGATTTCCCGTAGTTCAAGTCTACGGAGGAGCAAAATTCATTAAGACAGTCATTTCGGGCTTAAAAGCCCTCAACAACCAAAAGGAATGAAATTGATCGAACAGGCGGAATTCACTTATGAAGCGGAAGGAAAAGTGGTCCTGACCACTTGAGCGCAAAAGCGCAAGATCGCAAAAACTCAATTTCAGAAGTTCAGAAGTTTTAAATGTCTTGTGAATATGGAAATCTGTGATGTGCGGATGTGCGATCATCGCAACATCGCAACATCGCAATATCGCATTTTCATTATATGTGTTACCGCCCATAACATGTGTCATCGCAAAAGTTGAAATTGCGATGTACGATCGTCGCGCCATCGCGCCATCGCACAATCGCATTCAATATTAATTGTAAAATATTCATCACCAGATGCAAGAAAGTTGTATTATGTGCCATTGCGAGATGCTGATAAAGCATTTTTCGTCGCAAGTTTGATTATTCTGTCGTTTGCGCCATACGCAAATCTGTGCAGAAGCTCAACTGCGATGTGGACCCCACTCGTACGTCGCGCCATGTTCAAAGTTTTATGTTTCGCAAGGTTTTCCTTTGTAATTTGTTTTATTTGTTTATTTTGGGTTTTTTTCTGCCGTGCTATATAAAAAGGGAAAAAGGCCTGTGAGGCAATAGAATGAATGTATTGTTATTGTAACCATTGTGTGTGAGTTCGCAGGTGAAGAAAAGCACAGTAAGAAGAACTGAGCACTGCTTGTGCGTTCTTAAGAGACAGAGAGAGAAGATTTGTTTTGTGGAGCACTGCGTCTGTAGCAGTCCCAGTCTTACTTTGGTGAATCCCTCCATTGAGGAAGAAATCTGTAATAGTTTTTCAGTTTGTTTAATGAAAGAAGAAAGCATATTTTCATGCCATCTCTGTCCAGAAGCGAATTCCCAGTTATTAAACATCTCTGTGTGTTCTAGAGGAGACCTCCTCTCACAGTTTGTGGAATTTCAATGGCTGCTTTATAATCTTTGTGAATGAAGGATAGAGGTGGAGTCTCTACATCTCTAAAAAGCTCATATGAGATTTATCTAGATACTCACAACGTGTTTATTTCAAAACAATGAACTTCAAGTGTGCCAAGGTCCTATCGAGTACAGCTCTTATATTAGGAATTTTGGTCATGATCCATATATAAAATATTTTATAAAACCACATTGAAGAATATTTAAGATCGTTTCAAATGAGCCAAGCAAAGCATTCATCATCGAGATAAGATGAGAAATATGATCTAGGACCCAGTTTAAATAGATAGGAAACTCCAACTAGCCGTTGTGGAATAACGACTAGTTTGACTGGAATAAGAAAAATAATAAGTCAAAATAATAGTTGAATTATTATTATTATATTTATTTAATAATTAAAAGATTTGAATATAATAAAATATTTATATATTCTTAATTAATAATAATCTAAAATTCTAATATTTAATAAATAAATAAATAAATAAAATAATAATAAATAAATAATAATAATAATAATAATAATAATAAAATAAATAATAAAAATAAATAAAATGTAAATAAATAAATGAAAAATAATAATATTAATGATGATGAATAAATAAATAATAAATAAATAATAAATAATAAATAAATAAATAATAAATAATAATAATAATAATTAAAAATAAATTAATTAATAAAGTACGAAAAGGGAGAAAGAAACCGGGGACCAGAGGAGAGGAAAGGACAAGAGGGAGAAATGAAGGGAAGAAAACCAATAACTAAGAATGAAGGGCAGGGATCCAACATCTGCTAACACTCCACCCATCATCCCTGTTAAGGTTGACTGCCCTCTTTTCGATTTCAGTGCTTCCTCAACATAGAGAAATGTTTACTGATCAAAAGAACTTGTATTCAATGAAATGTGATGCTTTGTGTTTTCAACACAGCCTCCTCGCTAAGGCAGAGGGATCGAGATATATTATATTTAAGGTCAGCAGATGAACAAGTAATCTTGATCGATGGACTAACTGCTCAATTGAGCGTGTGTCAGGAGCGATTGGGGACCCAGAAAATACCCCACTATCCTTCAGGAAAACTCGGTCCTTAAATCATCCAAGTGAACTCCGAAATTAGGGAGGTCATGGAAGGTTGAGGGAACATTACTTATCCTTAGATCCTATGATTTTATCGTTTCTTCGGATAAAAGAAGGTAACCGTATAAAAGAAGGTGAACTCTCCATAACCTATTTACTGATCCTTCTTGACCCTAGGACCTTTTTCAGCTTTTTGAAAAGCTCTAAGACATTGAACCTTGCTATAACCATTCTTAAGGAAAACCTTAAGAAGATGAGATTTCTCATCTTCAATGTGGTGTCCATCAGCAATTCTAAAGGCTCTAGTGGCTAGGGTATTGAGAACCTCTAACTTCTGAACAGGGAAATGGTGAGAACCCGCATGTAAATAATGCTTTGTGTGCATCTTCTTTCTAAAAACTTGATGAGAGAAAGAACCTTCATAATTCCTAGAAATAAGAACATCAAGAAAGGGAAGGCTACCATCCACTTGGAATTCCATGGTAAACTTAATGAAATCAGATTGATCATTAAGATAATGGAAGAAAAGGTATAATTTCTCTTTGCCATGTGGCCACACCACACAGGTGTCATCAACAAACCTTTTCCAAACCTTAGGTTGAAAAAGGGAGGAGGAAAAGACCTTTCATTCAAAGTCTTCCATGAAAATATTAGAAACCACCATGGATAGGAGGGAACCCATGGCCACATAACAATTTTGTTCAAAGAATTCACCCTCAAAACTGAGGAAGGTTGAGGTTAGACAGATCTCTCATAGATGAGCAGTATCAGGATCTGTGGCCCAATAAATGACATCAATAGCTTCCCTAATGGGGATGCAAGTGTATAATAAGACAACATCAAAACTTACAAACCTGTCATCGGGTTCCAACTTTATGCCTTTCAATTCAATAATAAAAGAGGATGAGTCTTTGAAAAAGGAGTCGATACATCCCACCAGAGGCTTAAGCTTACTGGCTAAAAATTTAGCGAACAGATAAGTAATACCACCTATGGTATTGACAATGGGGCAAAAGACACCTCCATCCTTATGAATCTTAGGCAAACCATAAATCCTCAAAGTGATAAGGTTACTTTCAATAAAATTTCTATATTTGTGTTATAATATAAGCTATATTCCACATAAATACCATAAGTAAATACTATAACTATAACTATAAATAATTTTTATTTTATTTTTATTTTATTTTATTATTTTTTTTTTCACTTTTAAAATATATATATTTATATTACATTAAATTACATATTTACCTTACTCAATTTATTTTTGTTTTTATTTTATTTCTAGTCAGTTAAAATATTCACTTTACATTAGGTTACAAAATTTGTACAATCTTAACCTAGATAGTGCCACTAAGTGCAATGACATCAAAAAAATCCTGATAGTATAATGTGATACTAAAACCATCTATGCCAGTAAAATATATTGAATTAATGTATATAATAAAACTGTACTTTACTGAGAGATACCACTCACACGTTAATTAAAAACATATATTAAACATATTTCAGCTTTATATAAACAAAAAGATGGAATTTTAGGGATAGACACAACTCATATTTTTAGTTTTTTCTTTTTTAAATTAGTTTATCCATATTTTAAGTTTATTTTTCAATATTTTAATATATATTAAGTTTGGTGGTCGGTTGATTGGTTGGTTTGTTTGTTTATTACTTATTTTTTTATTTACACTGAATATTATAATTATTTAAATTTTTATTTTTGACATTTAAAATTTAAAAATTATAAAAACTAGCAATTTTGTCATATGTTGTAAACTAAAAGCTGTAAGGGATAGCAGGGTAGTATAGGAAACAAAAGTATAGAAAAACCAATAACTACATGAGATATTGTGATAAATAAATAGGAAAAATGTTAATTGCTTTGTCAAAATCAAGAGTCTAGTTAGATGATGTATGTGTTATTATTATAGGAATGCCAATACAACCAGTAACAAATTAGAATCTTCAGACAAAGTATGAACCAAATGAGATCAAGATGCAACTCCTATTTTTATATTCAAATAAGTATAGAGACAACACTTGTGATTCTACATTCATGTTAAAATGCATGAAAATTTATATGAGGTTAAAATAGTCAATATCTTCTTAACTTGTTGGTATCCCAATCCAATCTCTTTTGCAACCCCACCCTAGATGAACACTAACCCAAGATTACTAATCAATGTTATGGCTTCCCTTTATCTTTCCTACTTCCCCACACTGGTCTGAGTTGCCTTCATAAAGCAAGTGGTGAATCCACTCCCTTCCTCCTCCCTCCTCATGATGAGATGACAGTGGAAAAAATCTTCCATATTGGAATCATCATAATACAAATTTTTTCTTCCATCAATAAGAACTGATCATTGTGCAATTAATAGTGTTTGAATTGGTAATTATTGATTATATAAGAATAGAAAATTGTGTGTTTACATCGAGTATTAAGTTAGTGGGTCTAGAAATCAATATCATCCATGTTTATATCAATTCCATTATGTCTTCTGACTCTTTATTCGCTATTGCGGAAATCATCTTTTCCATAAGAGAAGTTAGGTATTAAAAATAAACTCTGTCATAAGGAAAATATTATTTTCCAAAAGAGAACTTACGTATTCAAAATAAACTCTCTCATAATGCATTGGTGTGTTTTCAGTGAAAATCCAAATTGGGTATTACTGTTATTTGTTTATTTAAAATGATATGCAAATTGTGTTCGAAATTTCGTTTCTTGCTCAAAAATGTGCGACTTGAAATATTCTACTCTCATAAATCACTGCCACATCCCTGCCCATCTGGCAGAGAATTGCCAGGCCTTTCGCATACTCTCGATCAGTGTCTTCGGGCTTGTCCGTCCATCGTAAATGAGAGGGATTAACTTTTTAAAATAATGGAATAACAATGGCACTCGATTTCAACATCAAGACCAACTCGTCGAGACACCATTTTGAGGAGATCCAAAAGAAAAGGAACTGTAACACCCACTATGATAATGGGCCTATTTCTCTTATATAACAGCAAGTTGAGAAGAGACATGGGAGAATCATGTTTTCCTCTTTGATTCCCTTCTCCAAGGAGACTCAGTAGGGCTCAGATAGTGCGAGGGATGCTGTAGATCATGCCTTTGTTGTTGCCTATCGTAGATACCGAGAGGTTGAACTGTTTCACAGCCACATTTTCTCTGGCTTCCATGCTGTCACATCTCTCGCTTAAAACTTCCACAACTGTGTCTACAGCCCTTGATGCCTATAAAAATGTCCTTCAGTTAAACATCACAAATAAAAAATCGGTTGACATGGAACAATTTTTTATGACGCGGTATAAAACTATTTAAGTATCTATCATTTCATTGGACCTTATAGGCCTATAAACAATGGCACTTAGGAGAATTGTTTTCAAAGAATAATTCCTTATGGTAAAAATTTTAATAAAATAAAATAAGTTTCCAACAATATTATAAAATTAATTTAAAGATGGTCATAACAAGAGTGATTTTGGGGTCTGCACTCTAGTAAAATCAACAATAGTAGGTGTCAGTAAATTTATCTTAGTATGAGGTTTCTAAGTGTCACTCATAGAAGCGAGGGTTCAAAACTGTTACTAAAAGGAAGTCAAAGCATATATGATAGTGGTGGGACTGGTGAGCTAGGGTTTACATTTACATTCTAGTTATCACAACGTAGGGTTTGCGAAAGAGAAGGATAGGGGGTGTAGAGGATGAGTTGGATTTTACTAGGGACCATTATAATAATGATTCTATTTATATGGTGCCACCTTATATTATATTTTAGGATCCTAAGGTGACAATTGGAACTTTGGACTATGATATTTTTTCTTCCCTTCCAACTCTGGAGTCATTTCCGCCCATCGCAAATAGGTTTTCTTATTCTTCTTTGGGGGTAACATCAATGGTGCATGGAAAGGGTTTTTTATTATTGAAGACTCTACATTTTGTAGGGGTTCACAATTTTGAAGTGCGAGTGAGCTTAAGTCAACTTTTGGGCATTTCGTTGATTCAATCAGTTACTAGAGGGTTTAAGGACCATGGAGGGATTCCAAGTTTGGATTAATATCTAGGTATATTTTTGGTTTGTTCGGTGGTATCTCTCTTTCATGGTCTTCCCCAATGATTTGGTTTAGTCTAGCTTACTGGGCGGTGGTTTAGTGGAATTCTCAAATTTCTCTTGTAGTTGTGCATAAGTTGGTTTTCAAGGTTCTATAAGTTCTCAATGGGAAGGTGAGGGTTTTTTAGGGGTTTTCCTTCCTTTCGTGAAAGTTTGGTGGTGGATAATTTCAAGCTTTAGTTGCAGTGTGTGGATGGGTTTGTCGGAACAACTCGTGAAGGATGTTAAGGTTTTGGTTGCTATTTAAGCTCCTCAGGGGATATTGTTGGGATTTTTTTTGAGGTGCAAATGGGGATTTTTTTCGAAACGACCCTCATGTAGTGGTTTGGGAGCAACCGAGAATAATGTCCTTCTACATGAAGGAAATGAGGAATTCTCTTGCCACATGGAATCCCAAATAAGAAGCCTCAACCTTGACACAGTGATGATATTTGATAAGAAGCATAAGAAAGATAGGTGCACTAGGGTTAAATTGGAAGAGGAGAACTTGACTCTTGTTGGGGGGATTAGGTTTGGGAATGTTATGGAAACCATAAAGTGGGTGTTGGTTGGTAGAGTCTATGGAAGAGAGTTATTGATGGAAAAGTTACAAGACTCGAATAAGGATGCATGAGAAAAGGATATCATTATTTTTCCTTAGGTCACGAATCTGGTGAGAGGTTGGTTTGTGTTTCGTTTTAGCTTAGTAGAAGCTACATCATGGGAATTAAGTAATAATTAGTGTATTGAATCAAATCTCATCATCTTGACGAGATAGACTCCTATGTTTCATGCTAAAAGTGATAAATTTGGGAAGGCCCAATTTGGGTGTGGCTACGAGGCCTTCCCATTCTAGTTTGGTCCCAACATATGTTTTGCTTCATTGGGAATAAACTACCAACCTTCATTTAAGTTGATAGCTCATATGAAAAATCTGGTAGAATGGTCATTGCTCGAGTAATGGTAATTTTGGACACACATAGCAATGAACTTGTAATATCAATGGTTTTCATACATGAAAATTGTTGATTATGAGGATATCCCTTTTAGATGCCAGTGATGTCACAAGGTTGGTCATGTGATTAAGTCTTGCTTATTTCCTTATACAATGAGGAAACCTTAGAAGTCCAAATAAGATGGGTCTGCATATAAGAGCAAAGAAAAGTTTCCCTCCTATGGAGTTCCTCAATACCCTCGAGGGGGGTCTCAAAAGGTAAACCTAGGGCATTATCTAATGGATGAAGATGGATCCAGGAATCAAATAAGAAGAATAAGAAAGATAAGTGCACTAAGGTTAAATTGGAAGAGGATAACCTAACTCTGACTCAGGGGGTTAGGTTTGGGAATGTTATGGAAACTGCAAAAAAGGTGTTTGTTGGTTGATTTTATGGTAGAGAGTTCTTGATGAAAAGGTCATGACACTAAAATAACGATGCATGGGAAAAGGATCTCACTATTTTTCTAAAGGTGAGGACTATGGTCAAAGGGTGGTTTGTGTTTTGTTTCAACTCAGCATAAGCTACATCATGGGAATTAAGTAAGAATTGGTGTATTGACTCAAATATGATCATCTAGAAGAGATGGACTCCTTTGTTTCATGCTAATAACACTATAAGAAAAAGAACCTATAGCGGATGTTTTTGATGAAGCACTTATAAAAATAGCCCACGATTCTAGTAGACATCTCTAAAGAAGGTTGGCAGGTGGAGGTTTTTGTGCATGTTTTTTTTGCGGTATGTTCCTCATTATAAACCGCACCGTTGTGTTTTATGAAAAAAACACCGGTGTGTACTAAAAATTGGCACATCGATACACCGTGCTCTTTCTACAAAACCACCCAGTTTGTCTAAGTGCTCTAGCACACCGTTTATCTACGTATAAACAGGTTCGGTGCGTCTCCATAACCCAATGCACCATAATGATGTGGGGAGAACCATTTATAAAACCGCCCGGTGTGTCTCAAAATCCTGTGCACCAAAAAAGGATTAATATAAAAAATTACCGGTCATAAAAACCTCACTTTTACTTATTTAGCGCTCTAGACCTCTAAGGCATTGATGCGAGTTTGTCTTCTGTGAGGCGCCCTGTCATCGATGCTCCCATTGCACCAATTTCTATCGTCGATTTCCCAATGTGTGGAGTTCGAATTTTTGAAAACGGTGGGAAGATTTGGTTTCGTCAATTCCTCAGCAAATATTCCTCCTCGATGTGCAAATGTACACGTAATCTACTTGTTTCTCAATAAATAAAAATTTTAGTGGATTAAAATTTTAAATTCACATAAAATTAATCATTTAATATATATATATATATATTTGTGGTGTGTTCGAGTCGTTCATCTCGCACCATTCGCATTGTTGCATGTAAATTTACCGGGCACACCTCGAACAACATTAACAAAAACCGCACCGAGTTCCGGTGTGGTATCGAGAAAATGTGCACCGATAGAATTTAAAAAATAAGATGGTGGTGCAGTCGTTTAAATGTGTAATATTCCAAAACAGGAAAAACAAGAATATTGAACATAACATTGGAAATTGTAGTAAATATCAATACATCAAAACATGAGCAAATCATAGAGCCATTTCATTATGTATAATAGTAGAAAATAAGTACAATGTCTTAAGAAAAAAGCCACTCAAGCTAGGAAAACAAGCCTCCCATGTTCCAATACATCAAAATGTGTGTAATATCCCAAAATAGGGAAAATCAGCAATATTGGGAATATATTATAATATCCCAAGATTCGAGATCCAGTAATACATGAACACAAAACCGGAAATAACAGTGAATAACATCATAACAAAATGTATGGAAACCATTGAGACATTTTATTATGTAAATTAGCAGCAAACATGTACAATACAACTCAAATAATCAAGGCAAACAAGCCTCCCATAAATACATATGCAAAAAGTGGAATGCTGCTATATTGCAGAGTGCTCATGAACATGTACAGTGCAGTCATAGATGGTATGCAACTACATGGGAATGTGAAATAACATAAATTTGCATATAGATGGCTCATACAACATTGGGAGTGAAGATCTAAGCTCCCAAACACAATTTCAATACAATCCTGGAAGTATTAGCTGAAATATGCAAAATGGAAAAAATGTTGGAGTTGCAGACTCAAGAATGAGTAGCAGCTGTAACTCAAGAAATGGATGGAGATGACTGTAGATGATGCACAAGCTAAACAAACCTCCTCCAATGGATCTTCCAAGTGAAAGGCTGATCGTAACACTGAAGATCTCACCCAATAAACAATCACTGCAACCCTCACTGCATCTGCTCACTGAAAACAACCCAATCAAGGAGAGGAATTGCGTTGTAGATGATGGAAAATGGTTGGCCTGATGCCAAATATGGTGAAATCAGCCCAGGTGCTTTCTCGTTGATCCTCCAAAGGAGAGAAGGCTTTAGCCTCTGAAAAAGAAGCTCCAAAAGTGGTGTTGAGTAACCTCCACTGTAACACCCTGCAACACAACCCAGCTCTAAAGAGAAATTGTGTTGTAGCTAAAGGATGATGCTCGGCCTGAAGCCTAAATGTGGAGAAATGAAGAGAAATATCCCTCAAGAGACCTCTCTTGAGTGGAGAAAGAATTCCTAAACATGAATTCCTTGTGCTAAGGAGCACAACAACTCTACTAAAGAACAAGATAATGCACAAAGTCTAATCAGGCCATGAAATCAGTAATCCATATCATGTATAAAATTGGCTGCCTCGCCCTGCTTTTAAACAAGTGAAAGCCCTCTCACCATGGGTACCACTCATTAGGTTTTCCTCCACCATGAAATCTTCCTCCCATTTACACTGTGCTACCTCTCAAAGTGATCTCCACCTCCTATCCCAGCACAGTTGAATTGGTCAAACTTAACCTTGTCAACATGAAAATGCCACTTTTCACACATGAGGGTGTGAAATCCAGCTCTTATGACGATCCCTTTTGACACAATGAGGGATTTTGTTCATTTTTCTGAAATGTATGGGCCTCCTTACCCATTTATTTAACTCCTAAGTGACATAAGCAAAAATCAATATTTCAAATTAGCTGCATGCTAATTTTGGAATATTACACTCCTCCCCTCAGAAATGTTGCTTATCGTCAAGCAAATGTAAGGATATAACTGAGAAGCCTCCTCTTCTCTTCTTGTATCATCCTCATATGATAAAATCCTCCAAGAATCAATTTGTTGTCTCATCAATATATCTCCAAGTTGTCCCTCCCAAGTATGCAAGCTAGCTTTTGCTGTGCATCCCAAATAGCTATCATCATGTAAGACATCCATGAAGGAATAAATGGGCTTTATAAAGGATTTCTTGAGGCATGAGTTCTGATATACATTGGGATCTACCATCCCCATATGAATCACCCATCCCCAAGCTATCATCCATACAAAATGAGCCACCCTCCAAAATGGTAACTCATGCAAATCATCCTTCACCTTGAGCTCCTGCAATGTAGGTGGGCTAAAAATCTGATCATGGTAGACAAAATATCCTACCCCACGCTTTCCTCCTTTCCACTTATGATAAGTGTAGAGTTTTTTCTGATCCTAGGCTACAATAATGTTTCCCTTAAGAGGCAAGATGAAGACTAGACCTTCGATGATCTCTCCCCCAACGCTCTGAATCAAGTTGGCCCAAACCATCTCATATATGATGAATAGGACATTATCCTCATATGGCATCCAAATGAGAAGATTACTGAATGTTCCATATATTTCTGGAAGGTACCAACAATCTCCCAAGTGGTTACAACGCGGTTTTTCTAACTGCTATTTCAGACAATGACATGGCAAGATGTTTCTTGAAAAATAGATAGTTGTATATGTTAAAACCTCTACTAGTGAATAGTAAATGGCTTGGTGAATCAACTGAGCATACATAAAATAATAATGAAACATTTTCCCAATACTACATAAGAGATGGCTGTCTCCATCACAATAGTTGGTCAAAAGATTACCATGGAGCCCAAAGAGAAGCTTGCCCTCTTATGGAGCAATGAACTGAATAGAAATGGTAAGAGCATACAAATACTATGCTAGATAACCCATGTATGTAAAAGAAAAATTCTTACCATATGCTGGAATTAAGATGATATATGGATCCATGAATAAGTTCTCCATAGTGGTAGGACATATGCCTATGAAGAGGAATGTACCATGTGCTGCATGAAGATCCTCCTTCTTATGCATGGAAATCCAAGTTAAGAATATCACACCTTGGTAATATATGTCTCCATCCACTACTCCATGACTCTCATCTCCTCCTTGTCCACCAAGTGCATCATATGTGAAGTGATCCAGGGAAGAATCCATCAGTGAACCCCATCTCCAAAGTGACAGTGCTGTTGGCCCATGTAAATAGGCTCCTGCCATCCCATAACTGGATTCTTTGACATGCCCATTGTCAAAGACATCTCCGATAATGCTGCCATATATTGGGAGCTCCTTCCAAAGTGGAACAACCTCTTGATCATCTAAGGCTAAGGAGTAGCCCCCTTGCACCATGATAGTGCCATCTCCTACTCCTGCAACATCATGTAAACTATGAGAGAAAATCTACCCTTGCTCTCCCAATAGCAACCTAAGCAACAATAGTTTTTGCTGCCTCCTCATACCTCCATCATATAAATCAGGGGATGAAAAAATAATGATTGATATGAATAATGTAATATCAACATAATGCATCCATACTCCTTTCTGCCCCATGATGAAAGTATCCTGCCAAACTCCTTCCTCCCTCATACCCTTTGAAAAAGGATATCTCTCATGATGGCCAAACTCCCTTAGGAGTAGCCAACGCAGCCATGCCTCCTGCTGCTCAGTGTCATAAATTTGCAAGTAGCTCCCTAGCTTCTTGCTCTCCATCCACCTCCATTCATCCCTATGTGGATGTCTCCTACCATGTTCCACCTTGGTACCCTTCCAATGAAGACTACTATCTTCACAAATCATATTTCTCTCTTTGCATTTCATGGGATGTTGAAATGAAACTCCTCGGAGATCTCCTAGAGAAGATCTCACACCAATGGCCATCTTGAATCCATAAGGATCCAAGTGTGTTGGAGGAAAAACCTCCTTACTACTCCTATATCACAGTGCTATTAATCTCTGCAATGATGTACTTGTTATCTCATGCTCCAACTCAAGGATGAACATATGGTTTTGTGTAAGCTCATTTGGTACAAGATTCATCCCCTCCTTCAAGTTTTCAAACCCCAACTTCAAATGTGGTATACAACTCATCAATGGTATATGAGGATGATCGTTCCTCCCTTCCTTGAACAAGTCAAGGTGGCACAGTGCAGTGAAATTATGTTGCTCTAGATAAGTAGCATGCAATGGTATACAACCCTCCATAGGATTTTCTAAAACAATAGGAGATGAAAAATTAAACATACCTTGGTGAAATTTGGAAGAATATTGTATGGCTGCAAGAGTTTATTCCTCTAATGTGTTGGCTCCCCCAACTACTGATGTGGAAGGCTGCTCCTCCAAGCTTGTGACATCGCTGGTACAAGTCTCCTCCAATGGTGCTGATGGATTCTCCGCTTCTGATTTCTCCTTTTTGAACTTTCTAATCAACATTTGAGTAAAATCAGCAAAAGTATGCACTCTTGCATGACCCAAATGGTTGAACCACCAAATATTTTCCTCACCGTCAAGGTGCAGCACTATAATTTCTACAACCTCTCTCTCTACCACTAGATGTAGTAGGAAGAATGCATCAAGTTTTCTTGCC
This sequence comes from Pinus albicaulis, assembly GCA_034641835.2. Classification (NCBI taxonomy): domain Eukaryota; kingdom Viridiplantae; phylum Streptophyta; class Pinopsida; order Pinales; family Pinaceae; genus Pinus; species Pinus albicaulis. Next base: position 303,031,315 of record CM076570.1, on the reverse strand, counting down.
CAAGCCCTTGTTGTAGATTACCCATCTTAGGTATACAATAGAAACCTATTTCCCTTGATTCTTCTTGTGCTGTATGGTCTCCTCTCTTCCTCCAATTCAATGAACTGAGGGAAGTATAGAGTCTCCTTGAAGACTCCTTGTTGAGATTTGTACTCAACAAGGTATTCACTTAGGATCTTGTGATCAAATTGTCCTTCATATTTCTGTAATTTGTCCTCTTTTTTCAAAAGGAAAGGGCATAGTCCCACTGCTTCTTCTTTGCTTGACCTCCTTGTTGAGGTCCTTCTTGCTTCTGAAAAGAGATGAGAGAAGGCTCATTCTCTCCAACATTATGATCTTCTTCTTTGTCTTCTTATTCTTCTGATAGCATAATGGCAAAGTTCCACAGGCTGAGCCAAGATTATGCTCTGATACCACTATAGTATCCCAAAATAGGGAAAATCAACAATATTGGGAATATTTCATAATATCCCAAGATTGGAGATGTAGCAATACATGAACACAAAACTAGAAGTAGAAGTGAATAACATCATACCAAAATGTATGGAAATCGTCGAGCCATTTTATTATGTAAATCAACAGAAAACATGTACAATACAACTCAAATAATCAAGGCAAACAAGCCTCCCATGAATACATATGCAAAAAGTGGAATGCTACTATATTGCAGAGTGCTCATGAACATGCACAACGCAGTCATAGATGGTACACTTCTACATGGGAATTTGAAATAACATAAATATGCATATAGATGGCTGATACAACATTGGGAGTGAAGATCTAAGCTCCCGAACACAATTTCAAGACAATCATGGAAGGATTGGCTGAAATATGCAAAATGGAAAAAATGTCGAAGTTGCAGACTCAAGACTGAGTAGCAGCTGCAACTAAAGAATTGGATGGAGATGGATGTAGATGATGCATAAGTTGAACAAACCTCCTCCAATGGATCTTTGAAGTGAAAATTTGATCCTAACACTGAAGATCTCACCCAATAAACAATCACTGCAACCCTCACTGCAGATGCTTACTGAAAATAATGCAGTCAAGGAGAGGGAATGTGCTGTAGATGATGGAAAATGGTTGGCCTGATGCCAAATATGGTGAAATCAGCCTAGATGCTTCCTCACTGATCCTCCAAATGAGATAAGGCTTCCTCCTTTGAAAAATAAGCTTCAGAAATGGTGTTGATTAACCTCCACTCCAACACCCTAAAACACAACCTAGGTCTAAACAAGAACTATGCTATAGCTGAAGGAGGATGCTTGGCCTGAAGCCTGAATGTGGAGAAATGAAGAGCAAGCGAAGGAATTCCTAAATAGGAATTCCTTGTGCTAAGCAACACAACAACTCTACTAAACAACAAGAGAATGCAAAGAGTCTAATCAGAACATGAAATCAATAATCCATATCATGTATAACATTGGCTGCCTTGCCTTCCTTTTAAACAAGTGAAAGCCCTCTCACCATGGGTCCCACTCATTAGGGTTTCCTCCACCAAGGAATCTTCCTCCCATTCACATTGTGCTGCCTCTCAAAGTGATCTCCACCTCCTATCCCAGTGTTGTTGACTTGGTGAAACTTGACCTTGTCCACATGCAAATGCCCCTTTTCGCACATGAGGGTGTGAAATCCATCTCTTATGACTATCCCTTTTCAAAATATGAGGGATTTTATTCATTTTTTATGAGATGTATGGGCCTCCTTACCCATTTATTTATCTCCTAAGTGACATAAGAAAAAATCAATATTTCAAATTAGTTGCATGCTAACTTTGGAATATTACAATGTGAAGTACTGCTAATACACAAAATGCTAGAATGCCATGACTGCATAGTCCAAGTGAGAATAAATGCAGTTGGAGAATATAAATACAAGGAGCTAATGATATAGTTCTCAGAAAATGATGGAATCAGAGATCTAGGCTCTCTATCACAATTCCAAGACAACCTAGAAAGGCTTTTCAAAAATACACTATCTGAAAAATGCAGCGCTAGGGATGAATTATGCTTTGAAACTCAATAAATACAGGGAGATGAATGATATGATGATAAAATATCTAATACTCCTCCCTTCTAGATTTCTAGATGAAGGGTTTCTCCTTTGAATAGGAAACTAGCTCACAAACTGGGTTTTTCAACCCTCCAGTGCAACTGCCCTGCAAAATAACACAGTTCCTGAAGGGGACTACGCTACTAATGATGGATGAAGATTGGCCTAATGCCAGATGATGGAAATAAATCTCAGTTAACCTCTCCTAATTAGGGACTTTAATTCCCCCAAATATGAGGGTGGGATTTCCGCTCGGAAGCATCCTTGTGCTAAACAACACAACAAACTCAAATAAAGAGGTGAAGCATGCACAAAGGAATAAAAGACCAAACATAAAAAATATTCAGAATTCCTTCTACGGCTTCCACCCCTTTACTTATATTCTTTGGGATCTTCCTCACCCTTGGTACCAGTCATTAAATATGCTACTCTCATGCATACACTGCTCCATCATAATTGCGCTATCCTCCACTGTCCCCACTCCCTCCATTACACTGTTATTGATTTGGTCAAAATTGAGCCCATCCACATGCTTTAAACCCTACTCAAACTCAAGAGTGCTTTATTCAGATGATATAATGTTCGAAATTCACATTAGAAGTGGTTTTTATTCCTATAAAATGGATTTATTGGTCCCTCTACCCTCTTATTCCTCTATTAATTAAGGAAGACAAAATTTAATATTATAACTAGCTAAAAGTTAAATTAGAAATATTACAATCCTCCCCACCCAAATGTTGCTTGTCCTTAGGAAACTACAAATATGTGGGCCACCCTATTGACCCGATGCAACTGAGACCAATGCCCGGATCAAATACAAACCCCTAATTGCGGGTATGCCCATTTGTCACTCTACCTATAATAGACCCCTCAACCAGGATCCAAAATAGATCTCTCACCATACCTATGATCAATCAATACTTCTGAATCCTAATGCCATTGTTGGTTCTTAAGAAAAAATCGCTCGGTTGTGAAAGGAATCAGTGCTTAAGACATTTAAAAAAATATTTTATGGAAACAATTTTTATCATTCAGACTTTTTCATATTCCTCTGGAAATTAATTCTTTAAAACCCTTAATAATCTGAAATAATAAAATATTCCTCAATGGCTTTAGCTGCTGATATCTGAATGAAAAGAAGAAATGTTGGGAAACTCAAAATAAATGTTGTAACACATAATCTATTACTTTAAGTCTCAAAATAAATTTTTGAAGAGAGAAAAGTTGGAGTGAAGGAGCGCATATTAAGATTATTTAATTCTTACTTACAAATGTAATTAAGAGACTGACATCTACATTACTTCACTTTGTTCAAAGAAGAAAAAATACAATATGACACAGGAAACACGAATCACCATGAAAAGTTGTAGGAAACTTGATGCCTCTTTCATTAATTCATCAGAAAAATAAGTACAAAGTTCTAGTCTCCGAGAGGTCCAAAATTTCGAACCCACCCAATCCAATTTTTGAGCTTTATCTTTTTTCCCTCGAGCCATCTACCAAATCAATTATAAAGTTGATATATAATATAGTTAGTAAATTGCTTTTGATAGTCTTCCTTTCAAAATTCTCTTCAGAATAATGAAATTACATTTCTATTTAACATTATATATATTATTAGTAATAATATATATAGCATATTTAAAGGCTGCTTTTTTTACAAGCTTTATATATTCGAACACTAACATTTAATTAGACTCCTAATACATAGAATAAATTAATGAAGGAAGATCAAATTGTCAATGTACGACTGTAGAGATAATGAATATGGATTGTGTGTGGGTTACATTGTCCTGTCCGCAAATAAATTCCCCAAAAAAATAAACAACTTACGGAAGCACCTTTGGTGGTTTCCAGAAATTAATAGAGTGATGTCGCATCAAATATCAATCATCAATTTCTTTGATGGAATTTTGGTAAAAATTTTTTACGAGATCACTTATTTGCATATCTTTCATACAACTTGTGCTTGCACATTGCGACAATCATTGCAAGAGATACCAACTCCTCTTCCTCTAGAATATTTAATCTCCCAAGCATTAAGTCAATAAGCTCTTTAGAAACTATAATTTCTTTCGCAGGTTGACCATTAGATTGGTAGTTTTTAGGACGGTCTTTATGTTTTGAACTATTCCCTTTGTTGCATTTTTCCAAATCTGGATACAATTTGTCTCAAGAGCACTAATATCTGCATATCTTTCCAAATTAGAGTCGGTCTAATGTTTGCCTCTAGTCTGAGCTTCACTTTGGGAACATGCTTCAGAAGAGAAATATTTACTTTCTGAATCGTTTCTGAACTTAACAACATTTTCATGTAGGTTCATGCTTGCACTTTTACATGCATCATCATTAGCATAAAATATATATTTTATGGAGGAATATGGAAGATGAGCCAAATGAAAAAAAGAAAATAAATATTTTTAGAGTTTCCACAACTTCCTTTTCTACTTCAAAAGTTTTTTCCAATGACACAAAGACAGTATGTGTTGATCTTCCATGAGTAGTTTAGGTCTCAATTTCCAAATATTTATTGGAACGCCCAATATTGTTATCAATTATCAGTCTAACTATAGATGGAAAATCAAAAGCTTCACCTACCTTTTGTTCGACTTTCTTCAGTTCTACTTCAGCTAATGTAAATTTATTTTTAGCTACCTTGAGAATTCGACACCATGATGCTTCCACCAATGCAGCGTTACGAGCCTCCATAGCTAATCTTGCTGCATTTTACGCTGCTAGATTCTCTCTTTCTATCCTAGGTAAATGTGGATTTGAATCACCTAATGTATTTCCAAGTGTGGCATTTGTCCCTTCCTTTTCCTGAAGCATTCTTATCTTTCGCTCTAGATATGATTCTTTCCTCCAACTGTAGTGAACCATTACAATGGAAGACAAGTAGGGAATTGGAAGTGTTGAAAAGAGGATCATGTATAGATGTTGAGAGAAATAAACACTGGTCTGAAGTTGATGCATGATTATGTTTTCTTCTACCAAGAATTCACAACTTGCAGGACATTTTTTAATAAAACTCACATTTAAGGATCTGGCGAAATCTATAAAACCACTTTTAATTTTTGGAAAATTCCCATGATAAATTGAACTAAGGTCTCTCTGCACAAAACCCATGTCGCGAATTTTTGAATTTTTTCCTCGTTTGCCCAAACTTGAGCCTGCGATTTCTGTGTTGGAAATGTTTGTGTTTTCTGAGATGTGCATTCCTCTATTGCTAATTCTTCATCTTGGCATAGTTCTTCAAAGGCCTTTAATTTTTTTTTTCTCAAATATGACATCATATGTAGAATTGGATAAACATATTTTCATTCTTTCAAGGAAATTTTCCAATGCCATTTATTTCAAGTAATTCCTCTGTCTTCTAGGCATCCTTTTGTTGATATGCTGTAGAAAAACATTCTCAAAAATATGATAAGGCATAATATTTCCTCCAGCTTCCTTAACAAGTATCACTCATAGGAAATGAAAGGGGATGAATCAATTTGGAACTGAAGAGAAGGTAACCCATCGTGAACTAGGGAATTTGTATCTATTTTAGACAACTAAAATTTCTTCAATGTAGTATCAGATTTCTCGTGCTTTTCCACCTCCATGAATACTCAAACTTTCAATCTTGTACCTTTTAATTTTCTGACTCATCGAGACACGAAACACACCTAGGACATAAGACAAGGAGAATAGTTGAGCAACATATGTTGAACTTGTGATTATCTTCTTGAACATGTCGTATCTCTTTTTTGAATTTTAATAATTGTTTTTCAACATACTTGAATTACTCAGAACCTCTCTTGGATTTTAGCTGAGTCTAATTATGCTACAACATATGGCTCCAACTGACGATAGCACTTTGGTAGCAAAGTGATGATAGCTTGTAGACCAGTAGTCTTTATTAGACATGGATTCAAACCAAAATGGAAGTTGATCCCAATATGAAATCTCACTGAACCCTAGTACACTTTGGACTTCTTCCTTTTTTCTTAAACTGAAAATACTGAACTAGAGATACTACAACTGAAAATGCTCAATTTATGAGCTTATTTATGTAGAACTCCCATATGTATACATGGCTAAACTTAATTAGGTGAAGTCAACATTCCAATGGCACCATCCCAACATCTATGTGTTAGTCTTAATGCCTCCATACTGTTGAAGTTTAAAAATCAAAACAGGGATGTACCATGAAAATTTTCCAAATACAGAGCTTTGCACATACCTCTGCAATATTTATTTTTGTTGATCAAAGAAACTTGTCATATAATTATCCACTCGATCATAGATATGACGAGACAAGATTTCAGCTGCCTTCTTTTTTTTTAAATTTTCTTGATGTATATTCTTTTTAACAAGCCAACTACCTTCATTGTTTGAATCCTCAATTTTTGGTTGTGCGTGAGAAAATTGATTGTTGTTTTGTACTGACAACCATTTAGGCCGAGAAGAGAAATCCAAGGCTTGTTCCCCATAATGCTTATGTTTTTCGTACAATGCCAATTATTTACCAAAATCTTCGTCCTCTTGTAAAAAAAACTTGAGGAGCTCCACTAGTTTCTCCCCTGTTCAAAAAGTCACTAAAACTATGAAAATTATAAGGATCTTCTAGGTTTACAAAGTGTAGTTCAGTTGTCGTAACAAACTCCTGATTTAAATCCTCTGAATGCTTAAATTCTTGTGTCTCAGGAATGAGGGGATACTCTAAAATTCTTTGAAAGTCCTTGTTTATCTCTAAAATCACATTCTCTTGTAAATAAATTCCATTGTTTTCTTGACAAACCTTCTTGTCTTCAACAAAACTTGTTCCTTCACCATGATAAGAAATATTTATACAAGCCCATAAATTATCTTCAATTTCCTGTACATAAAGAAACATAAGCTGCAGAGTACAAGGCTTTCTTTCCTTCAGATAAAAATCTAAGTCAATAGAATGAGCCTTCGAATAATACACCATGGTAGAAGCATCAGGAGGTTGAATCTCTTTTGCCATATTGAAATATTTTTTTTGAAACCTTCTATTAAAATGAACGATTGATTCATTACTCTGCCTCTAGATAGAATATAATTCCAAAAGGTGTTTTTCATATCAATTGTGCTCGCCTCAATATCTAAGAAAGATACCTTGAAAACCTTGCCATGAAATAATTGAACTTGCTTCCAAAAATTGGAACCATTGTTGAGCACACTGCATTAATGAATTACGAAACATCCTTAAAGCCACATCTTCATAAATAATTTGAAATTTGTCCGGAAAGTACTCAAATTATAGTAGATGTTGTTCGGCTGCAACATCATCACTTTCTCCAGAAAAAGTTGACATAAATTTAAAGCTTTTTAAAGGATATTGATGAAGATATGAGGCAGCACCAAGGGTTTGAAAATCACCTTCGCTCCAAGCTGAAAAGTAGTGGATTTTTTATTAGGAAGAATATTATCACCCAAAGATGATGAATCATCACCTTATGCCTAGATTGTGACTAATTTTTAGGAATTTCAACGCAATAGTCATCGCTCTTCTCATATTTAGGAGATAAGGTTGTGTCAAAATTAATAATACAAGCAGAAGAAAAATATTCTTTTTCCAATAACGAATGTACTTCCTAGGCTTTACAATCTTCTAAGAATATAAATAAGAAAACAATATTCTTGACATGTAAAGGAAAATAGATCACTAAACTGATAGTAAAAAATAGAACTTCCTTTAAAAAACTAAAATTATGATATCTGTTTTTTCCACAATTCTTTATCATTTTCTTTCATGCAGAATTCCTCATCTAATGAAACCTTCATCAGTAGAGTCACCAGGTGAATAATAAACAACCAAAATTTATATCTAAATCTTGTTCCCAATCAAGAAATAGATGGAAATTCCCAGGGAAAAATAACTTCACGTCTTCACCCCCGACAACGGTGCCAAAATATGTTGCTTCTTAAGAAAAAATCCCTTAGTTGTGAAAGGAATCAGTCCTTAAGACATTGAAAAAAAAAATATTTATGGAAAAAAAAATTATCATTCGTTATTTTTCCTATTCTTGTGGAAATTAATTTCGTAAAACCCTTAATAATCTGAAATAATAAAATATTCCACAATGCCTTTAACTAATGATATCTGAATGAAAATAAGAACTATTGGGAAACTCAAAATAATATGTTGTAACATATAATCTATTACTTTAGGTCTTAGAATGAATTTGTGAAGAGAGAAAATTTGGAGTGAAGGAGAGAATATTAAGGTTATTTAACTCTTACATACAAATGTAATTAAGAAACTGACAGCTACATTACTTCACTTTTCTCAAAGAAAAAAAAACACAATATGACACAGGAAACACGAATCACCATCAATAGTTGCAGGAAACTTGATGCCTGTTTCATTAATTCATAAGAAAAATAAGTACAAAATTCTAGTCTTCCGGAGGTCCAGAATTCCGAACCCACCCAATCCAATTTCTAGGCTTTATCTTTTTTTCCCCCGAGCCATCTACCTAATCAGTTATAAAAATAATTTATAAGAAAATAAATAAACTATTTATGAAAGTCTTCCTTTCAAAATTCTCTTTGAAATAATGAAATTGCATTTTTTATTTAGCATTATATATATTATTAATAATAATATATATAGTATATTTAAAGGTTGATTTTTTACAAGCTTTATACATTTGAATGTTATCATTTAATTAGACTCCCAATACATAGAATAAATTAATGAAGGAGGATTAAATTTTCAATGTACAGTTTTAGAGATAATGAATATGGATGGCATATGGGTCCCATTGTCTTATCCACACATAACTTCCCCAAAACCATAAGCCACTTGTAGAGGCACCTTTGCTGGTTTCCATAAATTAATAGAGTGATGTCACATTGAATAGAAATGATCGATTTATTTGATGACAGTTTGGGAAAAACAATTTTGGGATGACTTCTTCACATATGCTTCATACATATTGTGCTTACGGGTTGCGACAATCATTTCAAGAGAAACCATATCTTTTTCCTTTATAAGATTTAATATCTCAAGAATTAAGTTAATAAGCTTTAGAATCTATAATTTCTTTTAGAGGTTTTCTATTAGATCAGTAGTTTTTAGGACGACATTTATGTTTTTGAACTAGTCCCTTTGTTGCATTCTTCCTAATCTAGATACAGTTTGTCTCAGGAGCATTAATACATCTATTTCCAACTCAGATTCAATCTTATGTTTGCCTCTAGTCTGAGCTTCACTTTGGGAACATGCTTGAAAAGAGAAATCTCTACTTTCTGAATCGTTGTTGAACTTAACAAGATTTTCATGTAGGTTCAAGATTTCACTCTTACATGAATCATAATTAGCATTAAATATATATTTTATGGAGGAATATTTTCAGAGCTTCCACAGCTTCCTTTTCTACTTCAAAAGCTATTTCCAATGACGCAAAGACAGTATGTGTTGATCTTCCATCAATATTTGAGGTCTCAATTTCCAAAGATTGATTGGAACCCCCAAGATTGTTATCAATTATCACTCTAACTGCTGATGTGGAATCAAAAGCTTCACCTCCCTTTTGTTCGGCTTTATTCAGTTCTACTTCAGCTAATGTGCATTGATTTTTAGTTTCCTTGAGAATTCAGCACCAGGATGCTTCCACTAATGTAGCGTTATGACCCTCCATAGGTAGTCTTGTCGTAGTTTGCACTGCTTGCTTGTCTCTTTCTATCATGGGTAAATGTGGATTTGAATCGCCCAATGTCTTGCCAAGTGTGGCATTTGTACCTTCCTTTTCCTGAAGCATTCTTATCTTTTTCTCTAGATACGATTTTGTCCTCCAACTGTAGTGAACCATTACAATGGAAGCCCAATAGGGAAGTGGAAGCATTGACAAAGGGATCATCCATAGATGTAGAGAGAAGCAAACAATGTTCCGAAGTTGGTGCATGATTATGTTTTCTTCTGCCAGGAATTCACAACTTGTAGGATGTTTTTTTAATAAAACTGTAATTTAAGGAACTATCCAAATCTCTAAAACCCCTTTGAATTTTTGGAATATTTCCACGATAAATTCAACTAGGGTCTCTCTGCACAAAACCCATGTCGCATAATTTTTTCAAAATTTTCTCCATTTTCCCGAAATTGAGCCCGAGATTCCTGTGCTGGGAATGTTTGAAATTTCTGATACGTGCAGTCATGTGTTCCTAATTCTTCATCTTCATACAGTTCTTCAAATGACTTAATTTTTTTTTTTTTTAATCTCAACTATGACTTCATATGTATAATTCTATAAACATCCTTTCATTCTTTCGAGGAACTTTTCCAATGCCATTTATTTCAAGCAATTCCTCTATTTTTCTAGGCATCCTTTTGTTCATATGTTGCAAAACATCATTCTCCAAAATATGATAAGGCGTGATATTTCCTCCAGCTTCATTAAAAAGTATCTTTCACAGGAAATGAAAGGGGCTAGATCAATTTATGGTTGAAGAGGAGGTAACCCATCCTCAACTAGAGAATTTGTATCTTTTTTAGGCAACTAAAATTTCTTCAATGTAGTATCATACTTCTCATGCTTTTCCACCTCCATGAATACTATAAATATCAAACTTGTACAATTTTCTAACTCATCGAGCCACGAAACACATCTAGGAGATGAGACAAGGAGAATCGTTGAGCAACATATGTTGAACTTTTGGTTATCTTCTTGAACATGTTACAACTCTTTTTTGAATTTTAATAAATATTTTTCAACAACCTTGAATTACTCAGAACCTCTCTTGACTTTTAGCTAAGTCAAATTGTCCTACAACAGCTGCCATGGCTAATCATTGCCAAAATCCCCTAGTTCAGACTACACACTGCACCTGGCTATAGGTACTACCTCATGAGGTGAAGACCGCTAACATGCATCAATGCTCCATGGACCTTGTTGTGTCATAGATGTGACTATACAAGCTACCCACCAGCTGCATACTAACCCATAACCTCTCTCCCCCAAATCAATCCAATGTTGATCCTGCTCTCTTGAAGTCAGGATGGAATGTTAAAGAGTTGTTGACATGTGCACCATTTCCAACTATAAACTGTAGTACCTGTCATGTCTATAGGTCTCTACTCTATTATGCACCTCAGTAAGAAGATCATACTATCCATAGGAAACAAACTCATGATCTCCCGCCAGTCTATCCCAGTCGAACAATCCAATGTGGTGATATCTTCATATGAAACATGTCTAGAGTGTGGTTTCCAAATCACACTCAACTCATGCTACTTTGTCCTCCCTGTCAATGAGAGTTGTCTCAAAGGGAGGGCCCCTCTCTTTATCATAGGCTCAAGTGGGCGAGGTGTATTGAAAGCCCCACCAATGTACTCCTGGAGAGTGTTGCTCCATGAAAGTATTGCAGTCTTGCTAACAGTATATGTATCTATCGGTACCACATCAATGGGTTGGCCCAAATATGGATGCACCGCCATCTCCAATAACTCCTCCTCCATGGATGACCCCAAGGTTAGCCACATATCTAGCACTGGCTCATTCTAAGCCTCCATCTCGATCTCCCCTAAAGAACTCTCATGCATGATTTTCATAACATCCTTCTCAGCTGCCCCATGCTCCACCATATGCTACTCAGGTTGAATCATCACAGGTGAGTCATCATCCTGAATAGCTCTCATCCAGTCCTTTGACTACTCACCTTGCATGTTGGAAGACAAATCTGGCCTACTGTCATCAACTCCACATGACTTCTCATGCTCTCCAGAAGCATCCTCATTCAACCCCACTGACTCATCTGAAGAAGAGTCCTCGTCCTATCATATAGAAGGAATGTCCCCTACTCTACCTCTACCACATCATCTACATAACTCAAACATGAGTGATCAAGCCTCCTTCTACCTCAATTCTACCGATAACACCCTTATAGCCCTGTCTCTGTTAAACGTGGTGTCTCCATATTCTCAACACTATCCTCATAAATCCTAGGAGAACTATATCTTAGGGTACACCTAATGCCCCTGTCCATAATTCCCCTTGAAGGTAACACTTCAAGTGCCTGTTGCATGGTATCATAGGTCACTGCATACCACCAATTGTCTTTGTACTGTTCATCATCCCACTGTATGCTGCAACTTGCCCCTATACACCATCGGGTGCTACTTATTACAGTTATAGCAACTTGTACCATTATGTATCTTGCATGGGCAAAAATATCTACCACTCTACTAGTAAACCCTACATGAGGTGGGCTACATCTCCCCATTTTCTCTACAGGATCATAGCAGCCTGACTCCTCACATGCTAGTGAAAATGAAATCACTGATCCTATCCTCCATAGCTCAAGTGTACCATATACCCATGAGAGAGCATTGTCTCTACATACTGCACTTTTAGGTGGCCTGTCGATGCTAACTCCTCCGACCATTTCCTGCCAAAGAAGGCTAATCACCCTGTGACTCCATGCATGGTCATTATGCTGAGATAACTCTTGAAAAGGGTGTACCCTCCTCTCGAACGATCCTATCACTAGGGATTTCTAGGGCTCTGATAGAGATATGAAAATGGGTGTGCATCCAAAAATAAAACCCATCGCATAATGACTACCATCACCCACTAAATCTATCATGTGATGGTAAATCCCACCTGGATCCCAATAGTAAACCAGCCCTCGTGTTCCTCTGGTAATCCATGAAATTTGTTGAAATATGGCCATGGATGTATCTAGTTGTCTAACCTACTCCATGGGATACCAGCCTAGTACCTCTCACCACCCAAAATCGAGAAAAGAATTAAATGCAAGAATCCCCGCACATAGAAAAGTCCCTCCATCATTCGAGTGTTGCACCCTATCGATGTATGCACGAAGGGGGGGTGCTCTGATGCTCATATGTAACCTATAACTGCACCATTATGGAATCTATGCATTCGCCAATGTGGGCCAAATTTTCCAGTGACTCGACACAAATCACTCTCATTCCCTCCAACTCCTCATTTTGTCGTAGGATAGCCTCCTACACTGATGTGGCCTTCACCTTCAAATATAGAAGGTCGACCCAAAACTAATGGCATTGTTGTGTGAAACCATCGTCTAATACCTCTATATCTCCTAGCACCTCCTGAAGGGATATCCCAAAGGATGTTTGCACACCCTCCTCCATAGATACTCCAATATGCAAGGCATGCTCATTAGTCAACTTCATGTGATTTGCGTCCAAAAATTCTACCACAAACTTATAGGACTTTCTACCGATCGGCTCCTCAACAATGGTGGAGTCATTTCCCGACACCTCATCAACCTGTGATGCACTGCTATCATTAGATAACTTGGTCACAACCCGAGACACCCCATCAATGGATACCTCAACAATGGGTGGTGTCTCATTAACGAGTGTACGCTCAACCGTCTCCTCCCAAGTCTTTGTTGTACTCTTTGACAACCCATCAAAAGTATGTAGAAAAAGTCTACCCACGGCATGCTGTAGGTCATAACCCTATGTTTACCCTCTTCCTTTGATGTATCTGTGAGGTTTTTGGTTTTCCTTCATCTAGAAAAATTCCTGGAAAGTTAGATGTTCTTTGAATCTTTGAGACTCAAATTCATATTCCAAAAAATAATCATTGAAAGCCTCTCACCCTAGTGGTCCTCTAGCCAAATTTACTATTGATAGGAAGGTAGGCATAGTGGGGCGTTGTGAAGCTTTCTAGATTGCCAATTCCTCATACCAATGATGTGAATTGTTATAACTTCCTCCATTTTGCAACCCTTTGGGGATTTCCCTTTGTCTCTCTACTCTCATCCCCTTGATCTCTCTAGCAACATTCTAAAAAGTTATGAGGAGGAGATTTCCAAACTCATTCCCATAAAATTATTTTTCCATTGGATACTTCCTATATCCTCCTTCACTGGAGCACAATTTTATTTATGGGATGTGAACTCTAAAACAAGTTGAATCTGGTATTGTAATTGGAATAATCTGAAAAAAACTACCACAACAAATCTATGAAAATTATCTTCAGAGAACCTTTCATTTCTCTCAATATAGACCAAATTTGGAGAAACGAATCAAAAAAAAAATTGATTTGATCTGTTCCTCACAAAACCCATATCTCAGATTTTCAAGATTCGTCTTCATTTTCCCGAAGCAACTAACACAAAACTGTCCCTTTTTATCCAATGAATTTCTATGTTTTCTATTTTTGTTTCTATTAGAGAACATTCTGTGTCTCTCAATCCAAGCCAAAAATTGAAAACCTACTCTTAATGGAATAGGATTGTTCTGTTATGCACAAAACCCATGTCTCATATTTTCAAGATTCATCTTCATTTTCCTAAAGCATCTAATGCAAAAATGTCACTTTTTATTTCAACGAATTTCTAAGTTCTTAGTTTTTGTATCTCCTTGTTTGGTCCGTAATGTATTATCTATATTTAGATGTCATAAACAATTTGTTCCATAGGCGCAACCAATATTATGCTTTAATACCATTATATTATTCCAAAACAGGAAAAATAGGAATATTGAACACAAAACTGGAAACTGCAGCAAATATCAATACATCAAAACATGAGAAAACCATAGAGGCATTCCATTATGTATAATAACATAAAATAAGTACAATGTCTTGAGGAAAAATTCACTCAAGCTAGGTAAACAAGCCTCCCATGATCTAATACATCAAAATATGAAATACTGCTACTACAAAAAATGATGGAATTCCATGACTACGTAGTACAAGTGAGAATAACTGCAGCTGGAGAATAGAAATATAAAGATCTAATGATATAGTGTTCAAACAATTATGAGATTAGAGGTCTAGGCTCTCTAGCACAAATCCAAGACAGCTGAAGAAGGGTTTCTGGAAATACATTATGTGAAGTATGCAACCCGAGGGCTGAGTTATGATATTAAACTCAATAAATTTAGGGAGATAACTGATATGACAAAAAATATTTGACACTCCCCCCTTCTAGCTTTCTACATGAAGGGTTGCTCCCTCCACTAGGAAACTACCTCATAAACTGGATTTTCCAACCCTCCACTGCAATTTCGCTACAAAATAATGTGATTTCTGAAGGGGACTAGACTGCTGATGATGGATGAAGCTTGGCCTGATGATAGATGGAGGAAATGAAGACTAATGAACCTCGCCTGAGTGGGCACTCGAAGTCCCCCAAGGTTGAGGGTGGGATTTCCGCTCAGAAACACCCTTGTGCTAAAAAACACAGTAGACTCTACTCAACAGCTGAAGCATGCAGAAAGTCATAAAAGACCAAACATAACCAATATTCAGAATGACTTCTATGGCTTCCATCCCCTTCCTTTTATGCTTTGTGAGCTTCCTCACCATTGTTCCCACTCATTAAAGATGGTACTTTGATGCATACACTCCTCCATCATAAACACCTTATCCTACACTATCTCCACTCCCTCCATGAAAACCTTGTTGATTTGGTCAACCTTGAACGCATCCACATGGTTTAGCCCCTATTCACACCTAAGAGTGATTTATTTAGCTAATATAATGTTCCACATTCACATTAGAAGTCGTTTTTATTCCTACAAAAGGGATTTATGGGTCCCACTACCCTCTTATTCCTCTATTAAATAAGGAAGACAAAATTTAATATTCTAATTAGCTAAAAGACAAATTTAGAATATTACATAATGCATCGTTGAGTATGTAATACTATCAGAAGGGTAGTTTTTTGACCAAAATAATGGCCCTAGGGCAGATAGTTAGGTCAATGCACCGCCCACCCGAGAGCATTACATAGTCAAACGTGCGGTCGTTTAGAGGACCACACTGTTGACCATGTACTGTTATTGGGTGGTGCATTTACCAAACTATCTTTCATGTGGTGGATAGTTTGGTTAATGCTCCACACAAAAATATTTCCTTGTTTGTTGGTGCACAAACATTTTCCATGTGCACCAGCCACAATGTACGATAAAGAATTATGCACCGGTTACGGTGTGTGACATTTTTTTTTGGTGCACTGACTGTTTTTTTTCTTAATTTTATATATATATATATATATATATATATATACATTTCTCATTTAATAAAAATAATTTATTTAATATGTGAATTATTTAGCGATGTCAACAGAAACAACAAAGGGAGTAACAAGACATATGGAGGACCCTTATAACGTGATTTATTTGTGTGGGGTATGAGAGAGGGATAAAAAATTTTATGCTCACCCTACTACGGCAGCCACCCAATTTCTCCTAATGGACGTAGGCCTCCTCAAGTTCTACAAGGAGGCTACATCCCTGAAGGGTCATAGTGGGTTATTGGGATAGCTGATCTACAGGTGGGATGCCCACCGACAAGATTTTTGGGTTGATCTTGACCAGTGGTACGAGCCCACTAAGGAGGAAATATATTTTATTACTCGCCTATCTAGGAGAGGGTAGGATTTTCCCCAGTTGGAATATGTCACCATCGGTTATGCAACAGGGAGTCACTTGGTGTACTCCTAGAGATACATTAGGGACGATATAATTTTTCATGTAGATTTTCAGGTCTTTGGTGGTTAGTTACGGATTGCATCATTTGCTCTAGAGGAGGTGAGGTGCCTCTCACTACCACTTATGACCATTTCACACTATACTAGTGACGGGAAACGCATCGGTTTCCTGCTATTATTTTATGTTGATTCTTTATTACAGGTGCCACGATTTGTGAGATGGTTTGCGTTTTTTTTTTTCACATTTTTATAAATCATTAGATAGGTGTCATTTTGAGGCACGTGGGAGGTTTACCTTCCCTTTTTCTTGAAATTTATTTTATTTCTTTTCTGAGAGGTTTCCAGAGACAAGGCCTACTTTTGTTTGACAACCTCGTAGGTCGATGTTGCATTTACAAATGCAGAAGTGGGGCGAAATGATGCCCAAGAGGGGTCAATATGAATTTCCAGCCAGGATATATACTAATGCAATGGAGTTGCTAGCCAGTGTTGATGATCACTCTTTTGTGATGGTGACATGTCCATACATCGGTTTGGATTGGAGAAGGTGTACCAACATCCTCTTTAGACAAGATGAGCCACCATATGTGAGAGCTAATATTAATTTTTTATTTAAATTAATATAGCTTCATTTTATTGTTTTAATTAATTAATTAGAATTATAAAATTTATCCTAACATGTTCTTTAACTTGTTTTATTAAATTTTCTAATTATTTTTGTGTACTATATATTTTGTAGATATTGGGACATTTTTTGGGGACATGATTCCACCCCCACTGAATGGTACAGATGTATATGTTTATGAGGAGATGGAAAAGGCAGAGGATTAGGTGACATAGCTAATCCTCAAGTCCAGATACTCGCGGGGGTGTGGTCTAGGGCAAAAAACCTATTTAGGATGGAGTTGGGCGACCGACTACGTTGAATCTTGATTGATGAGGGAGTTTGCCCTGCTATGATCAAAGAGATCTAGGTTGATTGTAGGCTCATATATCTCTGGAGAGAAATGCCCCATGATATGATGACCCTCATGCGTCATATCGTTGGAGCTTCCAGAGTACTTGAGGCTGGGAGAGATAAGCATCATAGAGATGCACAATAGAGGAACTCATATGATGATCATGATCACGAGGGGAGTGATCATAATTATACTACTCCACCTCCTCCTCCTTCACCTCACGTCGACGATCATAAGAAATCAGAACCTGGTCCTGATCAACAAAATTCTTCTGAGCAGTCTGCACCATCTCAGAAGACACCTAGTCCTGAGTAGACATGACCATCGACTGAGCACGCCTTGACTAGTATTAGTATTGATGTACTAGCACCAGATATTTAACATTAATATGTAGTTATATTACAAATTTATATTTTTGACATTATATATATATATATATATATATATATATATATATATATATATATATATATATATTTGATCCATGTATTTTATGTTCATGTTGATGTAGTTAATTTACTTGTTGGTTTTCATCAGGATGTGTATATTGTTAGGTCATGTTAGATATGTTCATTTAATGTGCTTGCAGATAGATGTGTATGTGATAGTATCTATTTAACATGAGATGTATATTTGATTTTTGTGTCGTGATGATGTTATACAATACTTGTGTTTTGTTAGATGATCATCATCATCATGATTTGATTATGTTAGCGAATTTGAATGTGTACTTTATAATATGATGTTTGTACGATGGTTATCATGATCATGATGTTTATTTTTAATATTAAATCATGATATTTATTAAATATTATGTCATGATTGTAATTGAAATTTTAATTCTAATTTTATGTAAAAATGTAAAATTGTAATTGTAATTGAACTTAATTTATTGTGAAATTGTAATTGTAATTGTATGTATTGTCATGATTCAATTTTATAAAAATTGTAAAATTTGTAAATTAGTAAAAATGTAAAATTTATACATTTCAAAGGTGCATTATTAAGTTGAAAATGTACATAAATAGATTATTACCGAGTGGATGCACCCAATCCATACATTTGGCGCATTCTCCTCAGCACACAGGTAACGACCGGTTGCATCATATTTCTCTCTGACTTGGTCAACAACCCAACTGTTGGGGCATATAACTGACATATTTTCTTTTAAATGATCAGGATAAGGAACACTTCTACCATTCAACCATATGAATTATTTTGTGTCATCATCCCATTTCATCCTCTTTTGTTTGTACAATGCGACCCACAATTTTGTTACTTTGGATTTGCAAAGAATGAATTTATTGACTGCTTCAATTTCTGCATTAGTTGATGAAATCAAACAGACATATAGTACATATGAGATTAAAATATACATTATGTTGAAGTTCAACATGAATATTTACTTTTTTTAAATTTGAAAAATTAGAAGTTGCTTACTTTTTATCAAGCACGTTTTTCCACTTGTTTGGAGAAGCCCCCCTTCTCTTTTGTCTTCACCGCTTTCATTGTCCCAAATCACCGCACTTGGTCTATTATCGATCTGCTTGAAGTAATAACTGACATAATAGAAAGACTCATATGATATGTAGCCCTCTGCCATAGACCCCTCGGGGTTTTCCCTTTGTCGAACAAAAACTTTCAATTTCTTCATGGACCTCTCTAAGAAGAACATCAAATGACAAGAAACCACCCCAACTAATTCAACCTCATCTACTAGGTGAATCAGAAGATGAACATGCAAGTCCATGAAACTCATTAGCAGTTCCTTCTCAAACATACAAACAACCTCAACTATCTCCCTATGTCACCATGGAATGCTATGCACATGAATCTCCTTTGACATGATCTAACGTAAAAATGCAAATAATTTACATATGCCATGTCCTAGGTCTTGGGGGAAGTTATGTTTCACACACAAACATATGAACAAAGGATAATGACACTACAAATTTATAAACACATACAATAATATACAAACTTAGTTATGTGTTATGATCCTTGCATGGGATAAAATTTATTAATATAACAAATAATAAAATCATGCTTTTGAAATTATACCTACTCTTAGAAGATCCAAATGATCATGTGATTTCAACCCCGAAAAATGGTCATCCATAGTGAATCAGTGCCGTAGTGAAGACCCATATGAAGATGCCACCCTCACACCCATTATAACTTCCTTTTCCAAAGAAATACCATCTATTTTTAAAATCCATGGGACCTCCCCTTCTTTAAAATACCAACTAGAGGGACCAACTGCCTATGATCCTATACTTTATAATAGTCTTTACCAATGTTCCTTTTTAGTTTTGAAGTAATATGATATTTCCTAACAACCAATGTGTCACCGTGTTTCAAGGATATGTGCCTCCATAAGGAGGATGAACCATTTTTAAATATATGCATGGGACCTAATAAGTGGGTAATCTTCATATGATCCAAATATGGGAGGTTATAAAAGATATATTTCATTTTCATCCCAATGGGAAATTTTTCAACATAGGTGTCAAAGAATTCTAGATCATCGAACATAGGCTGCCCATTTGAATCTAAATTTTCTATGAAATTCTTCTCCCTCTCTCTCTCATATGCTCTAAGCCATTCAAATGGTGTCCTTATTGCATGCCTTTGGGTTCTCTCTCCTTTAACATTGAAAGTGAATGTTGATCTTTTGTAAGGGTGTTCTTATAGGAGGAATACATTGGAGAAGTTATACACTGTCTTTCATAGGTCGTTGAACCATATACCTTTCAGAGTAGGTCGACAACATTTATAGCCATAATACCATTTTTATATAAGACCTGTGAAATTATTGTATACAATATGCGTGGCACGTTAAATAATATCTTGAATATCAGAACAATTACAAGGAATTAAGTAACTATTATGTGAAAGAATATAGTTATATAAATAAATCAATAAACATGTAATTTACCAGAGAAAAATCCTAAGCTTGGATAATCATGTGTAATGTAATCACATATTCCATATAACGTAAAACTCCTCTTTGCTGCAATGGGTATTGATACATCATATACATTTCTCCCATCCCATAATTCCTTCAATTAATCTACCAGTTGTTGTAAGTAGACATCCATATTCTTCACTTGTATTCTACCAGGGACTATGAGAGCCAACATAAGATTTTCATTCTTCATGGATAACCATGGGGGGATATTGTTATTGATCACTACTATGAGGAAAAAAAATTAGTTGGTGTTCTAGGGGGTGTTTTCCTCTGAGATAATTGGGGTTAGTTAATTATGCCAGAGCATTTATAATATTAAATTTATTGTTTTAAGTTTGGAAATTTTTTATGACCAATGAATAAAATCATTTGCAACAGTTGTATTTAAAATATAGATAATATTAATTAATAAGAAAAAGTGTTGTTTCTTTCCTTGACACATTGATTTAAGATTGCAGGTGTTAAAGGAAAAAATGTAAGGAGATATGATTAATTAAATATTCAAATTCAATGTTTTAATAACCATAAGTGTGAAAGCTTTCCAAAAATGTCAAAAATTTTAGCAAAAGATATTTAATATAATGAAGATGCCGATAATTTATTGATGTAGAGGGACTGACATAAACATATAGTTCAATAAGCCATTCTCTAATATAAATGGTTACCTTAGGGGATTCAAGATAAAATGAAATTTAGCATTTTCTTACCTAGTTATCTTCATAAACATTAAACATATGCAAAAAACAAGATGAAATGAAAATAGGAAAACTTACAAGAGAGAAAACCATATGAAACATATCCAAAACCCTTTATTTATCGTTAATGATCAAATCTTGTACATTGCTGCTTAAAAAATACTGATCCAGGGGTGAAACACTTAATAGCTCATCGGGAGAGTTATTTATACCAGTTTCTAAGGGTAATAAAATATCTAAAAATGATTACAATAATAGTATCAGATAATAGGAAAAAGGAAATTTTTGAATGATCTATCACTGTTTTGAAGGAAACAATAGATGATTTTGCCCCCAAAATGTTGTTTTGTTGTCATGTTGTTGGGATTAGTAATTACTCAATTGTTTCACACAATTTATCCCATATTTATTCACTTGGGATCTCCATATTTACCACCTTTCTGAATACTTCATCCACTTTTGTATACCTTTAGAAAGTTGGCTTGTTGTTAAATAGATGTTTGATATCATGTTTCATGATCAAATAAAACTCTAAGTCTCCAAGAAAGGCATTCCGTGTTATGTGTCCTATAATTCTTTCAAACTTGGTCTTATCTATTACAATGGTATACAAATTTCTGCAATAATATTCCAAATTAACCTGCTTATAACTTGGAGCTACCAATCTAGGCAGTCCTTTTTGGTTCAAAACACTGAAATTTGAATGAAACCTTTCAAAAACAATGTCCAAGGTTTGACATTTTGTCTCCAACTTATTAATCAAATTATTCTTCTGTAAAAACTTTTTAATTTCTAAAATGGTGGTTATTCCTTCAATAATATTTATATATTCTAGCTTGGCTATGCTCTTTGAATTGAGTACCTTTACCATGTATGTGGCTTCTGATAGTTTGTTCTTAAGTGTTACTTTCTATTTTTCTGTCATTGCTCTGGATCTGGTAATTAGTTCCTATTTTTAAAAAAAGATCTGTATGGATGGCCATACATCTGTCATGGATTGGAGGATCTCTATCCAAATAATTTCCTTGGCTTTGGCCAAGCTATCTGCCATCAATAACTCACTTTCTAACTTCATAATATTAAGTCCCAGTCTGTGGGACTTCTGCATTTCCTCCATATATAGAGTATCATTTTTAAATTTCTGTTTTTCTATGTTTTTAAAATTTTCAAGAATCTTCTCATGTTCCTGCTTCTGTGTGGCCAATTCTTGTGTTGTCCTTATTGGATCAATTGTTGTTGATGTATACTCAGTTGTTGTCGATGATAAATTGGGCTCTGTAACTACAATTGCTATAGGGACTGTGGTCACTATAATCATATCAAGCTCAATTGATTCTTTCCCTTTATGTAATCCTTCAATCTCCTCCATTTTCTTAATCTAGATATTTTTCTCAATAATTATCTTGAGAATTTATTCTCTGTTCTCCTCACTTTATTCACTTTTCTTGGTCTATGGGTCCTCTGTAGAAGGAATTTTTAACTATTTTTGTGAAGCTATAATGTCTGCATTTTTCTTTTTAATAATTTCTTCTACTGCCTTATAGCCCTTTATATCATATCTGATTTTGACTACAAGGTCTTCCAAAGACTTGAGTTTGTTATCTTTAGCTAAGGAAGAAAAATTTTAAATCTTAAGCTGATATTGAACATTAGATAAGGAAGTACTAAGCTTAAACAGAGACATAGCTTTAATGGTCATGGTGGAAAGCATCATCTCATCAGACTATCTGTGCATATCCATTTAATCAATTGGATGAAGTTGATTGGTATCAAGTGAAGATATAGTATTCTTGAAATTTGATGGAGATTTTGGAAATGGAACTTGGGTTGGTAAGAAATCCATTTGCATCCTACCTTTCTCATTTTCAAAAGCAGAGAGAATTATGTGTTGAGAAGTGGAGGTTTACTTCCAGAATTGTGTATAGAAATTTGACTTCAGAGTTTCATTTTTATGCTTGATTTCTAGAAACTTTGAAAATTTATTTTGATCATCAAGTGAGCTCATTCCAATAGTCCAAATGATCTCTAGAGACTCTCGAGAAGGTGAAGTTGTAGGAGAGTGTTAGGAACAATTGTTCCTATTGATGTGGACACCTCTAGATCTCCAAGTTGAATAATTTATGGTTTTTTTTCTTCTGTAGAGACTGTTAATCTAGTATTTGGCTTCTTCTATTGAACTATGACTTATTTGATCGGCTAAATGTCAAATGGAGTCTCTTCTCTTACCCTTTTCTATTTTCTACTATGAGCAATTGGATTCTGTAAATTTGAGGTGGATAAAATATTTTCCTCTTCCTATTGAAGTGTACCTTCTTCCCACTGTTCCCAATTCATAAAATCCTCCATTTCTCGTCTCGGAGTGTGATTATAAGGCATTTCTTTTAATTCAACCCTTAAAGATGAAATAATGCCAAAAGGGTCATAAGACCAGGTAAATTTGGGCTGAAAATTCATGTTCTTTAGTAATGTATCTACCTCAACACCAACTGATCTAGTGTTGTAGATAAATGAGCCAATATTTGATTTGATATTGAATTGTGACTTTCTCTTCCCTGATACAAGATGCAGGTCATCCATGTTGATCATCTGCCTAATATATTCGAAAGAGAAAATTCTCATTGGAACATAATTCGGTAGCTTATATGGTGCAATTTTACAACCATATATCATTGTTTTTTTGTATAATTCTAGAATAAATACCAGTCACTAGTCTTAACCTAATCACTTAAGTCTAAAATTATTTTTATTTATTGACAAATCCTAAGTTATGTCTGGATGCTGAGGATATGTGCCACTGGATGTATGAATGTGTCTATGAAGTCCGAGAAGGTAAATTTTGTTGAAACAATTCTGACTGTCTCGGTCCAAACGATGACTGATTCATTTAATCCTTGTCCATCTTGTCTATTGAGTGTGATTGGTAGTAAGTCTCCCTACTGAAAAAGAAACATGTGAACAAGTACAAAATTGTACTTGAACATTCCTTGTGTAGTTAAATTCATAAAATTCTCTTGTATATTATCAACCAAAAATTGATTGTAATTAATCATGAAAGTAGGTTGCTGATATTTATTAAATTTAGAAAATAATCCAAGAATGGATTCATCAACAATTTTTTCATCTGGGTAACCTAATAGATAAGACATTAGGGAAATAATATGTGTAGGGGCTTCAGGAAGCATTGAACATGGATAGGGTGTATATCTCTTGGGCAATTCATCATCTTCTCATAAGAAGGTTTCAAATATCCGGGCTATTTGGAGAAATGCAACTTATGGTATAGTTCCATACGGGGTTCTTCTGAAAACTCGCTCATCGAGTCTGATTGGAGAATAAATAGCATTTTATTAACGATTTCAATAGTAATGGTAATCATAATGTCTCCATTCTGATCAACTACTTCAGTTTAATAAGATCATATCTGGTTTGGCACCAGATACCCAGGTCTGGAAAATCATAGGTTTTGGGAAAGACAAAGAGAGGCATAAGGGATTCCTAGAATCTAATTGGTTCATGACTGTCAAGGTACTTTTGCTTGAGCCAAAGGTGTCGTTCAAGAAAATATAACTCACACTATGTGTGAGCAACCTTATAGAAAGTGTTACAAGAGGGATATGGTTGAGATCGACCGAGGTGATAGTAGCAGGGCTCTCCTCTAAATCTGCTTTCTTGGATTTTCTATTTAGAGACATTCTGACAGACATAGAAGAAAGAAATGGATAATTGGATGACAGAGGGAAGAAAACACAATCTAATGTGAGAGAAATTGGAATTTTTTTATGTCTGTGCGCAATAGAATTTGAATACTTGTAACAAACAGTAGATAAATTAGACAAAAGTGAAAAATATGAGAGCTTTGGTTTATTTATAGCTGATATGGTTTATGGAAATAGTTTGATATGTGACTATAGTAACTAATGGCACTAGAGCGGTGTAATGACATAGTAGCTAATGGTCTAGGAGTAGGATTAAAATGAACGAATAGGGAAAAGGGTTCGGGACAGACAGGAAATGAGAAAATGAGGTGGCAGGAATTGGTTTGGTGAAGGCTAATTGTCAAAACATGGGTGTCAAGAGTCGTTGGTTGAAGGAAAACCAGAAGTCGGTTTTGGAGGTGGTAGCGAGTGGTTTGTGGTTTCGCACGGGGTGGGGGGGGTGTGAAGTCATGAGAGAGAGACACATAGGGGTGGCCCACACTCCATTAATACTACTTTTCACATCCCCCCCACATTAAGGAGAAATGGACAAGGGGGGTGTCAAATGCTTCCCCGTTGTTGATATGCATGGGGAAAATATCTGTACTCGAAAGAGTGTGGTGTTTATTTATAAAATAACAAAAAATATTTTGTCTTTTGTTACCTTTAAAAATATGTGCCTTGGTTACAATAATTTTTTTATGCTAATAATTTAAAAATAATGATTAATAATTTTTGAAGAAAACTAATCACAAATTAATAAAATTTATCATTTTAATGGTGCATTCAAACAAGAATCCTTATTGAAATTTATTCTTTTGAAACTAAAGCATCCAATTTTATTTTCTTTCTTAATATTGTTTTATGCCTTCATTTTTTAGGGAAGTCTACCTCTATCATTTTATTGATAATATATAAAATAACCATTGTCCTAACATTCTTTTATTTCTTTCTTTTTTCATTCATATCCTAACTTAGCATTTTGATTTTTTGTTTTTGTCTAAGATTATAACTTATAAAAACTAAATAATGCTACAACATTAGCTCCAACTGGGGACTGCTTCCTCCTATAGGATGAAGAGAACAAGTAGATTCAAGCGCCTTCTCCTCGGGCTAATGGAGTCTTTGCTATGAAAAATAAAATGTACATGAACATTTTTAAACAAAACTAGTAATGTACAATGATGACTTTGAATATTCTTCAGTGTCTTCAGTATTGGATGTAATTCTTTAGAAATATTCCATTGAAGGCAATGAAGAAAACTATCATTCCAAATTTTGTAGAATGAAGGTGTTATTACCTTTTACTTCAACAATGTTGAAAGGTCCAAACCAAAGATCCTCAAATTTACCATGTTTACACTTATCCTCCCTCCTAACATCCCATCTCAAATCTATATATCCTTCACTAAAGTCTCTTTCCCTTGCCTTTCTATCAAAAATAATTTTCATCTTATTCTGATATTTCCTTAGCTTGTATTAAATCTCATCTCTATTTTCATTCAATTCAATAATCAGATTTATAATTCTAAAGAAATCATCAGGTTCTTAAATAGCCTCTTGCAAAAATTTAAGAAAGAGGAAAGCCAAATTTGTAGGAAAGATGGCCTCTTTTCAATAGATCGGCTAGAATGGAGATTTACTTGTTGATCTCTTGGGAGATATTCTATTCGCCTAAAATGCATAGACAAGGTGATTGTCCCAATTCTTCTTATGGTCTTGTAGAGTCTTTTTAATTACCTTGAGAAGGATTTTGTTTGATGAATCTTCAAGAACATTTCCTTGAGGCTAGTAAGGAGTAGAATGATGTAGCAAAATTTTATATTTTTGACAGAAATCAATAATTTTTACACTATTAAATTTTCTGGCATTATCAATTACTACCTTTTGAGCACATCCAAATCTGGACAGAATGTTTTCTTCAATGAATTTAATTATTATTTTATCTATAGCATGTCTGAATAGAATGGCCTCCACCTTTTTTTTGAAGTAGTTTGTGGTAGTTAAAATCCATTTGTGCTAATTACTTGAGGCTCGGTGAATTTCTCCTATAAAATCTAGTTCCCATTGTAAGAAGGGTGCTGAAACAACCACCGAAACTAGTGGAAGGGCTGCTAGTTTTTTCTTTCCAGCAAACATCTTACATGGAATTAAACTTCTAACCTTTTCTCCTACTTGTGAAAACAAAGTAGGCCAATAGAATATTTCCCTTAGTATTTTTATGTTGTGGCTCTCCAAGCATAGTGTCCTCCACATATCCCCACATCAAATTACTCAATGATTTCTTATGTTCTAGTTTTTTTACACAAAGTATTAGAATTTTGAGAGGATCCTTCCAGTACAAGTTGGAATTTATGATACAAAACTTTGCATATTTCAACTTAAGTGCCTTGCACTGATTTCTTGAGAATTGACTAGGACACTCAAAGTGAATGAGAAAATGTACAATATCTACATACCAATCTGATAGTAAAAAAAAATCATCAATGTGAATAGGAATTGTTCAACTTAAAGGTGAAGGTTCTTGTGTGTTCTTTCCTTCAAAATATTGGGAAGGTTCTTGTCGATCCTCGCCATATACATTCAAGGAAGGTTGTTGTGTATTCTCCCCATGAGAGTTGGAAGAAGGTTCTTGTGTATTCTTCTCTATGATTTCAAAAAATAAATTATTCCTAGGACCTTGCAATTAGATTTAGATAACAATTTAGCTAAACCTTTACATTTTTCTATCTTAGTGGTTTTGATACTGAGATCAAATGCAAGGATTTAGGTGATTTTCTTTCTTCTTATTCCGTCACTGCCTCATTGGGTAAGAACAATTTTTACAACACCATTAGGAACATAAGTAGTAATAGTTGACTGAAGGTTATACATTCTAAAAGATTTTAAGGCTTGAACTAGAGAGAAGGATTTATTTTAAATAATGTCATACTTGAGTGCCGCATCTTGCATGACTTTACTGGTAAATGCTATCGGTTGATCATTGCCATCTTCATTTTTCTATAAAAGGAGAGAAGTTAGAGTGGTTTCAGAGGAAAAGGAAAATATAATAAAAGGCTTAGAATAATTGGGGTTAGCTAAACTGGGTGCTTCATAGATGGCCTTCTTAATTTGATCAAAATCATATCTAGTAGGAATATTCCATTTAAATTCTTGATTCCTTTTTAGCATATCAATTATGTATTTAACTATTTCATCATATTTAGGAATTAATCTTCTCAAGAAATTAAATTTTCCAAGAAAATGTTGGATCTCTTTATTATTCCTTGGTAATGAAAGTGACTGAATTGCTGATATTATTTTAGGATCAATCACCACTCCTTGCTTTGAAATGATGTGACCTAACATATTTCCTTTGATGGAAAACAAAGACTTATTAGGGTTGAGAGATATCCCAAATTTTCTAGACCTGTCAAAAACTTTCATCAAGTGCTTTAAATGTTTTTGATCTGAGTTAGAAAAAAAAGTGAGATCATCAAGATACATAATAACAAACTTATTTGTCTTACCCACAAAATCTATGTCCATAGATCTTTGAAATGTTTCTCTTGCATTTGATAACACAAAGCGAATTCTGGCAAAAATGAATGTGCCGTAGGGGGTGGTAAAGGTTGCCTTCTCTCTATCTTATGGGCTCACCATTATCTGGTTATAACCATAAAAACCATCAAGCATGGAAAGTCTATTAGCACTTGAAACCTTTTGGAGCAACTAGTCCATCTTGCATAGTGGATGGTTTTCTTTTAGAGATGATTTATTACATTTTCTTAGGTCTACACAAAGTCTGATTTACCCATTCCTCTTCCTAATAGGAACTAAAATGGTTACCCAGTCCAAATATCTTAAGGGAACACTTATTTGGGCATCAAGAAGCTTCTTAAGTTCTTTTTCTATGGTATGAAGAAAAATTGTATTAATTCTTCTTATTTTTTGTTTGTAAGGTTTTGTTTAAGGTTTTAGTGGAATTTTATGCTCTATAAGAGAGGTGTCATAATTTTTTGATTCAACATAAAACCAAGAAAAATCATCCTTGTAATTTTTAATAATTTTTAGATATTTAGTTTTAACTTCAGGAGTTAAAGATGCACAATTTTAATGTTCTTAATGTCTTCATCAGTTCCAACTTTATTTTCTTCGATATCATCCTCTGGTGAACTTGACAATGTAATTCTAGGTACATCATTTTGATCAAATAGTTTTTCTAAAGGAATAAGGCATTTAGGAATGAAATTGTTTGAAAGTTGGATAATATTATGGTAAGCCACTTTTGAATTTAAATCATATTTTTCATTTTTTTTAGCAACTTCATTCATATCTCATTGATCTTTTTCAATTTTTAAAACAAAGAATCCACCAATGACTTGAAGAAAAGATTTAAGTTGTTCATCATCTTCAAATATTTTCCAATATTCTAGATTATTTAGAATGGATGGCCCGTATTTGACTTGGATTTCGTATTATACCTTCATTTTATCTGGTATTTTGAAAGAACTTGCAGAAATAACTAAGGAATCTGCATGTATATTTTCATTTCTAGTGATGGAAGTTATATTCAGAGCATCAAATGAATTTTCAATTGAATCCCAAACATCATTCCTATCAGACCTCAGCCTAGGATGCTTTTTTTAACAAATATTCCTAACATGTCTCACTATGAGTTCAGAATCACTAAAAAAACACTTAAATTTTTCACTTTTAAGCTTTTAGCTAATTCTAAACCTAGAAGGAAAGCTTCATATTCTGCAACATTATTGGTGACATCAAAACCTAGTTTGCAGGATTGGGTTATGTTCTCTTTCTTTGGTGAAATTAAAAAAAAAACACTAGATCTAGATCCATATTTAGTTAAAGATCCATCAAAGTAAAGTTTCAAAATATCAGTTTGAATAGATTTAGGAGTTTCAACCATATCTTCAATCTTAAGTTGGGAATTTTGTGAAATATTTGAAGATAATTGGAAACAACCAAAATCTTGATCAACGTCATAAATGGGATGATTTCTAGCTTGGTATTCTTTACAAACAATATGTATAAATCTGAACTATCTATACAACCTAATATTTTCTCCTCCATACACAGGAATTGTAGAAAAAGGCATATCCATCTAAAGACTCCCTCCTAGTTTGGCATAGAAAGATGTTGAAAGAGGAATTCTGAACTTGGGAGGAATATCAATGACAAAAATATCTAGGACTACACTTTTTACTGGTATTTGATCTAGATTCACCACTAAATATGTTATAAGTCCTAAACAAGGTACTCTTTTAGAATCAAAGGTGTATAGGTGATGATAAGATTGAGTGATTTCAAGCTTTAATTGATCCACATTAACCTTAGGCATAAGGTTATGTGAGGCTCTAGAATGTAACATACAATTATATAGTAATGAATCATGGGCTTTCATAGTTACATAAAATGGTGGTACAATTTCATCTATCATATTAAAACTTGGACCAAAACTACTGATGATTTTTCATCTTGAAGGCTAATAACATCTCCCTCAGCATCTACAATTGAGTTTGGGATCCATTTTGTGACCTGACTCTTATATCTACGATTATTTGAAATTTTTGAAAGTCGAATGGGTATTTTAACTCTTTCTAACTCTCTTTCAACATTAAAAGCAATCAAAATGATTCTATCAATTTGAGTAGTTTCATTTAGCTAATTCAGAGGTTGAATAGTAGTAGTTTGAGTTTCAACATATTTCACTTGAGGTTCAATTATGATAGGATATTTAGGAGGTCTAGCACGACCTCACCTTTGCCTTAAATCATAACTTACGTTAAGTTCAACAATTAAAAATTTAAATAAGGCTCAATATATGGAGAATCGAGAATTTTTTTGATCCTCTTGGGACATTTAACTCTGAGGAATGGGGACAATAGCAATCCGAACAAATCTATTGTCTAGGTTTATAATATCTTCTGTGATTGAAAAATTATTATGATAATCAATCAATAAAGGTGTAGGTACTTACTGATCATTATTTAACCTTTGAAGAATCTTCAATTGAGGAGCTTTATTGAATTGACCTTGAGTTTGTGTTTGGGGTCTAGAAACAATTTGCTAGACTGTTCTAGGTTGTGTTTCAATGTTAGAAATCCTATTTTAAAGGTTTCTAAGTAGTGATGTGATTTCATCTATTTTTTTAACTTCATTTTTGGATTTAGAGGAGAAAAGGCTTCCTGATTTGATTTTAATTTTCTTTGGTCTCTTTTAGCTTTTGCCTTTAGCGTAGTTGAAGCAAACCTATTTTCCTCAACCTCAATAGAATTTTTTTTCATTTCTTCTAAGGTACGAGCTGTTCTCTCCCTTAACATGACAAAAAAATCATATTCAAAGGCTTAGGAGAACCTAACCTTTGTTGCTGCTATTGGTGGTTTACAATCTGGAGGCACTTTTTTATAAAGTTTGTCAAATATTTTGATAAAATCAGCTATGAGTTCACCATAATTTCTCTTAAGCTTTTAAAATTATGTTAAGAAATAAACATCATTCTTTTTCACACCCCATTGATTCTTAAAGATAGTTCTTATTTATTCCCAAGACCAATACAGTCTATTGGTATTTGGACAAACTAGATCCTAACATTTCCTTCTAAAGACTACACAAAAAATCTCATATAAATGTTTTCCTGTTGTATGTTCATGTTATAAGAAAAATCTAGAAATGTTGTTAGATGATCTTTAGTTGACAACAAAATTTACCCATTGAATCTTGGGAGATGTTTCAAATATCCAATAGGAAAATAATTAAGTATGTTTGGGAGTAATAGGGAAGCATATCTTGCTTGAACAATAGGGAAGAGAATTGATTCATGATGGAGTTGGGCGACTGACTGTGTTGACTCCTGATTGATGAGGGAGTTCACCCTGCTACGATCAAAGAGATCCAGGCTTATCGTAGGCTCGTAGATCTCTAGAGATAATTGCCCCATGATATGATTACCCTCATGCATCATATCGTTGGAGCTTCTAGAATACTGGAGGCTAGGAGGGATAAGCGCCATAGAAATGCACGACAGAGAAGTTCATCTGATGATCATAATCACAAGGGGAGTGATCAACATTATAGTACTCCACCTACTCCTCCTTCACCTCACGTCGGAGATCATAAGCAACCAGAATCTAGTCCTAATAAACAAAATTATTTTGAGCAGTCTGCACCATCTCAGAAGACACCTAGTCCTCTGTAGACATGACCATCGACTGAGTAGGCACCTGATCCTGAGCACATAGATCCATCTGAGCAGGTCACACCATCCATTGAGCAAGTTGCACAA
This sequence comes from Pinus albicaulis, assembly GCA_034641835.2. Classification (NCBI taxonomy): domain Eukaryota; kingdom Viridiplantae; phylum Streptophyta; class Pinopsida; order Pinales; family Pinaceae; genus Pinus; species Pinus albicaulis. The sequence goes on along the minus strand of CM076570.1, from coordinate 302,999,213 downwards.
TCGACGACTCATCAGCAAGCAGTTCCTGATCAGACTGCACCATCTAATCAGCAAGCACCTTTGTATTAGCCACATCATCTATCTGAGCATGAGGTTGTACCATCGACTAAGCTAGTACTAGTATTGATGCAACAACACGATATATTTGACATTTATATGCAGTTACATTACAATTGTATATTTTTGACATTATATATATATATATATATATATATAGTCCATGTATTTTATGTTCATGTTGATGTACTTAATTTACTTGTTGGTGTTCATCAGGATGTGTATATTATTAGGTCATGTTAGATATGTTCATTTAATGTGCTTGCAGATAGATGTGTATGTGATAGTAGTTATTTAACATGAGATGTATATTTGATTTTTGTGTTGTGATGATGCTATACAATGCTTGTGTTTTGTTAGATGATCATCATCATGATGATTAGATGATGTTAGCGAATTTGAATGTGTACTTTATAATATGATGTTTGTATGATGGTTACCATGATCATGATGTTTATTTTTAATATTAAATCATGATATGTATTAAATATTATGTCCTGATTGTAATTGAAATTTTAATTTTAACTGTATGTAAAATTGTAAAATTGTAAAATTGTAATTGTAATTGTAATTGTAATTTTAATTGTAATTGTATGTAAAATATTTGTAAAATTGTAATTGTAATTGAACGTAATTTATTGTGAAATTTTAATTGTAATTGTATGTATTTTCATGATTCAATTTTATTAAAATTGTAAAATTTGTAAATTTGTAAATTAGTAAAAATGTAAAATTTGTAAATTTCATAGGTGCATTATTAAGTTGAAAATTTACATAAATATATTATTACCGAGTGGATGCATCCAATCCCTACAACCGGTTGCATCATATTTCTCTTTGACTTGGTCAACAACCCAACTGTTGGGGCATATAACTTGCATATTTTCTTTTAAATGATGGGATAAGGAACACTTCTACCATTCAACCAATGAATTATTTCGTGTCACTATCCCATTTCATCCTCTTTTGTTTTTACAATGTGACCCACGATTTTATTACTTTGGAATTGTAAAGAACGAATTGATTGACTGCTTCAATTTTTGCATTCGCCTATGAAATCAAACAGACATATAGTACATATGAGATTAAAATACACATTATATTGAAGTTCAACTTGAATATTTAATTTTTATAAATTTGAAAAATTATATGTCACTTACTTTTTATCAAGCACATTTTCCACTTGTTTGGAGAAGCTCCCCTTCTCTTTTGTCTTCACCACTTTCATCATCCCAAATCACCGCACTTGGTCTATTTTCGATCTAATTAATGTACTAACTGACATAATAGAAAGACTCATATGATATGTAGCCCTCTGCCATAGACCCCTCAGTTTTTTCCCTTTGTCGAACAAAAAATTTCAATTTATTCATGTACCTCACTAAGAAGAACATAAAATGACAAGAATCCACCCCGAATAATTCAACCTCATCTACTAGGCGAATTAGAAGATGAACGTGCAAGTCCATGAAAATTTTCGGTAGTTCCTGCTCAAATGTACAAACAATCTCAACTATCTCCTTACGCCACCATGGAATGATAGACACATGAATCTCCTTTGACGTGATCCAATGTAAAAATGTAGATAATTTAGATATGGCATGTCCTAGGTCTTGGCGGAAGTTATATTTCACACACAAACATATGAACAAACGGTAATGACACTACAAAGTTATAAACACATACAATAATATACAAAATTAGGTATGTTTTATGATCCTTTCATGGGATAAGATTTATTAATATAACAAATAATAAAATCATTCTTTTGAAATTATACGTACTCTTAGAATATCCAAATGGTCATGTGATTTCAACCATGAAGAATGGTCATCCACGGTGAATCAGTGTCATAGTGAAGACCCATATGAATATGCCACCCTCACACCCATTATAACTTACTTTTCCAAAGAAATATCATCTATTTTTAAAATCCACGGGACCTCACCTTCTTTGAAATACCAAGGAGAGAGACCAATTGCCTCTGATCTTGTACTTTCTAACAGTCTTTACCAATGTTCTTTTTTAGTTTTTGAACTAATATGATATTTCCTAATAGCCAATGTGTCACTGTGTTTCGATGATATGTGCCTCCATAAAGAATATGAACCATTTTTAAATATATGCATGGGACCTAATAAGTGGGTAATATTAATATGATCCAAATATGGGAGGTTATAAAAGATATAGTTCATTTTTATCCCAATGGGAAATTTCTCAACATAGGTGTCAAATAATTCTCGATAATCGAAGATAGGTTGCACTTTTGAATCAAACTTTTCTATGAAATCCTTCTCCTTCTCTCTCTCATATGCTCTAAGGCATTCAGATGGTGTCCTTATTATAGGCCTTTGGTTTCTCTCTCCTTTACCATTGAAAGAAAATTTTTCTCTTCCGTAAGGGTGTTCTTCTAGGAGGAATACCATGGAGAAGCTATACACTCGATTTCATAGGTCGTTGAACAGTATACATTTCAGAGCAGGTCCACAACATTTACAACAATAATACCCTTTTGTTATAAGACCTGTGAAATTATTGTATACAATATGCATGGCACGTTAAATAATATCATGAATATCAGAACAATTACAACGAATTAAGTAACTATTATGCGAAAGAATATTGTTATATAAAAAATCAATAAACATGTAATTTACCAGAGAAAAATTCTAAGCTTGGATAATCATGTGTAATGTAATCACATATTCCATATAACGTAAAAATCCTCTCTACTGCAATGGGTCTTGATACATCATATACATTTCTCCCATCTCATAATTCTTTCAATTAATCTACCAGTTGTTGTAAGTAGACATCCATATTCTTCAGGTGTCTTCTATGAGGGACTATGAGAGCCAACATAAGATTTTCATTCTGCATGGATAACCATGGGGGGATATTGTTATTGATCACTACTACGATCCAAACAAAATATTTTTTGTTCTGGAGGGTGTTTTACTCTAAGATAATTGGGGTCAATTAATTATGCCAGAGCATCTACAATACTTTTTTTTGTTTGTTTTAAGTTTGGAAATTTTTTATGACCAATGCATAAAATAATTTACAACAGTTGTATTTAAACACTAGATAGTATTAATTAATAAGAAAAAGGGTTGTTTCTTTACTTCACACATTGATTTAATATTGCAGGTGTGAAAGGAAAAAATGTAAGCAGATATGATTAATTAAATATTCAAATTGAATGTTTTAATAACCATAAGTGTGAAAGCTTTAAAATAGTGTCTAAATTTTTTGAAAAACATATTTAATATCATGAAGATGTTGATAATTTATTTATGTAGAGGGATATGCATAAATAGACAGTTCAATAAGCCATTCTCTAATATAAATTATGACCTTAGGGGATTCAAGAAATTTAGCTTTTTCTTACCTAGTTATCTTCATAAACATTAAACATATGCAAAAAACAAGATGCAACGAAAATAGAAAAACATAAAAGAGATAAAATTGTATGAAACATATCCAGAATCCTTTATTTATCATTAATGATCAAAGCTTGTACATTGTTGCTTAAAAAATGTTGATCCAAGGCTGAAACACTTAATAGATCACAGGGAGAGTTATTTATACTAGTTTATAAGGCTAATAAAATATCTAAAAATGATTACAATAATAGTATCAGATAATAGGAAAAAGGAAAATTTTGAATTATCTATTACTGTTTTGAAGGAAACAGTTGATGACTTGGCCCCCAAAATGTTGTTGTGTTTTCATGTTGTTGGGATCAGTAATTACTCAATTGTTTCACACAATTTCTCCCATCTTTATTCACATGGGATCTCCATATTTATCATCTTTCTGAATACTTCATCCACTTTTGTATACCTTTAGAAAGTTGGCTTGTTTTTAAATAGATATTTGATTTCATGTTTCATGATCAAATAAAACTCTAAGGGTTAAAGAACGACATTCCTTGTAATGTGTCCCATAATTCTTGCAAACTTGGTCTTATCTATTACAATGGTATACAAATTTCTGCAATAATATTCCATATTAACTTGCTTATAGCTTGGAGCTACCAGTCTAGGCAGTCCTTTTTGGTTCAAAACGCTGAAATTTGAATGAAAGCTTTCAAAAACAATGTCCAAGGTTTGACATTTTGTCTCCAACTTATTAATCAAATTATTCTTTTGTAAAAACTTTTTAATTTCTAAAATGGTGGTTATTCCTTCAATAATATTTATATATTCTAGCTCGGCTCTACTCTTTGAATGGAGTACCTTTACCATGTTTGTGGCTTTTTCTGGTTTTGGTCTTAAGTGTTACCTTCTATTTTTCAATCACTGATCTACATCTGGTAATTAGTTCCTATTTTTTAAAAACGATCTGTATGGATGGCCATACATCTATCATGGATTGGAGGATCTCTATCCAAATAATTTCCTTGGCTTCGACCAAGGTATCTTCCATTAATAACTCACTTTCTAACTTCATAATAGTGAGTCCCAATTTGTGGGGCTTCTACATTTCCTCCATATACAGAGTATCATTTTTAACAATATGTTTTTCTAAGTTTTAAAAATTTTCAAGCATCTTCACATTTTCATGCTTCTGTGTGGCCAATTCTTGTGTTGTCCTTATTGGATCAGCTATTGTTGATGTAGACTTAGTTGTTGTCGATGATAAATTAGGTTTTGTAACTACAACTGCTATAGGGATTGTTTTTCGTGTAATCATAGCAAGATGAGTTGATTCTTTCCCTTCAAGTAATCCTTCAATCTCCTCCATTTTCTTAATCTAGATATTTTTCTCAATAATTATCTTAAGAATTTATTCTTTGTTCTCCTCACTTTCTTCAGTTTCCTTGGTCTATGGATCCTCTGTAGAAGGAATTTTTAACTATTTTTGCAAAGCTATAATGTCTGCATTTTATTTTTAAGAATTTCTTCTACTGCCTTACAGTCCTTTAGATCATATCCGATTTTGAATACAAGGTCTTCCAAAGACTTGAGTCTTTTATCTTTAGCTAAGGAAGACAAATTTTAAAACTTAAGTTGATATTGAACATTAGATAAGGAAGTACTAAGCTTAAAGAGGGACATAGTTGTAATGGTCATGGTGGATAACATCATCTCATCAGACTCTTTGTGCATATCCATTTAATCAATTGGATGAATTTGATTGGTATCAAATGAAGATATAGTCTTCTTGAAATTTGACGGAGATTTTGGAAATGGAACCTGGGTTGGTAAGAAATCCCTTTGCATCCTACCTCTCTCATTTCCAGAAGCAGAGAGAAGTTTTTGTTGAGAAGTGGAGGTTTTCTTCCAGAATTTTCTATAGACATTTGACTTCATAGTTTCATTTTTCTTCTTAATTTATAGAAACATTGAAAAGATATTTTGATCATCAGGTGAGCTTGTTCCAATAGTCCAAATGATGTCTAGAGACTCTCAAGAAGGTGAAGTTGTAGGAGGAGTGTTAGGAACAATTGTTCCTATTGATGTGAACACCTCTGGATCTCCAAGTTGAATAATTTATGGTTTTTTTTTCTTTTGTAGAGACTGTTAAGATAGTCTTTCTCTTCTTTTACTGAACTATGAATTCTTTGATCGGCTAAATGGAAAATGGAGTCTCTTATCTTACCCTTCTCTATTGTCTAGTATGAGCAATTAGAGTCTGTAAATTTGAGGTGGATAAAATATTTTCCTCTTCTTATTGAAGTTTACCTTCTACCCACTGCTCCCAATTCATAAAATTCTCTATTTCTCATCTCAGAGTGTGATTATAAGGCATTGTTTTTAATTCAACCCTTAAAGCTGAAATAATGCCAAAAGGGTCATAAGACCAGGTAAATTCGGGCTAAAAATTCATGTTCTTAAATAATGCATCTTTCTCAACACCAACTGATCTAGTGTTGTTGTTAAATGAGCCAATATTTGATTTCATATTGAATTGTGACTTTCTCTTCCCTAATATAAAATGCAGGTCATCCATGTTGATCATCTGCCTAGTATATTCCAAAAACAAAATTCTCATTGGAACATAATTGCAGGTTATGTGGTGCAATTTTACAAGCATATATCATTATTTATGTACAATTCTAGAATAAATACCATTCACTAGTCTTAACCTGATCAGTTAAGTGTAAAATTATTTTTATTTATTCACCAATCCTAAGCTTTGTCTCGCTGCTTAGGATATGTGCCACTGGATGTATGAATGTGTGTATGAAGTCCGAGAAAGTTAATTTGGTTGAAGCAATTTTGACTATCTCGGTGCAAAGGAGGACTGATTAATTTACTCCTTGTTCATCTTGTCTGTTGAGTGTGATTGGTAGTAAGTCTCCATAGTGAAAAATAAACATGTGAACAAGTACAAAATTGTACTTGAACATTCCTTGTGTACTTAAATTCATAAACTTATCCTATATATTATCAACCAAGAATTGACTGTAATTAATCATGAAAGGAGGTTGTTGATCTTTATTAAATTTAGAAAAGAATCCAAGAATGGATTCATCAACAATTTTTTCATCTGGGTAACCTAATAGATAAGACATTATGGAAATAATATGTGTAGAAGCTTCAGGAAACATTGAATATGGATAAGGTGTATATTTCTTGTGCAATTCAACATCTTCTCATAGGAAGGTTTCAAAGATCTGGGCTATTTGGAGAAATGTCAACTTATGGTACAGTTCCATAAGGGTTGCTTCTGAAAAATCGCTGATGGAGTCTGATTGGGGAATAAAAAAAAATTTATTAATGGTTTCAATAGTAATGGTCATCATAATGTCTCCATCCTGAGCCACTACTTCTCTTTTAACAGGATCATATCTGGTTTAGCACCAGATATACAGGTCTGGAAAATCACAGGTTTTGGGAAAGCTAAAAAGAGGCATAAGAGATTCCTAGAATATAACTGGATCATGACTGTCAAGGTACTTCTGCTTGAGCCAAAGGTGTTTTTCATGAAAATCTAACTTGCACTATCTGTCAGAAACCTTGTACAAAGTTTTTACAAGAGGGATATGGTTGAGATCAACCGAGGTGATAGTAGTATGGTTCTCCTCCAAATCTGGTTTCTTTGATTTTCTATTTAGAGACATGCTCATAGACATAGGTGAAAGAAGTGGAGAATTGGATGACAGAAGGAATAAAACACAATCTGATGTGAGAGAAATTGGAATTTCTTGATGAATGTGCACAATAGAATTTGAATACCTATAACAAATAGTAGATCGATCAGACAAAAGTGATAAATATGAGAGCTTTGGTTTATTTATAGCTGATAAGGTTTATGGTAATAGTTTCATATGTGACCGTAGCAGCTAATGCCACTAGAGCGGTGTAATGACATGGTAGCTAACAGTCTAGGAGTAGGATTACAATGAACGAATAGGGAAAATGGCTAGGCATAGATGGGAAACGCGAAAATGAGGTTGGAGCAATTGGTGGGGTGAAGGCTAATGGTCAAAGTGTGGGTTTCAAGAGTCGTTGATTGAAGGAAAACCAAAGGTGGGTTTCGTAGGTGGCAGCGAATGGTTTGTGGTTTCACATGGGTGGGGGGGGTGGGGGGTGAAGTCATGAGAAAGAAGCACGTAGGGTTGGCCCGCCCTCCATTAATACTTCTTTTCAGATTCCCCCCGCATTAATGAGAAATGGATGATGGGGGTGTGAAATTTTTCCCTGTTGTCGATATGCACGGCGAAACGATCTGTCGTCGAAAGATGTGCAGTGTTTATTTACAAATCGACAAAAAATATTTTCTCTTTTGTTACCTTTAAAAATATGAGGCATGGTTACAATAAATTTTTTATGTTAATAATTTAAAAACAAGGATTAATACATTTTCAATTAAATTAATCAGAAATTAATTAAATTTATCATTTTAATGGCGCATTCAAATAAGCATCCTTATTGAAATTTATTCTTTTGAAACTAAAGCATCCAATTTTATTTTCTTTCCTAACATTTTTTGATGCCTTCATTTTTTAGGGAAGTCTACCTCTATCATTTTTTTGATATGAATATATAAAATAACCATTTTCCTAACATTCTTTTATTTCTTTCTTTTTCCATTCATACCCTAACATAGCATTTTGATTTTTAATTTTTGTCTAATATTATAACTTATAAAAACTAAAAAATGCTACAACATTAGCTCCAACTGGGGACTACTTCCTCCTATATGATGTAGAGAACAAGCAGATCCAAGTGCCTTCTCCTCGGGCTAATGGAGTCTTTGCTGTGAAAAATACAACATACATGAAAATTTTAAACAAAGTTGGGAATGTACAATGATGATTTTGAATCTTCTTCAGTTTCTTCAGTACTGGATGTAATTCTTTAGAAATATTCCATTGAAGCCAATGAAGAAAACTATCATTCCAAATTTTGTAGAATGAAGGTGTTATTACCTTTTACTTCAACAATGCTGAAAGGTCCAAACCAAAGATCCTCAAATTTACCATGTTTAGCTTTATCCTCCCTCCTAACATCCCATGTTAAAACTATATATCATTCACTAAAGTCTCTTTCCCTTGCCTTTCTATCAAAAATAATTTTCATCATATTTTGATATTTCCTTAGCTTGTATTAAATCTCATCTCTATTTTCAGTCAATTCAATAATTTGATTTATACTTCTAAAGAAATCATCAGGTTCTTCACTAGTCTCTTGCAAAAATTTAAGAACAAGGAAAGCCAAATTGGTAAGAAATATGGCCTCTTTACCATAGACTAGCTGGAATGGAGATTTACTTATTGATCTCTCGGGAGACATTCTGTTAGCCTAAACTGCATAGACGAGGTGATTGTCCCAATTCTTCTTATGGTCTTCTAGAGTCTTTTTAATTACCTTGAGCAGGCTTTCGTTTGATGAATCTTCAAGACCATTTCCTTGAGGATAGTAAGGAGTAGAATGATGTAGTAAAATTTTATATTTTTGACAGAACTCAATAATTTTTACACTATTGAGTGTTGTGCCATTATCAATTACTATATTTTGAGAACATCCAAATCTGGACAAAATGTTTTATTCAATGAATTTAATCACTACTGTGTCTGTAAATTTTTTTACTAGATTGGCCTCCACCCATTTGGTGAAGTAGTCTATTGTAGTTAGCCAATTACTTTAGGCTCGGTGAATTTTTCCTATAAAATCTAGTTCCCATTGTAAGAAGGGTGCTAAAACAACCACTGGAACTAGTGGAAGGGCTGCTAGTTTTTTCTTTCCAACAAACATTTGACATCAAATGTAACTTCTAAACTTTGCTTCTACTTGTGAAAATAATGTAGGCCAATAGAATCCCACCCTTAGTATTTTGTATGTTGTAGCTCTCCAAGCATAGTGTCCTCCACATATCCCCGCATGAAGTTGCTCAATGATTCGTTTTGTTCTAGTTCTTTTAAACAAAGTATCAGAATGTTGAGAGGATCCTTCCAGTACAAGTTGGAATTTATGAGACAATACTTTAAATATTTCAACTTAAGTTTCTTGCACTTATTTCTTGAGAATTCACTAGGACACTCAAAGTGAATGAGAATATGTACAATAACTACATACCAATCTGATAATAAAAAAAATTCATCAATGTGGAACAGGAACTATTTGACTTGAAGGTGAAGGTTCTTGTGTGTTCTTTCATTCAAAATATTGGGAAGGTTCTTGTGGATTCTCCCCTTCTGCATTCAAGGAATATTTTTATGTATTCTCCCCATGAGAGTTGGAAGAAGGTTCTTGTCTATTCTTCTCTATGATTTCAAAAAAAAAAAAAAATTATTGCTAGGATCTTGAAATTAGATTTAGCTAACAATTTAGCTAAACCTTGCCATTTTACTAGCTTAGTGGTTTTGATACTAAGATCAAATGCAAGGATATGGGTGATTTTCATTCCTCTTATTCCATCACTACCTCATTGGGTAAGAAAAATTTTTACAACACCATTAGGAACATAAGCAGTAATAGTTGAGTGAAGTTCGTAAATTCTGAAAGATTTTAAGGCTTGAACTAGAGAGTAGGCTTTATTTTCAATAATGTCATACTTGAGTTCTGCATCTTGCATGAATTTACTGAAAAACACTATGGGTTGATCATTACCATCTTTATTTTTCTATAAAAGAACAACAACTAGAGTGGTTTCAGAGGCAAAGGAAAATATACTAGAAGGCTTAGAATAATTGGGGCTGGCTAAAGTGGGTGCTTCATAGATAGCCTTCTTAATCTGATCAGAATCATATCTAGCAGCAATATTTGATTTAACTTAATGATTTTTTTTAGCATATTAGTTATGTATTTAACTATTTCATCATAGTTAGGAAAGAATCTTCTCAAGAAATAAATTTTTCCAACAAAAGGTTGGATCTCTTTCTTATTCCTTCGTAATGAAAGTGACTGAATTGCTCATATTCTTTTAGGATCAATCACCACTCCTTGATTTGAAATGATGTTACCTAACTTATTTCCTTCTTTGATGGAATGCAAAGACTTATTAGGGTTGCGAGATATCCCGAATTTTCTAGACGTGTCAAAAAATTTCATTAAGTGTTTTAACTGTTTTTTATCTGAGTTAGAAAAAATAGTGAGATCATCAAGATACATAAAAACAAACTTATTTGTCCTACCCACAAAAGCTATGTCCATAGATATTTGAAATGTTTCTATTGCATTTGATAACCCAAAGGGAATTCATGCATACATGAATGTGCCCGAGGGAGTGGTAAAGGTGGTATTATCTCTATCTTCTGGGCTCACCATTATCTTGTTATAACAAGAAAATCCATCAAGCATGGAAAGTCTATTAACACTTGAACCTTTCAAAGCGACTGGTCCATCTTGTAGAGTGGATCGTTTTATTTTAGAGATGATTTATTACATTTTCTCAAGTCTACACAAAGTCTGATTTACCCATTGCTCTTTCTAATAGGAACTAAATTGGCTACCCAGTCCAAATATCTTAAGGGGAGCAATTATTTGCACATCAAGAAGCTTGTTAAGTTATTTTTCTATGGTATGAAGAAAAACTGGATTAATTATTCTTTGTTTTTATTTTTAAGGATTTGCTTAAGGTTTTAGTGGAACTTTATGCTCTATAAGAGACATGTCATAATTTTTTAATTCAACATAAGACCAAGAAAAAACATCCCTGTAATTTTTAATAATTTTCAGATATTTAGTTTTAACTTCAGGAGTTAAAGATGCACAATTTTAATGTTCTTAATGTCTTCATCAGTTCCAACTTTATTTTCTTCAATATCATCCTATGGTGAAATTGACAATGTATTTCTAGGTACATCATTTTGAACAAATAGTTTTTCTAAAGGAACAAGGCTTTTAAGAATGAAATTTTTTGAAAGTTGGATAATATTATTATAAACCGCTTTTAAATTTAAATCATATTTTTCATTTTTTTTATCAACTTCATTCATATCTCATTGATATTATTCAATTTGTAAAAAAAAGAATTCACCAATGACTTGAAGAAAATATTTAAGTTGTTCATCATCTTCAAATATTTTCCAATATTTTATATTATCTAGAATGGATGGCCTATATTTGACTTGGATTTTGCATTATACCTTCACTTGATCTGGTATTTTGAAGCAACTTGCAGAAATAACTAAGGAGTCTGCATGGATATTTTCATTTCTAGGGATGGAAGTTTTTATCCTCTTGTATTTTACATATTTCACTAGATGAATATGAATGTCCTACAAGAAACTAAATATATCATAATTGGCCTATTAGGTTTCTTTATAAGTCTCACTTCCTTCTTCATCCTAAGTTTGACTTTTTTTTTAATACTAAAACTTTCCTGTCTTTTTCCCTCTGAAATGTTCACCCTGCTGCTCCAAGAAGATACTCCATTTTTAGCCTTAATTTCATCATATCATCACCTTAAATCTACCCTCATTCATTCCCATTTTTCCCCTAAAAAGGGCCTCTAGAAAAACCTCCCTCATCTATCGTTTTTCTTCTAAAAACCTTAAAACAATGTAAAAATATTTTTTTACATTTTTTTGGCTTAAACCTTTAGCCTATTGGAACTCTAAAAAGTCTTATAAAAACTTTTTTTTTATAATAACACCCACTTTTATGAAATATGGGCCTTAAGCCCCTTTCAGCTTAAGTGCTAGCCCCCTCATTCATACGACCCTGACCCCAATCTTTCGTTATTTTCCTGACCCCCTTTTCATTCCCGACCCTTGGTTCTCTCTACCGCCACCAAACTATTCCCTTCGCTTGTCATTAAGCCCCTCCATGGCCTTTATAAAATCAAAGGTGGGTCGCCGCTTTTCATTATATCCGGCCAAATCCCCATCGTTGATCTGGGCTTCTTCCACTGATCCAACAACCATCACACTCATGATATCCACTTCGAAATAACACAACTCCATGCTTCGTGAAAAATCCCATCATTTCATCACGCCTGGTCCCACCTCCAGAATGTACGCCCATCCCCAAAACCCTCCACACCGTCGATCTCACTTCTTGAGATCTGACAGCTCAAACTCAACATCGTGCATATTTTTGTGATGGGGGTTAACAGCCCTAATCTACATGAAAAAGGTGGTTTCACCTTGGACACGGGTCCAACGATGAGTGGAATTGAGTTTCCTCTGCCTAATACCGCTTACAGCTAATTACTTGTGTGAAAAACTGCCATGGTTTTCCGAAACCTCTTTTCACTTCCATGCCGAGATTCAAATTTCCTCGCCTTTGTTCATTCCTCCTCATGATTATGCCTACAGAATTTTCCACTTGTTGCTCCCTCACCCTCTGCAAATCACTCCTCGATACCTCAAAACCCTAAAAAAAAGTAGTTTTTCCCTTTTCGCAGGTTTTAAATTAATATTTGTTTGAGTGTTTTTAGGTTTAATGGTAGTAATTCCTAGAAGGACATTCTAATGGTAAAATAACCTCTGGATGATGATCTGAGAGGAAAAGACATATAATGGGGCCAAGGGTTCACAAAAAATATTTAATCCTCGATGTATCATGATCATCGATGGGTCATAAACCCTTCTGCCATGAATAAACCCTCCCTGCACACAAAGAATTGATACAGTTAGAAAAGAAAACAAGGAAATAAAGCACAGAAAGATTAAAGGGCTAAATTATAGATCAAAGAATAAAAAGAAGATTAGCCCTTTAAGACAATGATGGAAGGATAAAGGCTAAATCTTAAAGGATAAAATATAATGAATAAAACAGTTATTAAGTAGAAATTGAGAAAGGATAGTGAGACATAATATTAAAGCCAAATCAAGGTTAAACACCTAATACATGAGTTCAATGATTAAAACAAAGGAATATTACCCAAAGACAGCTTTGAAATAACTCAACAAAGAAGAAATTACTTCTCCAAAGATCAAATTGCCACCTACAACATGTTTTCCTTTCATAAAGGCAATTGGCAGTTATTGCACACTCAGAGATATTTTGAAGTAGCTCAACTGTTATTACAAAGTTACTTGAAATTCAATTATTTCAGCCAAATTAACTTAGAAGCTAAGACATAAGTTACTATTTTAGGGTAACTCTTTCAGATATTTTTTATTGCGCCTTGCATGGTCTAAAAGGTCAAAAATCATTAACTCTATAATAAATAACATTTAAACACCCTATATTGGCAACACCTCCTCATTTTGCATGTAAATATGTCATATGAGCTTCATTTCAAATGTTGGTTACTTGATGGTCATTGGACTGAATTCTGCTGCTAAGCTAGTTGAGGAATGCTAGACTAAATTGAAGAAATCCCTGAGTTACATAGAACTATTGTACCCAGAGTATTGTAACTGTTTTGATCATCAATAATACAAGTATGTTCATAGGATCCTTTAGCTGTATCAATGCTGAAGTTTTCCTAAATTGTTATTGTTTTTTCCTTATGTTTTCCATTATGTCCATTTTCTCTAATAAAGGAAGAGAAGTTTTAGATTAGGATTTGTTGTTTCAACACCCTATTTCTGTCTATATTTCTTTATATTCGTGTTTTATTCTACAAGATCTGATTGGAATATTCTTAGTTTCCTTCTAGTTACATCTGGTGTGTTGTCTTGAAAATGATTCAATATAGTGAAACAAAGGAAATTATGGTGAGCCTATGTTCCTTTGAGTAGGACTTGAGATATTGTTTTTAGGATCTTTCTCTAAAGTATGCTTATTAGAGTCCAAACTAGAGAGTTTTATGGTTTTCCCTACCCTCTGTTCTACCTTGAAATGTTTCTTTAAAGAGTCTTTGAGAGTTTTCAAAATCATATTAGGTTATTTCTCTTTGATATTAAACCACTCTTACTATTATCTTATATGTTTTTTTATATGAAAGTAATCTTTTGATTGCTAGATTGTTGTCTAAAAGGTTTCTTATTGAAGGTTTTCCCAAAGAGATTTATGGTTTTCCCTATCCTTTGGCTTGCTCCAAATAGTTACCTTAAAAGGCTTTTCTTGTCTAAGGAGAGCTAGAAGATTCCTACCCAACTATGGCTTTGCTTCCTTCACAACTTATTAGTGTTTCATATCACAACCTAACCTAAAGAATCCATTTGATATAGTTAGCTTGCCCTATGAATTCCTTTGCAGAGTTAGTGAACAATTAAATCCTTCTATGACTCCATAGCCCAATAGATTGATGTTTTATTACAGTCTATTTGTTCAGTTGAAACATTCCCTCAATCAGTCACACCATTGATCCTTCAATCCATCAATTAATCCAACCAAAAAAAAAACAAGTTCTAGAACTTCAAAACTAGCTTAAAATTATAATGAAAGAACATAAAGATATATTATTCAAAAAACACCTTTTTAGAGAGATGCCTCTCTAAATCTAGGAAGGCTAGGTCCTATGATTCCAAAATGGTTCTGATGTGGCCCCGAAAATGTTTTTTATTTACACTGAGCTAACATAGTGGCGACCATACTGGGAAAACTGAGTAATAAACATCTCAGATTCACTCAAAACTCAGAAAACCTCATTAGTCTAAAAATTAATCAAGTATTGTTTAAGAATGGTTCCTGAATGTTGATGGTGGACAACAACCAGTCCTATGAAACAAGTAAAAATCCTCCACTTGGTGACTCCACTAATTTTCCATTGACTCCACTGGGAAACTAACCCTATCATCAAAATATTACAACAAAACCCAATCAAGAATAATTTTTGAGTTAAGTATCTCTTTCATAGTTTGGTTTGTGTCTTAAGACTGTTATATCTCTAAAGAAACTTTCTGACATTTGGATCCAAAAATCCTGGCTTCTAGAAGGATTCATACTAGATCCCATCCTGACCCAAATCCTCCTCCAATAGTTGACAATCTTGAAAACATCCTTAGGAAGTCTCATACATCTAATAACCCAACTGTTGACTGACCAATCCACAGAGCAAGCTCTGTTCCTGAAAACCTTATAACCTTGCAAAATACCTAAGTTGACTTACATCATACTAGAAACTTATCCAAGACCAAGTCAGAAAGTGGTATAGACCAGATAAACCTTGAGCTTGTAGACTCACAACAAAGTAGTAGTATGGAAGCCTCCACTTCCACTCCTACTAATTTCCATTTTCTCCAAAACTTTGGCTTCTCCCATCCCAAATCTGCTCAACATCACCTAGCTGGTCCAAGTACTTATGCTACACCCACCCATACATCCATTGTTCAAACCACTCTACTTCATCACCTTCCTCCACTTGTTAACCCCCCATTGTTTCCACAAGCTCATATCATGGCAACATGGTATGCCCACTTAGTCATTTTGTTACCTCTAGTTGCTCTACCATAGGACTATCAGTCCAAGGTTCCATTATATAATGCCAGTAGTTCTACTACAGCTCAACAACATATGGATAGAATGAATGACTACTTTGACATACAAGAAATAGATGATGAAACTGTTAAACTTATAATGTTTGCTGAAATCTTAGCGAGAGAAGCAAGAAAATGGTTCAAAGTCTTAACCCCTAATAGTATCAATGACCTATCTGCTTTTCACCAACTATTCCTAAACAAATGGGAATTCAAGATAAATCCCCTCCAAATCCTATTATAATACAATGACCTTAAAAGAAATACTAGAGAGAGTGTCCAAGATTATTGCACTATATTTAGTAGTGTTTATAATGCACTCCCTCCACAAATGAAACCCCCACAAGGCTTAGCCTTAATGAGGCTTCCTAAAGGATTTGACCCAGACATGTGTTATCAATTAAGGGAGAGAGAACCCCTCACATTAGAAGACATGCAAAAAGGGGCAGTAAGTGTAGAGGCTAACCTAAATGCTAGAAGGGATAGATTGAAAGTAGAGAAAAAGGTTACCTAGAAAGATGAAGCTAGACCCTCCACATCAGACTCCAAAATTGATATTCTGGTGAGAACCATGGAGATGATGATGGAGATAATTAACATGAATGAGAGAGCTTATCCTAAAGAAAGCCAAACAACTCGTCAAAATAAAAATCAAAATCAAAACTAGAACTTTAGAAGGAATCCCCCTCAAATCAGACAAAGAGGCCCTGATCATAAAGTCAGACCTCCCTTCCAACAAAACTATGCTAATCGAGATGAGGGAGTGATTGAAGAAGCAGAGGAAGATCACATAAAATTGTTGGGAGTAAACAATGAGGATATTGTTTTCCTCACTAAAGAAGAACAAGGCATATATACAACCTATCATGAAGAAATCCCAGAGTCTGAAGACTACAAACAAGGCTCTGAAAATGCCATAATGGAAGTACATAGGAAATATGACCTTCAGAGTAAAATGAGCCAAGACATTCCCAAGAAGAAAACCTCTAAAATTTCTGCTAAAAATAATTCTAAAAGCATTTCTAAAAAGACATTAGAAAACAACAAAATAGTGGCTAAAATTTCTGATAAAAACGAAGGAAAAAAAATCCAAAACAATGACAAACATAGTTTTGACCAAAGTAGCACTAACACATCAACTAATTCTCCTAGTAAAACTATTTTAACTATTCTCCATAATAAAAACCAGCAAGCTAAATTTGTTGAGTAAACAATGACTAAGAAGGATGATCTAAACATTTTAAGAACTCACATACCTTTCAGCATAGAGGGTGAAATTGCCAAAATCAAGATCCTTGTCCCTCTTACTGAATTAGTCACCCAAGATATATATAAAATCTAAATTTTAAGAGCTTTAAACATAGGAAAAAAAATTGATTCTGTCAATGTGACTGATGACAAGCCTAAGCTTCTGTTTGGACCAAAAGTAGAAGTGAAATTTCAAGAAGGAGGTTTTCCTCCCTTTTATGTCAGTATGAACATCCATGATAACATTCTGCATAATGCCATGCTTGATTCAGGAGCCTCCCACAACCTTATGCCTAAAGTAGTGATGGAAAGACTAGGCCTTGAGATAACTAGACCTTACAAATATTTATACTCCTTTGATTCCAATAGAGTTAAATGTCTAGGCCTAGTCAAAGAATTATGTGTCGACTTAGCACAAATAACAGCCACGAGCTTAGTGATGGACATTGTAGTGGCTGATATACCTCCTAAATACATAATGCTTCTTTCAATGTCATGTGGTGCTAAACTTCAAGGTACCCTGCTAATGGATATGACTTATGCAACTATCCCTGTCTTTGGTCAACGAAGGAGACTATATAGGGCAACACACATGAAGTACATGGTTAGTAGTCAAGAAAAACTAGACAACTCCCCACTTTATTCTATTCACACTGACCTTGACTCATTCATTCTTTACAATGATGGAAATATTAATGAGAAAGGGGAAGTAGGTAACAAACCAATAATAGGAAAATAAGGAAGAAAGGAGAAAGGATCAAAACAATTTGTTACTTTAGAAAATCACAGAAAACATGATGAAGATCATAGGAAACAAACCAACCATCTTGACACAAGGCTGATTATGATAAACAAGGTCAAACCCATCATAGTGAAAACCTTGAGGAATAAAATAAAAATGAACATAGTATAGATCCTGAAAAACAACATAATGACAGCCAATCTAAATAGGAAAAATAGGACAAAAATGACTTTAATAACAAATTTGAAATTGAACCTCTTTGGAGTATGAGTTTTGATGGGTCTTGTAGCAAAACTAGTTCAGGAGCAGTCATATGGGTACATAGCATAGAAAATAATCATGCTAAGGGCCATTCATACAAACTAAACTTTCAATGCACAAATAACATAGCTAAATATGAGGCTCTCCTCTTAGGACTACAATTATTGATAAAACTAGGAGCTAAGAGGATAACTATTCATGGTGACTCAGAACTGATTATCAAACAAGTAAATGGAGAATATACTACCAAGAATCCAAGATTACAAGCATATAGAGATGATGTTGTTCACCTTTTGAAAACTTTCAAAAAATATGAGCTTAATTTTGTCCCTAGAAACCAAAACATCCTTGCCAATGGTTTAGCATTTGCTCCTAGTACATGTCTAAAACCTTATGAAAGAAAAAAATACACTGTCCAAGTTAAATATAGGCCAGCAGTCCTTGATAGTATTAAATATTGGCAAGTGTTGGAAGGAGATAAATAGATAGATGATTTCCTACAGTCCAGAAATGGGTTTGAAATGTCAAATTCAGACTCAGAGTATGAAGAAGACTGTTCTACTGAGGAAAAATCTTACGAAGAAGAAACTCCTAACATTGCTGATATAAATCTGGTTACTAGAGAACCCTCACAGAAAACAAAGTTGAGCACCAATTTAGAACAAGAAGATTTTGAAGTGCTACAATCTCACACTGATCAATTTCCAAAGGGACTCGTGCCTCTAGAAGTGTTTTACTTTAATGATGTTGGCAAAAAGCCAAAAATGGAACCCACTGAAATTGAAGTAGAAGAGCGAAATATAGGTAGTGAATTAAAACCCAAGATGATTAAGTTATCCAAAACACTTCTATCTGATATAAAACTGAAATATCTTGAGCTTTTTAGAAAATTTTCTAATGTTTTTGCTTGGAATTATGAGGACTCAAAATCATATGATACAGAGATAATCTAGCATAAGATACCCCTCAAAGAAAACCAGAAACCTTTTAGACAAAAATTGTGCAGAATAAACCCTCTGCAATTACCTCTGGTTGAAAAGGAAATCAAGAAAATGTATGATGCTGGAATCATAGTCCTAGTAAGATACTCAGACTAGGTATCCAATATTGTATATGTGAGGAAGAAAATAGGACAAATAAGGCTTTGTATAGACTTTAGAGACTTAAACAAAGCCTCTTTAAAGGACAACTATCCCTTTCCCAAAATGGATCATATCTTACAGAGGGTAGTAAGTTCTAAAATAATTTCTTTGTTAGATGGCTTTTCAGGATACAACCAAGTGCTGGTACATCCTAATGATCAACTTAAAACAACTTTCACTACACCTTGGGGCACTTTCATGTATTTGAAAATTCCCTTTGGTTTAATGAATGCTGGTGCCACATTCCAAAGAGCCATGGATATTGCTTTCTTAGAAGAGATAGGCTTCTTCATTGTGATATATTTAGATGACATCACTGTCTATTCCAAAACAGATGAAGAACACCTTGCTCACTTAAGAAAAGTCTTTGAGAAATGTAGAAAGTATGGTCTATCCTTAAACCCTAAGAAAACTTTATTTGGCCTCCAAGAAGGAAAATTTCTAGGCCATATCATATATGAAGCGGAAATAAGAATTGACCCAAAAAGGATTGAAGGAACATTTCAAATCAATCATCCTAGAAACATCAAAGAACTGCAGTCTTTCATTGGAAATATTAATTTCTTAAGCAGATTCATACCAAACCTTGTTGAACTCCTTAGAAACATAACAAGCATGCTAAAAAGGGAAAAAAGAGTTAAATGGACCCTTGAAGCAAAGCAATCCTTTGAACTGGTTAAACAAGCACTCACTCAAACCCTAGTTCTCATTAGCCCTGATTTTAACAAAGATTTCTTCATCTTCTCCTTTATCAAAACACACAGTTGTTGTTGTCCTACTTCAGAAAAAACATAAAAGGACAAGAGTAGCCCATTAAATTTTTTAGCACTTCCTTAAGAGATGCACCTCTGAAGTACAACATAATGGAAAAACAATCATTTTCCTTAATCAAAGCCTTAAAAGATTTCAGAGTTTACATTTTACACTCACACATCATTGCATTTGTCCCACACACAGTTTTCAAACACATTTTAACATAAGATCTTGATGGGAAAAGAGGAAAGTGGATTTTTTTTATATTAGAATATGACTTTGAAATTAGACCCACTAAACTGGTCAAAGGAAAAGGACTTGCAAAACTAATGGCTAAATCAAACCTCAAAGCCTTAGATATGAATATGGTTGATGTTTTAGAAGAACAAGAAGAATGCGTAGCCCCTCCTGTTGAAGAAGTATTGCTGAATTCACTTTGGTATGTTGATATTTTGTATGTGCTCTTCTATCTTAATGTCCCCCCTCATTTATCTAAGACAAAGGAAAGGTTCTTGAAGTTAAAAGTTGTAAATTACTGCATTATAGATAAATGGTTATATTGGAAAAATACTTGTGGTCTATTTCTTAAATGTTTGTCTGAGAATGATGTAGAGAAGATCAAGCATGAGTTTCATGGATGAGAATGTGGAGGCCACCTCTATTGAAAAACATATGTCAACGAAATCCTTAGATCTAGTTACTATTGGCCCACCCTCTTTCAAGGTATCCATAAATTGGTAGTTGCCTGCCACAAATGTAAAACCTTTGAAGGCAAAAGAAATCTCTCACCCTTACCTTTGCATCCTATCTCTATTGAAGCCCCTTTTGAACAGTGGGGCCTATACTTCATTGGGGAAATCCATCCTTCTTCATCTACCCAACATAAATGGATCCTCACAGCAACTGATTACTTTACAAAATGGATAGAGTCCATCCCCTCTAGAACGACCACTAATCTAGTCATCATCAAATTCCTTGAAAACCATATTTTGTCTAGATTTGGTCGTCCTATAAAGATTATCACTAAAAATGTTGTTGCCTTTAGATCCAAGAGAATGGTGGACTTTTGCCACAAATATCAGATCACATTGGGTCATTCCATAGCTTATTACCCTCAAGGTAATGGGTTGGCAGAATCCTCAAACAAAATTTTGGTAAACATCATAAAAAAATTGTTGGAAGGGAATCAAAAGTCATGGCACAGCAAGCTAGTACATGCATTATTGGCAGAGAGGTTAACATGCAAGAAATCAATTGGAATGTCTCGCTATCAGCTATTTTATGGAGTAGATGCAATTTTTCCAACAAGCCTAGGAGTGTCAGTCATGAAGCTGATCTAAGAAGTACAGACTGAAGAAAATGACATGATAAGAAGGATAAATTAGACCATACAGTTGCAGCAAACAAGAGAGGAATTTTATAACAAAACACAACAAATACAAGAAAACATCAAGAAGATATTTGACAAAAGGACAAAAGAAAATGATTTCAAAATTGGTGAAAAAGTGCTAAAATGGGATTCAAGGAGAGAAGAGAAGGGAAAACATGGTAAGTTTGAAAATATGTGGAAAGGTCCCTACATTATCCATTCTGCCAGAGGAAGCAATGTATTTTTCTTACAGGAGATGGATGGAATAGAACTTTTTGGAGGGTCTATCAATGGCAAGATGCTCAAACATTATTTTCATTAAGATGGCTACGTTTGAAGATTTATCCATTTGTATATAACATTTTTTTAAAGAAAGACCACAGAATAAATAAATAAATAAATAGAAAAGTAAAGAAAATAATGGTAGAAAAGAAAGGTACAGGCCCATACAAAAAAAGAGTAAGTTCTGAAAGTGTGCAAGTCCATCTGCCACTACCTGAAGAGAAGCCTTATTTAGTTAAATAGCCTAATCATCACTAAATAGAATTTAAATTTCTACTGATAGGTTAGTGAATGAAGATTTGAAAAACTATGCAAACTTGGCTTATCAGTAAACTAAGATTAGATTAGGAAAAGAGATTGGTTCCAAAGCTTAAAAACTAAACCAATATAGAAAGAGAGGGATAAAAAGAAAATTCCAGATTTCATCCCTCAAAATTTTTTGTGATTAATTTTCTCCAAAATAAAATTTGTATGCAGACTTGTACAAAGTATAACTGCTCATAACAAGTCAGACTGTTCAATCCTGATTTGCTTATGTTTTTCAATTTTCTGTTTTTAGATTAGAGAATAAAAATCTGTCATACAAGTTAATCTTGACAAATGGTTAGATTAGGTAGAGAAATAAGAGGGTTCATCAACTTAATCAGAACTCTTGGTTGATATAAGTGTAGACTTTGTTTAGTTTCTTGTTTTTCAAAAGAAATGATGGTAAGGGTTGGCTAATTCAAATGCACCCAATGAAGAAAAAATGTTAGAGAAAGTAAGGTGGGTAGGTAGAAGTTTGGTTTGGAATTACTCATATTATGATTTAGATGCTTAAAATCACATCTTCCAAGCAACAAGTCATCAATTTTAATGAAGGTCTGTCGAGGTGCAAATTAAGGCACTAGTCCACTTCTTCTAGAGATTTATTTTATGAGCTTCTTGACATCTCCTCAAAAGAGCTGCCCTACCCAGCTGGAGCCACTGTTATCATCCTGTATTTTACACATTTCACTAGATGACTGTGAAATTCCTACAAGAAAATAAAGACAACAAAATTGTCCTATTAGCTATCTTTAGAAGTCTCACTGCCTCCATCATCGTAAGTTTGACTTCTTCTTTTTTACTAAAACTTTCCTGTCTTTGGCCCTCTGAAATGTTCACCCTGCTGCTCCAAAAATAAACTCCATTTTCAGCCTTAATTTCATCATCTCATCACCTTAACTACACCCTCATTCATTCCCCTTTTTCCCCTCAAAAAACCTCTAAATAAACTTCCCTCATACATAAATTTTCTTCTAAAAACCTTAAAAAAAATGTAAAATCCTTTTTGACATTGTTTTGTCTTAACCCTTTAGCCTATCGAAACTCCAAAAAGTCTTATAAAAATTTTGCTTCTATAATAAAAACCACTTTTTTGAAATATGGGCCTTAAGCCCCTTTCCGCTTAAGCCCTAGCCCCCTCATTCATACGACCCTGACCCCGACCTTCTACTATAAACTACACCCCTTCCCTTTTAACCTTAGACATCCTCACAACATTATAAAGGCCCCTCCATGACCTTTATAAAATCAAAGTTGGGCCCCTGCTTTTCGTTATATCCGAACAAATCCCCACCATTGATCTGGGCCTCTTCCCTTGATCCAACGGCCATTGCACTCCAGATCTCCAATTCGCAATAACACGACTTCACGCTATGAAAAAAATCCCAGCACGTAATCATGCCTGGCCCCACCTCCATAATGTACGTCCATCACCAAAACCCTCTACAGTGTCGATCTCACTTCTTAAGATTCGACGGCTCAAAGTCAACATTGCGCAGATTTTTGTGATGGGGTTTAAGGACCCCAATCTATGTGGAAAAGGTGGTTTCACCTTGGACACATGTGAAACAGTGAGTGGAATCCCATTACCTTTACCTAATATCGCTTATCGCTGATTACCTGAGTGAAAAACCTCCACATTTTTCAGAAACCAGTTTTCATCTACACTTCAAGATTCAAATTTGATCACCTTTGTTCGTTCCTCCTCACCATTCTGCCTATGAAATTTCCCCCCTCTGCTCCCTCACCCTCTAAAAATTGCTTCCCGACACCTAAAAACCTTGTAAAAGCAGTTTTTCCATCCCCATAGGTTTTAAATTAATATTGTTTGTGTGTTTGCAATTTTAACGGCAATAATGCCTAGAAGGGCATTCTAATGGTAAAATAACCTCTGGATGACGACCCGAGAGGAAAAGAAATATAAAGGGGCCAAGGTTTCACAAAAAATACTCAATCCTCAATGTATCATGATCATCGATGGATTATAATCCCTTCTGCCATGAAGAAACCCTTCCTGCACATGAAGAATATATACAGTCAGAAAAGAAAAGACAGAAATAAAGCACACGAAGATTAAAGGGCTAAATTACAGATCAAAGAATAAAAAGAAGATTAGCCCTTTAAGACAATGATTAAAGGATAAAGGATAATGAATAAAACAATTATTAAGAAGAAATAGAGAAAGGACAGTAAGGCATAATATTAAATCCAAATTGAGGTTAAAGGCCTAATACAGGAGTTCAATGATTAAAAGAAAGGCATATTACCCAAAGATAGCTTTGAAATAACTCAACAAAGAAGCAATTACTTCTCCAAAGATCAAATTGCCACCTACAGCTTGTTTTCCTTTCATAAAGGAAATTGGCAGTTATTGCACAGTCAAAGATATTTTGAAGTAACTCAACTGTTATTACAAAGTTATTACGAAGCTTTGAAAGTCAAATATTTTAGCCAAATTAACTTAGAAGTTAAGATAGAAGTTACTATTTCAGATATTTTTGCCTTGTGCCTTGCATGGTCTCAAAGGTAAAAAATCATTAACTCTGTAATAAATAACATTTAAACACCCTAGATTGGAAGCACCTCCTCATTTTTCATATAAATATTGCATATGAGCTTAATTTAAAATGTTGGTTACTTGATGGTTATTGGACTAATTTTCGCTGCTAAGATAGTTGAGGAAAGCTAGACTGAATTGACGAAAGCTCTCAGTTACAGAGAGCTATTGTACCTAGAGTATTGTAACTAGTTTGATCATCAACAATACAAGCATGTTCACAAGACCCCTGAGCTGTATGAATGGTGAATTTTTCCTAAATTGTTATTTTTTTCTCCTTATGTTTTCCATTATGTCCATTCTCTAATAAAGGAACAGACGTTTTCGATTAGGATTTGTTGTTTCAGCACCCTATTTCTATCTGTATTACTTAATATTCATGTTTTATTCTACAAGATCTGATTGGAAGATTATTACTTTCCTTCTATTCACATCTAGCATGTTGTCTTGGAAATGATTCAATAGAGTGAAACCAAGGAAATTATGGTGAGCCCGTGCTCCTTTGAGTAGGACTTGAGATATTGTTTTTAGGATATTTCTCTAAACTATGCTTATTAGAGTCCAAACCAGAGAGGTTTATGGTTTTCCCTGCCCTCTGGCCAACCTTCAAATGTTGCTTTAAAGATTCTTTGAGAGTTGTCAAAAGAATATTAGATTATTTATGTTTGATCTTAGATCACTCTTATTGTTATCTTCTATTTTTTCTTATCTGAAAGTAATCTTTTGATTGCTAGATTGTTGTTTGAAAGGTTGCTTATTAAAGGTTTTCCCAAAGAGATTTATGGTTTTCCCTATCCTTTGGCTTGCTCCAAACAGTTAACTTAAGAGGATTTTCTTGTCTAAGTAGAGCTAGAATATTTTTAACTGGCTATGGCTTTGCTTCCTTTAGAACTTATTATTGTTTCATATCACAACCTAATCTAAAGAATCCATTTGATATAGTTAGCTTGCCCTATGAATGCCCTTGCAGCGTTGATGAACAATTAAATCCTTATATGATTCCAAAACCAAATACATTTATGTTTTCTTACAGTCTATTTGTTCAGTTGAAACATTCCCTCTTTCAGTCACACCATTGATCCTTCAATCTGTAATGTTCCAAATCTGAAACGCGAAACACTACAACGAATAAGTTGTATAACGGTCCTGCTATGATGCATAACCTTAATATATATATATATATATATATAAGAAACACATAAACATCATTTTTATCTACAGCAGCAATTATCACTTTGTTTCATGATTCGAAAAGTGGGGAAAAAGGGGATTTTATGCCGTAAAAAGGTCGTTTTCAGAAATGAGCACAAAACTAAGTAGGGGAAATGGTTGGATATGATATCTTAGGTCATGAGGGACCTATTCTCTGAATTTCAGATCAAAATAATTCTTATATCTATGGTAAATAGCTCATCCTTTCCCGACTAGGCTACAAAACATTGATTTCCCATGACTTTTCTAAACATGAATTTCTAAATAATGTGAGAGCGTAATTCCTGTAATAATTTCTACAAAAAATGATGGAATAATTCTGATATGAAGCTTATATTACTCCAACAACAAATAAATGGAGGTTTAACCTCTCTTACGTCAAGAAAAAGACACCCGGCAAGGGTTTCCGGCAATATACATGTACAAAAAGTGGGACTACAGAAAGTAACGCAGTCTACAGCAAATATGCATTAAAAATGGATGAATATGACATATCAGAGCTGAATAATACAACAAATGGCAAAATTCCTCTCTAATAGAACTACGGCAGGGAAATAAGCACCTCCTCCTCAAAGACTAGCACAAAATCAAAGGGTGCAACTCTGTTGCTGCTGCCCCTGCATAGAGGACGTAGTTTTCTGATGGGAACTGTGTTGTGGCTGAATGTGGATGAATGGCCCAAATCCAAATACATAAATAAAGCTCAAATCCTTCCCTCTTGATCCCTTAAGGAAGCTGATCCAAAGAGAGGATGGAATTCCCACATGGGAATTTTTTGTACTAAGGAGTGCAGCAACTCTGGCTAAATAGTTGAAGCATGCAAATGGTATGAAGACCAAATATAGCTAAATACATGAATGATATCCATTTGATGCTATTCCTTCCTTTTATCTTTGGTGAGCCTCCTCACCCCAGACCCCACATAATGTTGAGGTGACTTCTTCATGAAGCTTCCTCTTTCAAAACTACGCTGCCCTAGCTTGCTTCCCTCCTTTTGTGGCTGCACTATTGACTTGGTCAACTAATCCACCTCTAATTCCTTTTTCACAATAGGGATCTTCAATCTAGTTTACATATGTGTGCCTTAGGCTGATCCTTGTTCATATTGAACCGGTTTAACTTAGGTGATCTCTTCCTCCTCAAGAATGCATGTTGATTTAGTCAAACTTGACTATGTCCTCATCTATTTTTCCCCTGTTCACACATGTAAGTGTAAATTTCAGCTCCTAAAGTGATTACTTTCCTTATCAAGGTGGAAATTATTCATAATTTTTTATTCATGGGCCTCCTTACCCATTTATTCTTCTTCTAAGTGAAAGTAGCAAAATTTAATGTTTTAAATTGCTATGTGAAAATTTGGGAACATTACAGTCCTCCCCTCCCAAATGTTGCTTTTCCTCGAGAAAATATAATGATAGGACTGAAGAGAATCCTCTTCTCCCCTGTAGCACAATCATAAGATGAAGTCTCCCAAGGATCAAGGTGTTGCATCATCAATATATCTCCAAGTTGCTCCTCCCAAGTGTGTAAGCCATTTAAATAGATGGCATTTGTGACAATGAAACATCTATGGAAGCAACAATGGGTTTTTTTAAGGTCCTCTTGAAGCATGAGGGCTGATTTAAATTGGGATTCATCATCCCCCTTTGAGTCTCTTCCTCCCCAAGCTATCAACCAGACAAGATGAGTCACCCTCCAGTATGGCAACTCATGAAAGATCTCTTCCACCTTGAGCTCGTGCAAAGAAGGTGGGCTGCATAGTTGATTGTGTGGAGTTGAAATGTGCATCTCTTGTTGCTTATCTCTCCACTTATGATATATATGGGGCTGCTGCTAATATATGGCTGAGATATAATGGTATTCAAGAAATACCCAAGCCACCCTATCAAATCCAACACCCATGAGGTGTCTCCTCAAAGAACTCAAACCTCCCAAATGAGTCCCCTGACTTGAAGGCAAGTTATAAATCATGGAAATCCAGGTTTTCCCCTTGCTCTTTCTAAAATATGCAGCTTTTATAATGTGAATAGTCATCCTTTCATTGGGCCTCTTCACCTCTTGTGCCACTCCTCCAATGGTGCTTCCTACAATCAATGTTTTAGCAGCATAATATGGATGCATAAACATATGAAAACAAAGAGGTATAACATAGTCCCAAGCATGGAACCAACACAAGGCATGCTTTTCCTACCTCAATAAATAGTGCAACAAATGTGTTTCCAGCCACTTTTTTGCTGCCACATCCAATTTACAAAAGGGAATCATGAAAGCATGATTTGGTGCCAATGATTCACACCGAAAACCATGTGGCATTCCCCCACAATCCACAAATAGAATGCCCATCATAAACGCTGCAAGTGGCCTCAAGTACATAAAAATACAATATGAAAGAAGGAAATACCCTTCTTGGTATGATATGCTACTCATATAGATAAGAAAGTGTAAAATACAAAACAAAATTTTACCTCCTCCATTATGTACTTCAGTCATTGAGCTAAAATGGCTCAAGTGCAAATTCTCCCTTGCTGCTGGTGAGTAGGAAAGTGGTTGTGCTGACCTCTTCTTCATCTTTTGGGATGTGCATCTCTCCATATGATGATATATATTCAATTGAATTCCCTCCCAAGTGAACTCCCCCATTAAGGGATGGTATGCATAAAATTGCATGGAAGGAAAGTCCACAAATGCCGCATGTAGATATTTCTCTTTGTGCTTGTGAACCCAAGCCAAGAAGTTCAAAAAATGGTAAGGGATGCTTCCATCCATTACCTCATCATACTCATATTCTACATGCCTCCAAGGTGTATTACTTGTGAAGTGGTCTTGAGAAAACTCCAGCAAGCAATCCAAGCTCCCAAGTGACAGCGCTGCTAGCCTTTGGAATAGGGCCACTGTCAACGCAAAGCTCAATTATTTGACATATATTGTGTCAAAGACTCTTCCCAAATTTTTTTTGTGTATTTATACATCCTCCCAAGATGGAGG
Organism: Pinus albicaulis; assembly: GCA_034641835.2. Lineage (NCBI taxonomy): Eukaryota > Viridiplantae > Streptophyta > Pinopsida > Pinales > Pinaceae > Pinus > Pinus albicaulis. Next base: position 302,970,530 of record CM076570.1, on the reverse strand, counting down.
TGCAACTCGTTGCACTCTGTTAGTGCCATCCCTTACTCCTGCAGCATCATGCCAAGTGTGAGAGCAAATCTGCCCTTCCTCTCTCCCAATCCTCCAAAGCAAAAAATGACTTTGATGCCTCATAATACCTCCATCATATAATATACGTGGTGAAAACATAATGATCACATCACCATAATGCATCCACCCTCCTTACTGCCCCATGATGAAAGTGTCCTGCGAATCTCTCTTCCCCTTGTCATCCCATGGGAAAGGACATGTCATAGAGTGACCAAACTCTCTCAAGAGTAGCCAACGTAGCATTGCCTCTTGCTGCCTGGTGTCATAGACTTGCAAGAGGTTTACTGATCTCTTGCCTCTCATTGACATCCACTCAACTACATGTGGATGCCTCCTAGCTTGCTCCATCTTGGCATTCCTCTAATGAGGTCTACCATCCTCCCATATCAGATCTTCCTTCGTGCATTTCATAAGAGGTTGAAATGCAACCCCTTGGAGATCTCCAAGAAAATATCTTTCATCAATTATTATCTTGGACCCATAAGGACCCAAAAGGGCTAAAGGAAAGGCCTCCTTGCTGCTACCTCTTGACAGCACTGTCACCCTCCTCCAGGGTGTTCTGTCTATCTCATGTGTCAACCCCCTGGATGAACATGTGCTTCTGCATGAGTTTTTTTGGAGCAAAGTTCACTCAATCCTTCCAGCATTCCCACTCCAACCTCAAAGGTTGTATGTAGCCCATCAGTGGTTCATGACGTTGATAGTTCAAATCTTCCTTGAGCCCTTCAAGCTTGCACAATACAGTGCAATCCTGCTACTCTATCTTAGCAATACTATTTGATCCTTTGTGAGTCTTTGGGACAACTTCTATGGCTGCAAGAGGCCCTCTCTTCAATGTGTTGGCTGATCCAACTACTGGTGTAGAAGGTTTCTTTGTTAAGTCTATGGCATCGCTAGTACTTGCCTCTTCCCATGGGGGTGCAGACCCTCTCTCCTCTGATCTCTCTCCATCAAAAGTTCTGATCAGCTCTTGAGTGATCTCAGAAAAATAAGTCACTCTTGTATGGCTTGAGTGACTGAACCATCAAGCATTGGCTTCACCCTCCAAGTGTAGCGCTGCAACTTCCGCTGCCTCCCTCTCTCCCACTGGATGAAGTATGAAGAATGCCTCAAGATTTCTTACCCAAGCTCTTGCTATAGTTGACCCATCAAATTTAGACAATAAGAATCTATTTCCTTTGATCTCTTCTTTGCTACAAGGTCTTCTTCCTTTCTCATTTGAATAAACTGAGGAAAATCTAGGGTCTCTTTGAAATCCCTAGGTTGGCACTTGTATCTACCAAATACCCACTCAGAATTTCATTCTCTAAGTGGTATCCTTGCTCTTCACTTCCTCTACAAGTATAGGAACTGCATGCATCTACTTCTGCTTCTTGAAACCTTCCAGAGGTCTCACTGCAACTATCTCCTCCTTGAAACCCTCTAGGAGTTTCAATGAATTTGTATTCTTCTTTCTTCTTAGATCTGAAAATGTATGAGATTAAGCTCATACTCTCCATCATTTTGATCTCTTATTTCTCTGCAATTCGAACTTTCACAGGATGGGCCAAGTTCGATGCTTTGATACCATTGTAATGTTCCAAATCTGGAACTCTGCAATGAATAAGATGTATAATGGTCCTGTTATTATGAATAAGTTTAAAATATATATAATAAACACATAAACATAATTTTTAGCTATAGCAGCAATTTTCACTTTGTTTCATTATCCGGAAAGTGGGGAAAAAGGGGATTTTATGCCCTAAAAAGATTGTTTTCAGAAATGAGCAGAAAGGTAAGTAGAGGAAATGGATTGATATGATAACTTCAGTCATGAGGGACCTATTTTCTGAATTTAATCTCAAACTAATGTTTCTAGCTATGGTAAACAACTCCTCCTTTCCCGACTAGGCTAGAAAACATTGATTTCCCATGACTTTGCTAAACAGGAATTTATGAATACTTTGAGAGAATAATTCCCATGAGGATTTCTACATAAAATTATGGAAGAAGTATTATATGAAGCTTATATTACTCAAAAAGCAAATAAATGGAGGTTTAAGATCTTTTACATCAAGAAAAAGGCACCCGACAAGGGTTTCCGACAATATACATGTACAAAAAGTTGGACTACAAAAAGTAACACAGTCTACAGAAAATCTGCATTAAAAATGGCTGAATATTACATATCAGAGTTTATTAATATAGTTAATGGCCAAAGTACTCTCTAATAGAACTCTGGGAGGGAAATAAGCACCTCCTCCTCAAAGACTAGCACAAAATCAAAGGGTGCAACTCTGCTTTTGCCGCCCCTACATTGAGGATGCAGTTTTCTGAAGGGAAATATACTGTGGCTGAATGTGGATGAATGGCCCAAATCCAAATACATAAATTAATCTCAAATCCTTCTGTCTTCATCCCTTAAGCATTCTGATCCAAAGAGAGGATGGAACTCCCACACGGGAATTCTTTGGACTAAGCAATGTAGAAACTCTAGCTAAACAGATAAAGCATGAAAATGTTCTAAATACAAAAGATAGTTGAATACATTAACGATCTCCCTTTGATTCTATGCCTTCCTTTTATCTTTGGTGAGCCTCCTCACCCTAGACCCCACACAATGTTGAGGTGACTTCTTCATGAAGCTTCCTCTTTCAAAACTGTGTTGCCCTAGCTTGCTTCCCTCCTTTTCTGGCTACGTTGCTGACTTGGTCAAATAATCCACCTCCAATGCCTCTTTCTCACTAGGGATCTTCAATCTAGTTTACATATGTGTGCCTTATGCTAATCCTTGTTCATATTGAACCGATTTAACTTAGGTGATCTCTTCCTCCTCAAGAATGCATGTTGACTTAGTCAAACTTGACTATGTCCTCATCTATTTTTCCCTTGTTCACACTTGTAAGTATAAATTTTAGCTCCTAAAGTGATCCCTTTCCTTATTAAGGTGGAAATTATTCATATTTTATTATTCATGGGCCTCCTTACCCATTTATTCCTCTTCTAAGTGAAAGTAGAAAAATCTAATGTTCCAAATTGCTATGTGCAAATTTGGGAACATTACACAATCTATCAATTAATCCAACCAAAAACAAAACAAGTCCTCAAAACATCAAAACTAGCCTAAAATCATAATCAAAGAACATAAGGATATATTATTCAAAAAACACCCTTTTAGAGAGATCCCTCTCTGAATCTAGGAAGGCTAGGTCCTAGGATTCCAAAGGGGTTTTGATGTGGCCCATGCAGTGATTGTTCTTGCTACTCTTACAAATTACAGGGAGCCAACATAATTTATATTGAGAGCATAAAAGGAATTTTAAGTTGAATCCCAAACTTCATTCCTATTAGACCTGAGCCTAGGATGCTTTTTTTAACAAATAATCCAAACATGTCTCACTATGAGTTCATAATCACTAAAAAAACACTTAAATTTTTTACTTTTAAGCTTCTAGCTAATTCTAAACCTAGAAGGAAAGCTTCATATTCTGCAACATTATTGGTGATATCAAAACCTAGTTTTCGGAATTAGGTTATGTTCTCTTTCTCTGGTGTAATTAAAAAAAAACACCAGATCTAGATCCATATTTAGTAAAATATCCATCAAAGTAAAGTTTTGAAATATCAATTTGAATAGATTTAGGATTTTCAACCACGTCTTCAATCTTAAGTTGGGAATTTTGTGAAATATTTGAAGATAATTGGAAACAACCAAAATCTTGATCAACATCATAAATGGGATGATTTATAGCTTGGTCTGCTTTACAAACAATATTTATAAATTTGAACTCTCTATACAACCTAATATTTTCTCTCCATACACAGGAATTGTAGCAAAAGACATATCGATCTGAAGACTCCCTCCTAGTTTGGCATAGAAAGATGTTTAAAGAGGAATTCTGAACTTGGAAGGAATATCAGTGACAATAATATGTAGGACTACACTTTTTACTAGTATTTGATCTAGAGTCACCACTAAATATGTCATAAGTCGTAAACAAGGTACTCCTTTAGAATGAAAGGTGTATAGGTCATGATAAGATCGAGTGATTTCAAGATTTAATTGATCCACATTAACCTTAGGCATAAGGTTATGTGAGGCTTTAGAATGTAACATACAATTATATAGTAATTAATCATGGGCTTTCACAGTTACATAAAATGGTGGTACAATTTCATCTATCATATTAGAACTTGGACCAAAAACTACTCATTTTTTTTCATCCTGAAGACTAATAACATCTCCCTCAGCATCTACAATTGAGTTTGGCATCCATTTTGTGAATTGAATCTTATACCTTGGATACTTTGAAATTTTTTAAAGTTGAATGAGTATTTTAACTCTTTCTAACTCTCTTTCAAAATTGAAAGCAATCAAAATGATTCTATGAATTTGAGTAGTTTCATTTAGTTGAATGAGAGGTTGAATAGTAATAGTTTGAGTTTCAACATATTTCACTTTAGGTTCAATTATGATAGAATCTTTAGGAGGTCTACCGGGACCTGCCCTTAGCCTTAAATCATACCTTATGTTAATTTCAACAATTACAAATTTAAAGAAGGCTTAATATTTAGAGACTGGACAATTTTCTTGATCCCCTTGGGACATTTAATTATGAGGAATAGGGAGAGTAGAAGTTTGAACAAATCTATTTTCTAGGTTGATAATATCTTATGTTATTTAAAAATTATTATCATCAAGTTCCTGATAATCAATCAATAAAGGTTTAGGTACTTTCTGATAATTAGTTGGCCTCTAAAGAATCTTCAATTGAGGGGCTGTATTGAATTGACCTTGGGTTTGTGTTTGGGGTCTAGCAATAGTTTGTTGGACTGTTCTAGGTTGTGTTTCAATTTTAGAAATCTGATTTTAAAGGTTTTTAAGTAGTGATGTGATTTCATCTATTTTTTGAACTTCATTTTTGGATTTAGAGGAAGAAGAGGCTTCTTGATTTGATTTTAATTTTCTTTGGTCCTTTTTAGCTTTGGCCTTTAGCTTAGTTGAAGCAGAGTTATTTGCTTCAACCTCAATAGCATTTTTTTGCATGTCTTCTAAGGTAAAAGTTGTTCTCTCCCTTAACATGACAACAAAATAATCTTCAAAGGCTTAGGAGAACCTAACCTTTTTTTTTTCTACTGGTGGTTTACAATCTGGAGGCACTTTCTTATAAATTTTGTTAAATATTTTGATAAAATCAGCTAAGGGTTCACCATAATTTCTCTTAAGCTACTAAAATTATGTCAAGAAATAAACATCATCCTTTTTCACACCCTATTGATTCTTAAAGATGGTTGTTAATTCTTGCCAAGACCTAATACAATTTACTGGTAATTGCATAAACCAGATCCTCATATAAAAAATTTCATGTTCTATGTTCATGTTATAAGCAAAATCCAGAAATGTTGCTAGATGATCTTTAGCTGACAACAAAATTTCCCCATTGAATCTTGGGAGATGTTTCAAATATCCAATAGGAAAATCATTCAATATGTTTGGGAGTAATAGGGAAGCATTTCTTTCTTGAACAATAGGCCTAAAACCAGCCATACTTAGTGATGAAGATGAAGAAGATTCAGTGGTGGTGGATATAGAAGCAAAATATGAAGTAGGGGAAGAAAGAGGTGAATATGGAGGGGTAAAAGAAGGTGGAGGAAGAAGTGGAGTTGAAGATCTTTTTATGGATCTCTAGGGTGTTCGAATGACCAACTTTTGAACCTCTTATTCTCCTTCTTTGTGTTCAAATAAAAGACTTGAATAGGATGAAAATAGATTCTGGTTGTGCATAAGTAGATGGAAAATAATATGAGGTGGGGATATGAAATCAGTAGGTTTGAATCCAGGTATATGTAAATCCAAATCTTGTTCTGAAGTAGGGGATTCAGATGGTACTTCAGGTGGCTTATAAGACTCCAAAGAATGAACTAACAAATCAGATTCAAAATCCACTCCTTTGGAGACTAATTCATGCACTCTAGATGGTAAATCCTCAGAATCTAGGAGAATAGGTCTAGATATAAAAGGATCATGAGATATAGTGGTATGTTGTTGAGGAATATAAGAAAGGATTTGATGTATTCTTCTCGAAGAGACTTGCCTTACGAATCTCTGTAGATCTGTTAGAGGTAAAACAATTTCAAAATTAGAATGAGACCTAGTATGCATCGAGGGGAGCAACTTGGCTTCAGTGAAGTCGATAGGTGAAATTTTTGACCTAAGTGGAACTTCAATCACCCTTAAAGGAATAACATTATCATTTTCCCAGGGAAAAACAAATCAAATTTCATTCCCTGAAAATGGGTCCAGCCTGATGTTGTCCTTGGATATCACTAAATTTGATATCTTGTAGTGGGTAGGGATTCTAGGAATGAAGAGCGAAACAACTAACTAGAGCCCCAAGAAAGGAACAATTTGAATTTGGAATATAATGGGCTCAATAATGGAGGGTTTACCTCTGATTTAAAATTTATTACTCTTGGTAACCATGGTTCTTCATCTTCTGAGGCTGGAGCTACTGAAGGTTTGATGACTAAGCTACAGAGTAGCCCTCGAATGTTAAATTCAGTAAAATGCCCAACCTGCAGTAATAGTCAATGAATGGCTCTCAGGTTTCACGCTCCCTCCTCAATGAGGCTTGAGAGGCCGAGAATTAGTGGATGTTCCTCGTTAGATAATATCTTTGTTAAGGATATTATCATTATCAACACTTCGAAGACATCGTGAGGGATCAAAAGAGAGCTTGGTAAGGTCAATTATAATAGTGTTATCAACAACATTGGATTTTATGGTGACATGAAGAAGAATTATAACATTGATTCCAGCATAAGCCCTCAGTTTGTGACCAATATAAGAGGTCGCATCCAGTGTTGTGTGGATAGCAGTCATGTTTGTATGACAGGCATTCAAGATAATTAATTAGGCCATAGTGAGAGAAATCTTATTAATGGTCCCAAAAATAATAAAAATGTGGTACATTTGTCTTCTATAAATTTTTATTAGAAAGAATTCAGATTACTCGGCAAAGGTTTGGGATTTTCTATTGCTCCTAAACACATTCTGAAGGAAATCCTCATTTGTAGTATTGAGGATGGGATTAAGGGATTACCCCTTGAAGACAAGGAGGGATTAATGTAAGAATGTGCCATCATAATAAATAAGGCAAGAACACCTAAAAGTAATCCAAGAAAAGATGAGCTTAATACTCTTAAATCCATTCACAACAATGATAAAATTGTTTTCCTTAAATAAGATAAAGGAGGACCTACTATGGTTTTATACAAGGATAGTTATATTAATGAAATGAATTAGCATCTTGACTGTAGCAACTATAAAAATAATAGCTCCATTCCCATGCCCAAGGTGATAAAAGAAGTAAAAAAGGTTATCATGGAATCTAGTCTTGATGATAGACTTAAAAAGAAGTTGATTCCCTCCTCTGAGGTCATCCCTATAATTTATGGATTAGCAAAAATTCACAAGGAAGGTGTTCCTCTTAGACCTATTGTTAACACTATACAATCTCCCACCTACGAATTGCAGAAATATGTTGCCAAGATTTTTAAGCCCATAGTTCGAAACACAAAATCATTCATAAAAGACTCTAACGATTTCGTAAAACTTATTAAGAATGAAAAGGTTGAGGATGATGAAATTTTGTTAATTTTTGATGTAGTATCATTATTTACCAAAATCCCTCTAGATGAGGTTCCTCAAGTGATTAAATACACAAATGATCCCAAAACATCTGAGCTCTCTGAAATTTGTTTACGTTCCACTTTTTTCATCTTCCAAGGGGAATATTATGAACAAGTGTTTGGTGTTGTGATGGGACCTCAACTCTCACCCATTTTTGCTAACTTATTCATGCAATTTACAGCTGCTGGAACAATAAGATAGAAAATGCGATCAATTAAAGATAACATAAATCAAGGGTAACTTAAAGGGGTTTATAAAATTGATTGTTCCTATGCAAAGAGTTATATAGGAGAAACAAGTAGATCCTTACATATAAGATTGAAAGAGCACTGATTCGATATTAAGAATGGGAGACCTCGTACCTCAGACCTTGGAGAAAAATCTTCAAAAATGAAGCATCACGTGTGTTTAGAGGAGGCCAAGATCATTGTTAGAGAAGGACAATACCACAGAAGAAAAATGAGAGAAGCTCTTAAGATTATGAAGCATCCTCATAATCTAAATAGGGATGGAGGGAGTGAAACGAGTGATAATTGGTTCCCTCTCATGAGACAAATTTTATCCTCTGGCACGTCTTCCCAGATACAGTATCCCAGGTAGAATTATTTTCCTTTTTTATCAAGATTTAATCAATAATTAAACTAGTTTTCATGATAAAGAATAATGAATGCACATTTAGGACTAACTTTATTATTTCTAATTATTTATAATGTAAATATCAGTTATAAATAAATATTAATAAAAATATTAATTATTAATTTAACCAATAATCATTATTGCTTAAAAGTAATAATTATTTGTTTTAATATTTATTTTTAAGTTAATTAATTAATAATATAAATATAATTTTAAATAAAGACAAAAAATAAAATAAAATTTAGTAAAAATGATTAATACTATTAGTTGATTTATAATCAACATTAGTTTAATTATTATTCTTAGTAATATTAATTGATAGATTTTTTTTAATTATTAGTAATATTTAATAACACTATAGTCATTAAAAATATAGAATGATTCATTTTATATATTAATAATAAATATTAATTTTTATTTTGGAAATATATATTAAAACTATTAAGAGAAACGAAAAATCATCCATGACCTTAAAAAAAATTTAAATATTTAATAATTATTTAATATTTAATTATTTTTACATATCTAAAAATAATTAATACTATTGATTAATTTATAAATAACGTTATTATGAATAAATAATTTATAATAAACATTTGTTTAATCATAATTCTTAGTAATATTAATTAAAAAATTAATTATTAATAATATTTAATAGCACTATAATCATTAAAAATGTAGAATGATTCATTTTAGATATTATATTAATTTTATTTTAGATATATATATATTAACTATTAAGAGGAAAGGAAAAATCATATATTAATAAAACAAAAAATTTTAAATATATAAATATTATTGTTATTATATTAAAAATAAATTATTAATAATTAATTTGTAGAACATACTAGTATAAGATATTAATAATTATTATTATTACATTATAATTATTATTAATAATAATAAATATATAAATATAAATCGTGTAGAATTTTAAGAGAGAGAGAGAGAGAGAGAGAGGGGGTCGGCTCTCTTAGTATATTTAGGTTTTTCACTATTTAACTCTAGTCTATTCTCCTCTCAAGCTCTGATTCAAAATGCCAACCAAGTTTTGTTGATATTGTGGATAATGCAAATTGTGTTTCTTTAATTGGGGTCCATTAATTATGAGAGAACATCTGTAATATTTTGTTTGTTTGTTTTAAGTTTGGAATTTCTGGATAACCAATACATAATTTTGTTTTCAACAATTGTGTTTAAAATATACATAATATTAATTAATAAGGAAAAGGGTTGTTTCTTTACTTCACAAAGTGATTTAAGATTGCAGGTGTTAAAGCATAAAATGTGAGAAGATATGATTAATTAAATAATAAAATTGGATGTTTTAATAACCATAAGTGTGAAACCTTTAAAAAAATGTTTTAAAATTAAAAAAAACATATTTAATACAATGAACATGCTGATAATTTATTGATGCAGAGGGAATTAAATAAACAGGCAGTTCAATAAGCCATTCTCTAATTATATGAAACAAATCCAGAATCCTTTATTTATCATTAATGATCAAAGCTTGTACACTATTGTTTACAAAATTCTCATCCAGAATCCTAGAATCATTAATGATCAAAGCTTAGGAGCTATAGTTTTATTCAGCATTTGTTTAATGCAAAGATATAGTTGAATGTTTGCAAGTTTTGATGGTTACTAGGCTTAAACTCAAGAGAGATGAAGGACACTTGGTTAGTGCACAAAGTAATCCACAACCAAGAAGGGTTAGAGAGCCACCTTCAAGAGCCATAGAAGTAGCTTCAAGCATATCTTCAAGAGAGGGATAAACTCCTGAAGATATGGATCCCAAGGAAGAAGAACGAGTATTCTGGAAAGCTTTCTTGGATATGACTGAGATGGTGAGGATACTCTACCAAGAAAGGAATGATATACTTGTTGGAGAAGGGTCTAAAAACCATAAAGAAGGAGAGGTTTATTCAGGAGGAAAGAAAAGTGATGACAAGTCAAGGAAAGGACACAAAGGAAATGGAAACCCACCATCCCCATCATCATTCTATTCCTCTACATGATCATCCTCAACTTTGGTGAATCAATCTCACAATTCTAAAACCACTGGTAAAATTCCATTTTCAAAGCTTGATGTCAAATTTGAGTTGCCTATGTTTAACGATGAAGTCAATGCGGAGAAACTTGACAATTGGATCAGATGGTTGGAAGTTTACTTGAGGATACAGAACCTTCATGATGGCGACACCAAGATACAGTTAGCCTCGTTGAGAATGGATGGAGCAGCATTTGTATGGTGGGAAGCCAAGATCAAGGATGAAATTAAAAAACATGGTAAGATCAATTTATCATGGGCTAAATTTATCAATGTAATTAAAAGGAAATTTTATCCATTAGATCATTTACAAAAGGCTATCATGAATTGGCAAAACTTCAGACAGCTTAATGGACAAAATGTACAAGACTACACCCAAGAGTTTAGGAGAAGAGAACTCTTATTAGGGGTAGACTTACAAAGTGAATATAAATTTCTGAAATATATAGGTGGTTTGCACAACTACCTTAAACATAATATCCTTATGTTTAATCCTACTAGTCTAGACTAAGTTTGTGTACAAGCTATGCATTTAGAGGCTAGAGGGAAAAACACTTTTGATGAGGGTAGAAACAAGCCTTTTAAGGGGAAGAACAAAGATAAAACCTTTAAGGGAAATGGAAAAAATAATGCATCTATCAAACAAGAGGGTGAAAAAGTAATATGTAAACATTGTTCAAGAGAAGGCCATGAAGAGAAAAACTGTTGGAAATTACATCCAGAAAAAATAACTCAATTCAACAAAAACAAAGGAAAGAAGAAAAATGCCGCTACTATAACTACACCACAAGACTTAGGTGATGATTCAGGTGATGAAACCAAAATTACAGCCATGGGTTTGAAAAGTATGAAGGGAAAGGAAACTGAAACTAAGCGAAGCACTAGTACTTCAAACTATCATGTACAAACTCCAAATGAGGAAGAAAGAATTTAATTGTTCCATGTGAGGGTAGTCTCAAAACATACAAAAATTGACACACTATTTGACAGTGGGTGAGAAGTAAATATCATATCAAAAGACTTGGTCAAACAACTTAAACTTGAGACCATTCCACATCCAAAGCCTTATCCACTTGGATGGATATGCAAGGATGCAAACTTACAAGTCTCAAGAAAGTGAATATTGCGATTTGCGATTACTGCACACTTTATTGACACAATTGAACTTCATGTAGTACCGCTTGATATATTAGGAATTTTTTTGGGAAGTCCTTACTTATTTGACAAGAAAGTGATCTTCCATTGCCATGAAAATAAGTATCATCTCTTTAAACATGGCAAGGAGTTCATTTTCAGAGCACATCGCAAGAAGGCAAATATAGCGATGGTAAATGTGGGACCAGTAAAAAGGCTAGTGAATTCTAGTAAGAGTTTTGTACTTCTTATGGTTAAGCCCAAGGTTGATGTGAATCATGAGTCATTTGAAAATTGTGATTCTAAGCTTAAATCAGATTTATATGATGTAGTTTATGCACATCATGAGATGTTTCAGGAACCGAGAGGTTTACCTCCTAAAATGGAGATTCAACATGAAATCCATTTACATCAAGATTGTCCTCTTCCTAACATAGGCATGTACCACATGTCTCTCATAGAGAGTGCTGAAATCAAGAGGAAAATTAAAGAATTGTTGGACAAAGGATTCATAAGACCAAGCACTTCGCCATGTGGGTCAAGAATAGTGTTGATTCCAAACAAAGATGGAATTTGGCACATGTGTGTGGACTTCAAGGCATTTAACAAGATAACGGTAAAGAATCTTTACCCACTCACAAGGATAGATGATTTGTTATTTCAGCTAAAAGATGCTAAATATTTCACTAAGTTAGACGTATGTAGTGGTTATCATCATGTTATAATTGCAGAAACTAACATTTGGAAGACAACCTTTAAAACCAAACAGGGACTCTTTGAGTGGCTTGTTATGTCGTTTGGTTTATGCAATGCACCTGCAACTTTCATGCAGGTAATGGATGATGTCTTACGTCATTTTCTTGATTATTTCATTATTTTCTAACTAGATAACATCTTCATTTTCAGCAAGACTGGAGAAGAGCATGTCATGCATGTTAAGAAAGTACTAGATATTTTGAAGAAAAATCAGTTGTTTCTTAAAATGTCAAAGTGTGAATTTGGAAAGACTTATTTGATTTGTTTAGGACACATAGTAGGAGGAGGTGATTTGAGAATTGATCCTTCTAAGGTAGAATCCATTGTGAATTGGCCTACTCCAAAATTCATTACAGAGGTAAGAAGCTTTTTGGGTGCATCTCAGTATTGGTGGAAGTTTATTTCTAACTTCTCTACCATAGCAGCTCCTATGCATGCAATGTCGAGTGTGAAGCGTGATTTTCAATGGGTAGGAAAGAAACATAAAGCTTTTGAGTCTTTGAAAGAGAATATAAGTTTATCTCTATTTGCATTACCATACTTGAGACAACCATTTGAGATTCAGACTGATGCTAGTGATTACACCATGGGTGCAGTTCTCTTACAGCATGGTAAGCCTACCACATTTCATTCTGAGACATTTAATGGTGCTTTTGTGAATTATCCCACATATTATAAGGAGCTTTATGCGCTGGTAAAAAGCATCAAAAATTCGAAAAACTATTTGATGGGCAAAGAAATAGTTGTTCATACCAACCATAAGCCTTTACAGTACTTGCAGTCGCAAAGTAAATTGCAGTAGTCACAACATTTCAGGTGGATCGGTTTCCTACAAACAATTCACTTGGTAATAAGGCACAAGAAAGCTATTTACAATAAAGTTTCTGATATTCTTTCAATGCTCATTATTAGTGCTACTACTTTACTTAAGAATGATTCTATTGTACATGAGAGCTATATAGAATAGTATGCATCAGATGTTGATTTTAAGAATGTGTATGCTAACTTGAGTGAAGGGAATCATGTTGAGGAGAATGATTTTCATTTGCACAATAATTTGTTGTTTCATATGGGCAATTTATGTATACCATAGGGGGAGAGACTAAGCATCATGAGAGAAGCTCATTCTTCTCTTATTGTTGGACATTTCAGGGTAAGAAAAATGGTGGCACATTTACAGAGGTATTGTTATTGGCCTCACATGGTAGATAATGTTTCATGTTTCATTAGAGGATTTTCATTATGTGCTACACGCAAGCCTGGCAATAGGAAGCTTGGTTTATATACGCCACTTTCATTACCTTCTAGACCATGGGAAAGTGTTTCTATGGATTTTGTTGGAGGTCTACCATTATCTAGAAGGCAGCATAATTATCTTTATGTAGTAGTTGATTGTTTTAGCAATATGTGTATTCTTATGCCATGTCAGAAATCTATAACTGTTGAAAAAACTGCTGATTTATATTTTCAACATGTATGGGTTCATTATGGCTTGCCTAATTCTATTGTTAGTGACAAGGATTCGGAATTTTTTGCGAATTTTTGGTCCAATCTATGGAAGATGATGGACACCAAGTTGAAGAAGAGTAATGCTTTCCATCCGCAAACAGATGGCCAAACAGAGATAGTGAACATAACCATTGTAAATATTTTTAGAGGTTATTACAGCAAGCATCCCAAGCTTTGGGATGAGCACTTGCATTACATTCTGCATGCTTACAACCGGGCCAAGAAAATGTATTCAGCTGCCATCCATAGAGGATTTCTCACTAGAATTTTTGGATGAGTTGAAGGAGGATGCTATCCTTGACAGAACGACATGCACTTCAAGGAGGGGAAATGTTGATTATGTTTGGGTTGGTCTTAAAGGAAACAAATTGAGCAAGGAAAAGTGGATTGAGGTGGAAAATGTGAGGGATCTTTACCCTCTTCTTCTTAACAGGTAATTGAAGGCTTTTGGCATCCAAAATCTTCCCAATGGGGAGGTGTGATCACGTGATCATGTTCAAGAGGAAAAAAATGCTCAAAATTGGAACTGCTCAGAATCAATTGAAAACTGAACGACCGGATAGGCCTTGTCACTATGATGGCACCCTGAAAGAGACCTGAATCCGATGTCGTATGAGGAACGTATTTAAGTTTTAAAACATGACCTTTGAACTTAGAAATTTTTTCATCTTCAGAAAACATTTATGGCAAAATTTCACTTTTTAAGGTTTTTTGGTGGCCTATAAGAGGGTGCCACATGGCCTGACCGTAGGCTACCACGTGGCCTTAGGCCCAAGGTTCAATATTGATTGAAAAATTGAGTTGTGGGCAAACCAACCTGAGCTAAACATGTTCAGCTCAGTTGGACATGACCTGACCTGAACATTTATGTGTCACCTTGAACGCGTTCATGCAGTGGAAGGGTCAGTGTTGGTGAATGCATTTGGGTCGGTCGAGCAGAGGATGACTTGACTCAAACACCAATGGGTCATGTTGTAGTGGCCCCATGCAAACAAATGTTATTTGGTTCATGGGCAGAGGTTGACCCAACCTGCACGCAGATGGGTCGGTAATTGGGTCGATGTTGTGTGTTGAATGGTGGAGCGGAGTTTTAAAAGGGGCTAGCCCCCTATGGTAAGCCTCCATACCAGATGACCATGCCGCAGTGCCCAGGGGCTAACTGACCAGCGGTCATGGTGGCAGTTTGAGCCACGTCTTGTGACCACTCCCATACCACATTTAATCTGACATTACATGGTTGCGGGTGGCATAAAAATTGGTGGTTAGTGTAGCGGTGAGTCATGTGACCACCCTACCTGACATTTATTGTAACCACCAGTAGGTCCTCTAAATTTGGAGGAGCAGACCTATATTTGGCCATTTTCACTAAATTTAACTTCATATATCTCCAGTTAGCCCGTTTTTAGTGGGATTTTTACTTGACACTGGGAAAAATACAGTTTGGATCATAATTTTCACCATATTCGACCAAATTAGACAAAATTTTAGTCAATTTCGACTATTATAAGCATTTTGGAGACATTGGAATAGGTTTTAGAGCCAAAAAAGGTGTCTTTCAACCATTTTTATTTCAGGGAAGCTTGGAGAGCTGACAGGGCCATGAGGGAAATGGAGCTACATTTTGCTACACTTCACTGTTTGAGGTGAAATAAAAGAAGTAATTAGCTTATTTCTATCTTATGAATTCATTTCCATAGCTTTTTCAGCCTGTTTAGGCTTCTTTATCACTGTAAAACCAATTTGAGCATCATAATATAGTAAGGACATGCTCTTTGGGACCCTTAGACCCGACAGATGTAGCCTAGGAGGGGTGAACTTCCTCATCATGTTGATGTGTGTCTATGGTGAAGTTATTATGCTATTTATTTCAGATTCAAGATGTTAAAAGGTAAATTTAATTAAAATTCCCTCACACTTAAACTCATGAATAATTACCAAGAACACTTTGTTTTACTTGCAAGACCTTACAAACACTTTGCACACTTAATTTAATGGAAACAAATACTTTGAATAATACTATAAATACTTTCATTTTAAGATCACCTCCCATTGGAATAAAAAATTCCTCCACTGAAATATAGATCAGAAATCACCCAAATATATTCTCCACTGCTGCAACGTGCAACACAACACAACCCTCTGTAGAAACAGTGTTGTAGATGAAAGATGGAGCTTAGACTGATGCCAGAATGTGGAAATGTAGTGAAATCACTTCTCTCGAGTATGCACTCGAAGTCCCGAGAGCATGAAGGTGGGATTCCTGCTTGGGAACACCCCGAGCTAAACAACATTGCAATCTTAGCTAAAAAGCTGAAGAGAGCAAACAAGTTTTAACATACCATATCAAAATAATAATCTAAAACATATCCTCTATGGTTTCCATCCCCTTACTTATATAAGTGGTGAGCTTCCTCACCCTTGGAACCACTCACTAAAGCAACTACTTCCATACATGGAGTCTCCCTCCAAACCTACGCTGTCTCATAATAAATGCCACTCCTTCATGATAGCACTGTTGATTTGGTCAAAGTTGGCCTAGCCTATATGCTCCAGCCCGTTTTCACAGATAATGGTGCTTTATCAAGCCACTAAATTCATCTCTATTCACATTAGCAGTGATTTTATTCCTACTAAGAAGATTTATGGGTCCCCATACCCTCTTATTCAACGAATTAAGAATTAAAAAAAAAATTAATATTTCAACTAGCTCATGGCTAATTGGGAATATTACAGTCCCCACCGCCAAATGTTGCTTGTCCTCAAGAAATTGTAAAGGTGAGTGCTGCAACTCTTATCCTCCTTCCTTGGTGACATCTCCATGTGATAAGCTCTCCACATAAGCTAAGTGTCTCCCAATCAATCTCTCCATGAAATGATCCTCCCAAGTACTCATGAGATGAAAATGACTCACCTCATAAGGAAGCAAAATATCCAATGTAGCAATCATGGCTTTCCTAATGTTCTCCCTGAAACATGAAGCATGAGGAACATGGAGAATCTCTCTCCGAAAGGGCATGTTCAATCCTTTCACCCTTCCTCCAATTATCCCCACAATAAGAATAAGGTCATCATCAATGTATGTGATCAAAATCAAGGATACATAAGATGCCATATGTAACAATGGAGGTGGATCATAGTCCCACATTTGGAACTAGCACAATATATATCCTTACTACCTTAGATCATGATATAATAAGTGTTTTCCTCACCACTTACTTGCTACCATAGTCTTCTCACATGCATTGAGAAGGTGACTGATGTTTGATGCCTTTGGAGTACACCATGAATGATATGTCATCTCCTTATATCCTCCCAGGGAGTGGCCATGCTCAACACTGTTTATGGCCCCAAGTTGACCATGAATTTTATAAGGGATAATGTTCCCATATGGAGCAATGGCCTACACATCTATGGTAAGGGAATGCAAATAATCATTAAGTAAATCATCATGCATACAAACATGATCCTTACCATATGATTTGTTCACACAAATGGACTTGCTCATAGATAGGCCCCCTCTCATTCCTAAAGAGGAAAGAGGTGGCTCTGATAACTCGCTCAAAGAGCTATGTATATCCTCCATCTCCACATGATCCATGAATTTCCTCAAATGCTAATATATATCCCCTTAAAAGCCTTCCCAAGTATACTCCTCCATGATAGTATGGTATTCTCTCATGGAATAAATGTGGCTAAAGAGAAAATCTTCATGTGCTGCTTGTAGCAACTTCTCCTAGAGCTTGGTTGCTCTAAACAAGAAGATATTACCCTAATAGTAGATGAACTCATCTCTTACTAAATATCACTCCTCTAGTAGCTGGTCATAAAGTATCGTACAAGTAAAAAGATCCTTGGAATAATCCACCAACGACTAGGATTTCCAATATGGATCTATCCTCCATAGTGACAGCATTGATGGTCTATCATATAAAGCATATGTCATGTGGCTTCTCCCTTCTTTGACATCTCCTATGCCAAATTCACATACTAGAAGGCTGCAATCATCCCTCTGCTGCTCCTTTCTTAGCACAAGATCTAAGGTGAGAGTGGGTAATGATGATGTTGGGATAATGTCTCCCTCCTCCTTGAGTCTACACAAGACTCTCAGCACTATACCATGACCTCCCAATGTTCCAACTCCTCATGGATCTATGAGTGGTGCAACATGTTGTGAGACATTTCTCACAAACTCCTGATCAGGTGGTCTCCCAGGTGGTTTGCCACAAAACAGTAATGTATCATGGGCAAAATTCATGTGAATAATACATGGGACTATTAGGTCCCTGCTTCCACTGCACAAAACCATCTCTTTTTTCTGTGTGGAAGTTCTTTCTAAGGGATATGTGTTCATGCCCCTAATCATCTAATTTTTACCACTTTTTCTATCCACCCATTTCATATGCAAAGTCTCCCAATCTGTGGTGACCTTCCCCAAAGTAATCAACCACTGCACACCCAATATCACATTGGTGTCAGGCATGTCAACCACAAAGAAGTGATCAGTCAATGTATAGGTCCCCATGGTGATAGATAAATATGGAACAGAATGCATGCAGTGCATAGTTCTAGCTCCTGGGACCAAAACTGAAAAATCCCTCAAAATCATTAATTGGTATTTCCCTCCTCTACATTATTTGGTCATCAATAAAGTTGCATGTAGCACCGCTGTCAATAAAAAATGAAACCCTCTGATCCAAAATGGAACCTTGAACCCTCAAGGTCAAGTTATTGGGTACTCCTATCAATGATGAAAGGGCCCCTCCAATTGGAGCAAATTCTCAATTCTGACCTCCTAGTGGTGTTGGATCCTCTCCTTCTATCCCAACATTGTGACCTCCTTCTAGTTCTTATTCTTATTCCTCCTCATCATTTGAAAAGACCTCTATATAGTGTTCCTTTCCTGCTGCACATCTATGCATTGGTGACCATGATTCTTGAAATGTGAAGCAAAGCTTCCTTCTCCTCAAATCTCTTCAAACATCATCACTAAGAGGTACTTTATTTTGGCTCTCGTTTGAAAAAGGATCCTTCTCATCTTTTCCCTTTGATGGAGAAGTGGGCTTTTGCTGAAATGTTTCCTTTGCTTTTGGCAAGGTATCTTGTAGATATCTATCCCTATAAATGGAATATTGAAGGATAGTGGGTTTGCTAGATTTAACCAACCCATGAAGAGGTTCTGCTAGCCCATCAATAAACATATAGACCCTACTTGCTGTAGATAAATCTCAAACCATAACAAAAAGTTTTAGAAATTCAAAAATATAAGTTTTTGGATTACCTGATTGTTTGAGCTTAACTAGCCCCATGAAAGGTGCCTCCGGATCTCTTCTATTAAACCTCTCCACCAACCTCCTTGTGAACTAAAAATATGCAGCCACATTGGCATGAGCCAATGTATAAGGTCCATGAAACCACCAATCATGTGTCTCACCCTCAAGGTGCAACACTACTATTTTGATGGCCTCCATCTCCGGTACTTGGTTCAGCTAGAAGTAGATGTCTAGCTTCTCTACCCATGATTTGGTAGTCCATTTTGATGACCCATCAAAGTTTGGTAAGAAAATTTTTCCCATAGTCTGGTGTAGATCATGATTCTGTATGAATCCTCCAAATATATTGTGATGCTACGGTCTCCTATTGTCCTTGATCTAACAGAATTCTTGAAAAATAAAATTATCCTTGAATCTTTGAGATTGAGACTCATACTCAAAAATATAATCTTCAAGAGTTTCTTGTTCTTGAAACCCTCCATTTCCCACTAATAAAAATGTAGGTATTGTAGAGCGTTGGGAAACCTACTGCTTCACTGTTTGATCACTCCAGTGATGATAAATGTCAGAGCCTTCACCATGTAGAAACCCTTTAGGGTATTATTTGTATCTATCCATCCTCATCTCCTTTATTTCTCTTACAATGTCTTGCATAGTTCAAAGAAGAAGCTTAGGAAATTCCTTCTCCTCATCTTTTCCTCATAAAGGGGTTTTACCCCTGTCTTATTTATCATCTGTATAATCATATTTCCGGTTTCTTCTGAGATACCTATTCTCTCTATCTGTGAGAAGATCTCCTTCTTTTAATGACATATTGGCTGAAGATGCACAGGCTGAGACAAGATTGTGCTCTGATACCACTGTAATATTTCTAAATGGGAAAAGGAGGAATATAGTGCATAAACATGCAAATAACAATGAAGATCAATGTATAATGTGAGAGACCAATTTGGAGATTCTTTATTCATTATAAAATCAAAAAATAAGTACAAAATTATGGGGCACAAACCATACAACATGAATCAATAAGCCTCCAATAGATAAATACCTCAAGAATGAGATACTGCTACTATATCAAAATGTCGAAAGAATACTACAGCACGGTCATAAGAGCACTGCTACAACAAATGAACATAAAAAAGATGAAATGGATGATATATTCCTCAAAATATAATGTACATGAAGATTAAGGCTCTATATAGCCTTCCAAGACAACCCAATTAGGTTTCCTGGAAATACACCCAATAGTACAATATGAGTTGTAGCCCTAGGGCTCAAAGTATGCTGCAACAAAATAACTAAAGAGTTATGGCTGAAGATGATATGGAAATAAGTATCTCTCCTCTAATGGATCCTCCAGATGAAAGGTTTACCCCTCCACTGAAGAAATCATTCCACAAATAATCTATTGGAACTACCACTACAACTCCTCCCTAGAATAACAGAGATCCAGACTGATATTGCACTGTAGGGGATAAAATCATTGTGGCCTGGTGCCAAATATATTAATAATGCTCAAGGTCCTTCCTTAATAGCCTCCCAATCAAAGGAAACCTTCCTCCACTCAAATATAGATCAGAAATCACCCATATGTATTCTCCACTGCTGCAACCTACAACACAACACAACCCTCCATTGAAACTACGTTGTAGATGAGAGATTGAGCTTGGTTTGATGCTGAAATATGGAAATGTAGCGCAATCACTCATCCTAAGTAGCCACTCAAAATCTCTCAAGGATGAAGGTGGGATTGCCTCTTAGGAACACATTGTGCTAAACAACATTGCAGTCTTAGCTAAAAAAATGAAGAGAGAAAACAAGTCTTAACAGACCATATCAAAATAATAATCTACAACATATCCTCTATGGCTGCAATCCCCTTCCTTATATAAGTGGTGAGCTTGTTGGGTGTGGAACCTGATTATATTGTTTACTTTGTATCACAACATTGGACCCCTGTACCTTAAAAGGGGCGGCAACGCCGCCCGAAATTTAATCGCTGCCGTGGGGGGTCCAGTGGGGGGCGACAACGCTTTTTGGAGCCCCCCCCCCCCCTGGCGAGGGTTCGGGGGCAGCGCCCCCGAAGCTAAAAATAGATGTAAAATTTCCTTGTAAAAATGGCAATTTCTAGTAGTAAGAGTACATTCATTAGGCAAATGATCTGATGGTAGAAGTTATGTTCAGATTAAGGTTTTTTGCCCTAGAAGGCAACCCCTTGTATATATGAGGGTATTGTATTGCGGCTGTGTATTTTTTATGAGTGTATTCTCGGAGCGAGAAACAGAGAGGGAGACTGAGAGAGAGAACAGAGGATATTACAGCGGATCTGTTGTAGGTTTTGTCTCTTCATTTTTGCTGGATAATAGAAAGGAAGGACTGGCTGTTCGGGGTGGACGTAGCCCAAATTGGGTGAACCACGTATATCTGTGTCTCTCTCGTTTTATGTGTTTTGTGTGCTTGTATTATCCACATATTTTATGTGTTTCATTGCTTTGTAATATTTAATTTTCTAACAACTGGAATCGGAGCCGAAGGTATATTTGGCTGATAAAATTGCAGGAAAAAAGGGTTCCTGGTTTGAGTGGGAGCAATGGCGGATGATGGTAAGTTTAGGGTCGAGAAATTTAACGGCCAAAACATTGCGCTGTGGAAGATGCAGATGGAAGATTATCTTTATCAGAAAGATCTGTACCTACCATTAAGCGGAAAAACAAAGAAGCCGACGACCATGATAGACGTGGAATGGAACATTCTCGATAGAAAGGCACTCGGAACAGTACGGTTGTGTCTTGCGGCGTCAGTCGCATTCAATATTTCGAAGGAAACAACAACAGAGGGTTTGATGTAGACGTTGGCGAAACTGTATGAAAAGCCCTCGGCCTCAAACAAGGTATTTCTTATGAAACGACTATTTAATATGAAGATGTCGGAAGGTGGATATGTTGCAGACCATTTAAATGAATTTAATATAGTTACCAGTCAGTTAAGTTCTGTAGGGGTAAACTTTGATGATGAAGTTAGAGCTCTGTTATTCTCGTGCTCATTGCCAGAGAGTTGGAATGGTTTAGTAATGGCCATTAGTAACTCTGTCTCTGGATCTAGTACTTTAAAGTTTGATGATGTTGTTGGTGCTATCCTTAGCGAGGAAATGCGACGGAAAAGCTCCGGTGAGACATTAGGTAATGCTTTGAGTGCAGAGTCTAGGGGAAGAAGAATGGAAAGAGGAAAGAGCTCGGGATATCACAGTAAATCAAGGAAAGGCAGATCCAAGTCCAGATCGGGGATAGTGTGCTGGAATTGTGGAAAGAAAGGACACCTAAAGAAAGACTGTAGATCTCGGAAGGGAAAATAAGGAGACACACAGCAAGAAAACAATCATGAAGCAAATGTGACAGGTGATGTGTTACAAGATTCTTTGATTCTTTCTTTCGAAAATGTTACTGATTCTTGGGTTGTAGATTCGGGGGCTTCATTCCATGCCACACCTGATAAGAAATATTTTCATGACTATGTTCAAGGAGATTTTGGACAAGTTCGTTTGGGTGATGATAAACCCTGTAAAATTGTTGGAATGGGTAAAGTTCTTATAAAACAACAGAATGGAAACCAATGGCTACTAAAGGAGGTAAGGCATGTTCCAGATCTGAAGAAAAATCTGATTTCAACAGGGCAGTTAGGCGGTGAAGGTTGTGTGACAACTTTCACAGATAAAACTTGGAAGGTCACCAAAGGAGCGTTGGTAATAGCAAAAGGTGAAAAGGTTGGTACATTGTATTTATGCAATGGTATTTCTAACTATGTTAATGCTTTAACTTCCAAAGGAGCAGATGCAGCATTATGGCATCATAGGCTCGGACACATGAGTGAGAAGGGAATGAAGATTCTCCACTCAAGAAATTTGTTGCCAGGTTTGAAGAATGTTGATTTGGATTTCTGTGAGAATTGCATTTATGGAAAACAAAAGAGAGTCAGATTTCTCAGAGTTGGGAAAGAAAAGAAGAGCGAAAAATTGGAGCTTGTGCATACGGATGTATGGGGACCTGCTCAGGTATCATCTCTCGGTGGCTCTCGTTATTATGTTACTTTTATTGATGATGCAACTAGAAAAACATGGATTTATTGTATTCAGAATAAATCTGATGTATTTGATGCTTTCAAGAAATGGAAAGCTTTGGTTGAGATTGAGACAGGAAAGAAGTTGAAGTGTCTCAGATCAGACAATGGAGGTGAATATTGCAGCAAAGAGTTTGATAGGTAATGTTCAGAGCATGGAATTCTTAGAGAGAAGACAGTTCCAAGAACACCACAAGAAAATGGTGTGTCAGAAAGGATGAACAGAACAATCATGGAGTGTGCAAGGTGCATGAGATTGCATGCGGGATTGCCTTTACAATTTTGGGCAGATGTTGTAGATACTGTTGTTTATCTAATAAATAGAGGGCCTTCAAGTTCCTTGGATGGTGGTATTCCAGAGGAAGCATGGACAGGTAAAAAGGTAAACTACTCTTTTTTAAAACCTTTTGGTTGTGAGGCATTTGTCCATATTAATAAAGAAAATAGAACAAACCTTGAGGCAAAATCAAAGAAATGTAGCTTTATTGGATATGGTGCTAATGATTTTGGTTATCGCTTATATGATTATGAAAATCACAAAATCATTAGGAGCGGAGACGTAATATTCAATGAAAAGGTCTTGTATAAGAATCAGCTGCAGGAAAAGAAACAGGAAAAATAAAGAAAGGAATACACGGTTCTTGATGAGATAACTGAAAAATTAAAGGTGTCTGAACATAATAATAATCAACAACCACAGCAGCAACAACCACCACAACAACAGCAGGCAACTCAAACACCTGAAAGTGGTGTTAGAAGATCTACCAGGATAAGTAGACCCCCTGAACGATACTCTCCTTCATTATATTATTTATTGTTGACTGATTCTGGTGAACCTGAATGTTATGAAGAAGCAATGCAGGTTGAAAGTAGGAAGAAGTGGGAGCTAGCCATGGAAGAAGAGATGGACTCCTTAATGCATAACCAGACTTGGGACTTAGTCAGGTTTCCTACAGGTAAAACTGCATTGCAGAATAAATGGGTTTACAGGCTGAAGGAAGAAGATGGAGGAAAACAGAGGTACAAAGCTAGACTTGTGGTGAAGGGGTTTGCACAGAAGAAAGGTATTGATTTTGATGAAATATTTTCTCCTATTGTTAAAATGAATTCAATCAGAACTATTTTAAGTCTTGTAGCAGCGGAAGATTTACATCTTGAACAGTTAGATGTAAAGACAACATTTCTCCATGGAGATTTGGAGGAAGAGATATACATGTAGCAACCAGAAGGATATGAGGTAAAAGGAAAAGAAAAATTGGTGTGCAGGTTAAAGAAGAGCTTGTATGGCTTAAAACAGGCTCCAAGGCAGTGGTATCTAAAATTTGACAAGTTTATGTCTGAACAAGGTTATACTAGATGTCACTCTGATCATTGTGTTTATCTAAAAAGGCAAAATGATGGCAGCTATATTATATTGTTATTGTATGTAGATGAAATGCTTGTTGCAGGATCTAACATGCAGGAAATAAATGTGCTCAAAATAAAATTGGCAAATTCATTTGCAATGAAGGATTTGGGAGCTGCAAAACAAATCCTTGGTATGAGGATAACTAGAGACGGGAAAAATCGTAAATTAACACTGTCTCAGAATGAGTACATAGAAAAGGTGTTGAAAAGATTTAATATGAAGAATGCAAAACCAGTTAGTACACCTTTTGCTAGCCATTTCAAACTTAGTAAGGAGATGTGCCCAAAGACCCAAGAAGACATGGATTATATGTCTAAAGTTCCATATGCATCTGCAGTTGGAAGCTTAATGTATGCAATGGTCTGCACAAGGCCTGATATTGCACATGCAGTGGGAGTTATAAGCAGGTACATGAACAATCCAGGAAAAGAACATTGGATGGCAGTAAAATGGATTCTCAGATATTTGAGAGGTACCACAAATCAAGCATTATGCTTTGGTGGTTCAAGCATTGCTCTACAGGGATATGTTGATGCAGATATGGCAGGTGACAGAGATAATAGGAGGAGCACTACAGGATATGTATTTACTGTAGGTGGAACAGCTGTCAGTTGGGTTTCAAAAATCCAAAGTGTTGTTGCACTTTCAACAACAGAAGCCGAGTATGTTGCTGCTACAGAGGCTAGTAAAGAAATGATTTAGTTACAAAGGTTTATGGATGAATTGGGTAAGAAGCATAATATGGGCACACTATACAATGATAGCCAAAGTTCCATTCATCTTGCAAAGAACTCAGCATTTTATTCTAGGACTAAACACATACATCTCAAGTACCATTTCATACGGTCAGTATTGGAAGATGGAGAGTTGAAGCTGGAAAAGATACACACTAGCCAGAATCCTGCAGATATGCTAACAAAAGTTGTAACCAGGGAGAAATTGAGAACATGCTCAGTTTCAATTGGTCTTCAAGGATGAAGATGAAGATGAGAAACAGCTAGGTCCAAAGCGGAGTCATTGTCTAGGGAAATGAAAGCGATGGAGTTGCCTTCTATCGGTCTCCAAGTGGAGATTGTTGGGTGTGGAGCTGATTATCTTGTTTACTTTGTATACTGACATTGGACCCCAGTACCTTAAAGAAGCTGACGATACTCCACCAAGAGGCAATCGACTATGGCGGGGGTCCGGTGGGGGGCGGCGAGCGCTGGAGCCCCCCGGCGGGGGTTCGGGGCGGCGCGCCCCAGTAAAATAGATGTAAAATTGCCTTGTAAAAGTATAGTAATTTCTAGTCAATACGAGGCATTCATTAGGCAAATGATGCGATGAGTAGAGTTATGTTCGGTTAAGGTTTTGCCCTAGAGAGCAACCCTTGTATATGAGGGTATTGTATTGCGGTAGAAAAGTATTGTTTTTATGGGTGTAGTCTCGGGCCGAAAGCAGAGGGAGAGCGAGGAGAGAGAACAAAGGATATTACAGTAGATCTGTTGTAGGTTTTGTCTCTTTATTTTTGCTGGATAATAGAAAGGAAGGACTGGCTGTTCGGGGTGGACGTAGCCCAAACTGGGTGAACCACGTATATCTGTGTCTCTCTGGTTTTATGTGTTTTGTGTGCTTGTATTATCCGCATATTTTATGTGTTTCATTGCTCTGTAATATTTAATTTTCTAACAGAGCTTTCTCACCCTTGTCCCCACTCATTGAAGCCACTACTTCCATGCATGGAGTCTCCCTCCAAAACAATGATGTCCCATAATGAATGCCATTCCTCCATGACAATGTTGTTGATTTGGTCAAAGTTGATCTAGTCTAAATGCTCTAGCCCATTTTTACACATAAGGGTGCTTTATCAAGCCACTAAAGTGATCTCGATTCACATTAGAAGTTACTTTATTCCTACTAAGGACATTTATCTGTCCACATACCCTCTTATTTAGCAAATTAAGAAGGAAAAACAAAAATTAATATTCCAACTAGCTCCTGGCTAATTGGGAATATTACAATATCAGCATGGTGATGGCACCAGGAAGAGTGCTAACCTCACAAAACTAGGAATTGGACCAAGTTTGTTTAGTAATATTTCAAGGAAGTCTTTGTTTGATCTTGAAGGGGATATGTTAGCATATTTCTTGATGATGGAGATATTGCTCAGTATCCGTCATGGGGCATTTGAGGATCAGGGATGAGAAAATGATCATGGTGACAAATTACAATGTAACAGAATGATGCACTACTTCCTAGGCCTAAATTTTGGGTAAAATCAAGGTGAGATTTTCCTTTCTCAAGGAAAATAAATTCTGGAGCTAATCAAGAGATTTGGAATGATGGATTGCAATTTTGTGCCTACTCTGATGGAACTCACCTTCAAGAAGCTATGTGGAGTATCAAAAGCTTGTGGGGGCCATAATGTTATTGGTAAACTCTCATCCGAACATATGCTTCATTGTGAATACATTGATTCAATTTATGGTCGAGCCTCCTAAAATACATTAGGTTGTTGCTAAGAGTCCCTTGAGAGATATTTTTTGCACAGTAAACTATGGTTTGAGATACACTGCCAAGAATATGAGGCTATATGGATATATTGATGTTGACTAGGCTAGAAGTGTGATGGATCATAAAAAAGCATATGGATGTTGCTTCTCATTGTGATGTTATTCAATATATTGGATGAGAAGAAAGTAGAAATTGGTTGCTTTAAGCACTGATGAGGTCGAATACATTACTGCTATTATGCCTTGTTGTAAATTTGTTTGGTTAAGGAAGCTCTTTAGTGAGCTATTTGAGCATGTTTTGGATACCACCATGATCTACTGCAACAACAAAAGTGGGATTCTCCTTTAGAGAATAATGTGTTCCACTACTACTCCAATCACATTGATAGAAGGTACCACTTTATCTGGGATATGGTATAGCGGGGAGAAATAAGGCTCCAACACATTAGGACCGATCAACATGTTAGAGACATCCTAACAAAGCCCTCAGGTAATTTAAAATTATTATCATTCTGGGAGAGGCTTGGAGTCATTGAAAGACCCTCCTATGAGGGCCCGACTTGATTTGGACACTGAACTATGGGAGCTCTTGAGGTCTTGGGGTATTTCTTGGAGCTATGAGAGACCATAGGGTGAGTGGCTCACCTTTAACTATTAGTGCGTTGTGCACAGGGTGAGTGGTTCACCTTCCCCTATGGCACCCCGTGATGGTTGACATGTGTGTAGAGTGAGTGTTTCACCTTTCAGTACAATTGACATGTGCATAGGATGAGTGGTTCAACTTCTACTATGGAATATGAGCAAGATGAGTGGTTCACCTTCTCTTGTTGATGTCCCAAAATACATCCTACCAATGAATTTTTGGGCTCATGCGAAGTACCTCTCATCTGCAAAATGAGTTTGGAAAAGTAGATCGAGACCATAACACGATGGAAACATCACATACTTCCATTCTCCATATATCTAGGATGCATGGTGTTCAAAAAACTTAATATCGGATCAAGTATGATTGAGGTTCTACCTCTTAACATACTATTGTCAGTGGAGAGTGGTAAGGTCTTCTAACTCACTCTCGATCAATTCTTCTTCATTATTAATATTAGGTTTTAGCAAAACAAAGATGAGATGAGATACATAGATGGTACATGATGACAGGATGACATGATGGTCAATGACGAGGGATGGATTGGCAGGTGGAATTCTCCCTAGTTGAGATGGAGTTTTAAAAATGGGAACTAGGGCCAAATTCCACTTTGGGACAACAAATTTCTTGCAGATGATGGTTGCATTAAACTCCTCTTTTCAGGCAGACTGATATTGATATAAATATCATCCAATTTGGACAAGAATAAACGTCGTTTTGAATTTATGCACATAGATGTGCAAGTTGTTCACATTGCCCACATCAAGATGTAGGCTCATGAAGCCTAATGGAAATAAATCTTGATCCACAATTTCCTTTATAAATACCAGTGACCTCTCACCTCATTTGGCATCATCATCACTCACACATTATCTCTCCTTATCTCATTGGTTCGTAAAAAAATGGGATTTCTCTCTCCTACGTGTGGAACAAGAAGGACGAAATTACAAGACACAATTATAGGGATGCAAATCTCAAAAATTTCTGTAGCTTGACGAGTGTTGAATTTGTATTTATGGGCATCATTTGACTTCAATTTTTGGGTGTGTTTTTGTCTCATCGGGCTGCATTTCTTGGCACAAAATCAAAGGAAAAAGAAATACTTTGACTTGCATTGACCACAGGTTAAACAAGTTTGGCCGCAAATTCTATGACTAATTCGGGCTCACTTTGACCGCTGATGGAGGTGAAGTTTTACTCCCTTTGATAAAGTTTCAAAGAAGAATTTTTTTTGTCACATTAACCATCTTTTAATTTGTTTTTAGGGTTGAAGTTAAACTATAATTGATTGCGAAAATTGAAAAGGTTGTTTTCACTTTTCATTTGGCAAGTCAATTTGACTTTTGTACTCTCTTTGTCACTCTTGTGAACATTATGATATAATAATACAAAGAATTGATTAAATGGCTTTCCCCACATTGGGTTTTTTCTGTAACATCCGCCAAATATGGTGTCCTCTTGTTTTGGCTTGTCTTCTACATTTTGTTTCATGTTCTATCTACTTTTACTGTCAATGTGATTAATGGTTAATGTGATTCGAAAATTTCATTGAGATGCTAAAGGAACATTGGAGTAATTGTGCTAAGCATATAATATACCATTTTTAACCAAAATTAACACTTTTATAATATGCATATTTACTAATTTTTGTGAAAAAAATAACTATAAAAATATATGGATAAAATAAATGGGTAGGCAAGGAGTTACATGTTTTTAACTATCTTTTAAACACAAATTATTAGGTTCGTATTACTTTTATCTTTATTAATGGATACTTATATGTAATATTTTAGAGATACTTTTATTTACTCTTTTTTATCCAAGTAAATGGACATATCTTCCCTAATTTGTATGCATATTTCAACTGCTTTTTATTTTTGTCAAAATATTTTATATTCAATCACTTTTTAATTTTTAAAGGGATTTTATGAAGTTTATTAAAGATTTGAAAAAAAAAAAATTTAAATTATTTTGAAATATTAATTTTTTAAAATGTAATTTGTTTCTTCTAATTGGTTAATGACAATTTTTTAGGTGGTTTTAAATTTAATTGTTAGATATAAAAATTATATTAAAAATAAAAATATCTAAAATAAGATAATATTTGCCGAGTGTCATAAAAATTTATACTTTGTTACAATAGCATGGACCAATACCATGGCTTATCAATACCACATGACCAAAAACCATAACTCATTTGAAAATGAAAGTATCTTATAAATATTTGACTCTAATTTAATTTTATAGCATTTTTTAAATTAAAACTTGATACTTAAAATATAATAAGATTCTTAACCATTTATATTTGCCCCTATTTTACCAAAGATATTATTGACTTTAAAATAAGGTTAGTTACAATACCATAGTTTTATCAATACCACTTTCCCAAAAATCATTACACATTTAAAAATGGAAATAATTTATAAATATTTTCTTTCAATTTTCTTTTATAATATTTTTTATATTAGTTTTTCATATTATATTAATTTAAAATTATATATATGTACACTCACACACAAATAATTATGATTTTATTTAAAATTATCAATTAATTATTGCATAATAGGTAGGTACTATGTAACAATGTTATCAAAATGCACAACCATTTATATTAATTATTAGTTATATACCACTAAATTAATTTTTTCAATACTAAGTGTTATAGTGGAAGACACCTCCTCATCATCTCAGAGGAGAAGCACCTGTTTTCACTTGAATAAAACCCCAATTTTAGGCCTATTTTCCATAGTGACACACCCTAAGAGACTTGAAAATAATGTGTTAATGCAAGAAACTGCATGGTAATATGTGTTACCCTAGCCAAAATCACTATGTATATTCATTATGGTCGCGTTACCCAAGTCTCAATAGCCTACGAGTAAAAATCACGAGTTAATGTGAAAAATATTTGTGGTTTACTCAAATTTGGATATGGAAAGATGGAAAATAGTGCCTCAACCCCATATATAGATGTTTCTTATCATAACTAAGAATAAAAAGGTGGGAAGAAGAAGTAAAGCACCGGAAAAATCTTCCATCGTCTTCAATTTTTCCCAAAGTGAACTAGTGAAGAAATTGGTAAAATGAGAACCTCCCATTGCCTATATAATGGAGGCTAGGATATTGAAATTAGGATCAAAATTCATGCATGGTTATACTTCCAAGTTGATGATTGAGCGAGAGGTTGAACCTCTAGGAGATTGATGAGGTTGGACTAGAACAATCTATGGTTGTAATCTTCCCTCATTATTGAATAATATATATCCTACTCTTGTTTTTTCCCTTTCATGGTATTATTACCATATAGTGATCTTTATGGTGCTATGATGTGGATTTATGTTCATTAAGGTTGAATTGAATTATTATTATGTGCTTCATTCACTAGTATGTTAGCTTGATAAATTTTATATATGTTGTGGATATTACGTGTGCTTATATTGTGTTCATATCTCATTCTTGGAGTTAGCCAAGGACTCTTATTTTGTTACACTTAGTGCTCGAGCAGACATTCACAAGAGGAAAAAAAAGTCGCTATTCACCATGATTTTTTCAGTTTTAGTCTTGTCTATGTATCATTTAATTCCTCTTACCTTCGCAACTTTAGATCCTTTACTTTGTCTTTCGTAGGTTCTGGGAAAAGCTGACAGGGTTTTTTGTCAATCATCCAAGCACTTTTCCCTAAATCACTAAGTGGTTAACTGATATGGCCTTAAAATAGAAAACCATATAATATATATTAGGTATTCAAGTGTTTTACCACTCACCCAAAAAACATCACACATTTAAAAATGAAAATATTTTATAAATAATTGATTTTAATTTTATTTTATAATATTTTTTATATTAGTTTTTAGTATTATATTAATTCAAAATTATATACACACATATAATTGTGATTTTATTTAATTTTATAAATTATTTATTGCATAACAGGTAGGTACTAAGCACCAACACTATCAAAATGCACATAACCATTTATATTATTTATTATTTATTTACCATTATATTATATTTTTCAATACTAACTGTTAGATTGGAAAACACCTCCTGCTCATCTCACACGAGAATCACATGTTTTGTCTCGAATAAAACCATGATTATAGGCCTATATTCCATAGTAACACACCCATAGAGACTTAAAAATAATGTGTTAATGATGGAAACTACCTAGTAACCTGTGTTACCCTAACCAGAATCACTTTGTATCTTCATTATGGCCACGTTATCCAAGTTTCAATAGCCCACGAGTAAAAATAATGAGTTAATGGATAAAATCTCCATGGTTTACTCAAATTTGGATCTGAAAAGATGGAAAATAGTGGCTCAACCCCATAGAGAGATGTTTCCTATCGTAACTAACACTAAAAAGGTGGGAGAAAGAAATAAAGTAGAGGAAACATCTTCCACCCTCTTGATTTTTTTCCCAAAGTGAACTGGTGAGAGCCTCCCATTGCATATATAATGGAGCATAGGCTATTGAAATCACGAATAGAATTAATTCAATATTACTCTTCCAACTTGATGATTGAGAGAGAGGTTGAAGAGCTAGGAGTTGGAGGAGGTTGGACTGCAATACTCTATGGTTGTAGTCTTCCCTCATTATTGAATAATATATATCCTACTCTTGTTTTTTTCCATTTCATTGTCTTACGATTATATATCGATGTTTACGTTGCTATGATATTGATTTAGGTTCATTAAGGTTAAATTCCATTATTATTAGGTTTTTCATACACTATTATGTTATCTTGATACGGTTTATATATGTTGTGAGTATTACATGTGGTGAGACCTGGTAAAGCACCAGGAATGCTACAACTCCTAGAGGCTACTCTACTTTACTTTATCAACCCATGGTTCATACAAACTTGGAGATGATAGTACTATATCTACAGAAGATGCATTCTACTCATGTCATCCTCTTCTGAGTCCTATGAAAGGGTGCTATCTCTGGGGTTTCTGAATGAATTCAGTCACAATTTTGAAATTAGACCTAGGGCTACAAGTGATTCAAATCCATTAATCTATAAGAAATCAAATAACTATTGTACAACAATAAATTACATCTAGCTACTTTGCAATGAACAAAATGTACAAATTAAGCTATGGTAAGACATGGAAGAAAACTAGGCATCTTTCATGAAGTAATTTGCTGAATTGAAATTGTAGAAAGAAAACTAACCTAATCAAACATTGTTGGGCCTAATGGCTAAAAAGAATCTGTCTACTTCATGTTTTAACTATCATGTTTATACTCATGGATATAATAATGACCTAATTATGCTTGTAAATGCATTGTTTTGCAGTAAAGAGAAGAAAGTGCTAAGGTGGTTTAGCAAGGTATTGAACTCATGGGTGCAGTGTTGAAGGTGTGTGGGTGGTTTTCGTAGGTTTATATGAGGTAGATGATGGTTTCTCAGCTTAAGGAGAGGCCCAATGGTGCTATTACAAGTGTTGCTACAGGTTTCCTGTAGTGCTACATGAAAGTCCTGAATTACTACAAGAAACAGTCTGAGGGAAATCTGAGGTAAAAAATGGTGGATAAAATCATAGGGGAAGTGTAATGAAGGTGTGTTTGGATGAATGTAGGGTATCCAACTCCTTGGCCAAGCTCAAAACCTCTTGAGAAGCTTCTCTTTCACTTCTAGGGTTGCTCACAATGTGAAGGTGAAAAATATGAAAGAAAAAAATGGGTGAAAATGTGAAGTTGAGTTACACTTTTTGCCCTTCTTTCATAAAAAAATACCTTTTTTTGTTTGTTCTTCAACTTATTGTGAGCAAAAAAAAAAAACTTTTTAGACTTTCATTTTACGATAAAATAAAACTTTCCAGAAATTTTATTAGCTTTCTCTTATTTTTTGGAATTTTTTTATTCACATTAGATATGTCAACTTAACATTTATTTTAGTGTGTGTTCTTTAACAATCAAATTATTCATAAGAAATAATATTGAAACACATTGGTGTATTCTTTGAAAAAATTGTGTTTTTGAGCAAAAAATTTGCTACAACAATACAAACAGAGTCTACTTTGGCATTGTTATATTTATGAAAGAAACTAATGCATATCATAATTACTAGAATGTTTTGAATTCGTCCAATATGAAAAAAAATCCATATTTTGAATATCTTTTGGCTCATGTGAAGTTTCTCGACATATTAGTTATAAAATAAAAATCAAAAACTACATATTACAGATGAAAGACCAATGTAATGCACCATAATTTTTTCAATTTTTTACAGTGTATTTTGGAACATACATAATTTTGATTTCACCGAATCATAATGACCTTCAGAAATTGTTTTCACCCATTTTATTACAAAATTAATTAAAATTAGTAAATATCCATGGACTTCCATAAAAGTTATATTTTCTTAAAATAGATTGAATTTTGCAAATGGTTATCTTTGTTTAGAAAGTTAATTCCAAAATTTTGATCAAGTTTAGTCATTCCAAAGTTGAATAAATGTGTTCAGATATGAGATGTTGCATAGTTGCAGATGTGTTAGTTTGACTAGACCTTTTAAAAATGTTCGGCCAAACTTCCGCTCGCAAATTACACTAGCCAGAAAATTCAATGAAGCCCCTCCAAAAAAACATTTCATAGCTATATAAATAGCCAAAAATGAAATTATTATTTTTGCATATTTTCGCACATTTCTTCATTTGGGCTGAACTTGCAATGGAATTTTTTGGGCTTAATTTTCAAAGGACTTTTTTTGGAGGTATTTTTTAAAGTGACATTTTTTAGAGGTTTTTTGGGTTTAATTTTCAAATGACATTTTCAGAAGGTATTTTTTAAAGTGACATTTTTTTAGAGGATTTTTGGGCTTAATTTTCAAAGGACACTTTTTGGAGGTATTTTTTAAAGTGACATGTTTTTAGAGACTTTTTGAGCTTTATTTTCAAATGACACTTTTTGGAGGTATTTTTTAAAGTGAATTTTTTAGAGAAAGTGTTTTGGGTTGAAGTAAAACTTTTATAATGATTTTTTAAAGGTGAGTTTTTGTCTAATTTTTATTAAACAAAATTTCTTTGCAAGACTTGGAAAGAAATATTATGAGCTTCATTTCATTTTTAAAAGACATTTTTTTTTGCAAAATTTTTAAAGGAACTGTTTTGGGTTCAAGTATATCTTTTGTGAAAAAAATCTAAAATGTGTTTTTTTGCAATTAAATGTTTTGCAATGCTTTTTTTAATTGAGTTTTTATCTAAATTTTGATAGTGAGTTTTTCTTTTATAGGGTGTTGAAGGATTTTTTTGAGCTTCATACTAAAAGGAATTGTAAGAGAAAATATGATCGAGCATAGAGAACATGAGAGAGAATATCACAAAAAAAATAGAGAAGAACACTCAAATATTGAAAGGGAAAATCAACCTGAACTAGAAGTTGAAGCAAATATGTAAATGTAAATATTATAAATTTGATATTTAAGATTTGGCTAGTGTATTATAATGAAACATAATTTCTATTTGATGAGCTAATATGAAAAATGTTTTGTAATGTAAACATAGAGAGATATTCCTCAAAACATTGATGAGGAGAAAAAAAAAATTGAACGAGAAAGTGAAAGAGATATTGAACCAATGATTGAAGATTTTGAAAATGTTGAAAGAAATTCAAGTGAAGAAATTGAATCAGCATGTATGTATATATATGTTTAATGTGTATTATTGAAATTATACATATTTATTAATTTAATTGTTTATTGAATATTTAAAATCATTATGTACATTTAATTCTAATATGTACAAATGAAATCAATATTGATGATGAGATGTTAGAAAATGTTTAGACTGACACATATGGAGATACAAAATCTGACCATGTTATACAATATCATGTTAAGCGCATTATCAATACGTTCTTCAAAGATGAAAATGTGGAAGTTCAAGCCCAAATGTTGAAAAGTATGTTAACATCAAATAAATTAAAAGAAGGTATGACTTTATTCGCTATTCAAAAATAAAAAATTAAAAAAAGAAGAAGAAGAAGAAGAAGAAGAAGATAAAAAATGAAGGGAAATGTGACACAAAATATAAATAGAGTTCTAAATTCCATTGGAAGATCTAGAAAGAAAAGTTATTTAGATGCACATAGAGCAATACAAGTGGCACTGGTTTCATCAAGTACTAAAGAGAATCGCTTGGTAAAATCTATGGCCCAAGCATTACGAACCTCATGAAAAAAATTGCACAAACATCGAAAATTTCGATTGCAAATAGATGTAAATGATGAAATCGATTGTTGGACAATTATTTGTAGGAAACCATACAAAAATAGACTTGGAGAAGATGTTAGAAAAATAATATATGAATATTGGACTAAAACTTAATGTGTTTCACCAAAAGAAAGGCATGTGATGCGGAGAATAATATCACGAAATCAGTAAGAAGAACATGAAAAAAAATTCTTGGACACCACTCAGATAGAGTTGTTCAACAATTTCATAGAATAAAATCATGAAATTAATGTCTCAATTAGTTGTTTGGTCCAATAAAAACCATGGTATGTTAAACCTGTCACTGTACACAACACTTGTTTTATCGTTATCATGTGGAATTTCAGTTATATTATGACACATTCCTTAATTTTCGTAAAACATTTTGGAAATATTCACCTCCTCATTACACTATCCATGATTTCATATCTCAAATTCTATGTGGAAGAGAAATCCATGAATTATTTTACCAAGAGAAATGTGTTAGAGGTAAAAAATGCGATGATTGTGGAAATTTGAATTTATTTAAAAACAAATATTTTACTAATATAAATGATCAATCATTGTCCAACATAAAAGTGAAATGGAAGAGATATGAATATATTCATACATGGATTGGTTTAAGTAGTACTAAAAGTGCTAAAAGAATTGATTTACAAGAAAAAGAATTTTTTGTGATAGTGTTTTTGAGAAATTTTGAGGGGCAAATTTATAAAGACACCAAGCATTCCCATAGAGCTCGATGGCAGGACATGCAATCAAAAAAATCTCGTGAATTTTTTCCATGAGGGACCATTTTCTCAATCGTTTATTTTGCGGAGAAATAGACATTTGTTTGCAAAAAGAAATGCAGAATTAATACTATCATTCTGACGAGTTCTCCATGCTTGTTCATATTCTATATAGACATGTTAAAGAAAATGTTGACGATATAGAAAGTACCAACGAAAATCGACATCTTATTAAATAATATCACTTTTATATCAGTGCCGATCGTACACATGATACATATTTTGTACAACATAATTTTGAAAAGATTTATGACTCCTTGAAAATTCATCAAATAAAATTGAATAATAATTGGATATGGTCAGATAGATGCGCATGTCAATTCAAATCTTCACAGTCATTCTTTTGGTTTTGTCATCTTCATATGAAAATACGCATTAAACATTGTTGAAATTTCTTTGAGACTGGTCATGGAAAAGTAGAACATGATTGTGCAGGGGCATGTATAAAATGAACACTTCGAAGATATCAAATGGACCACTCTGCAAACCAAATTGTGTAAGTCGAAAAAATTGTTTGATGGTGCATCGGTGCACTACTCCATGAGATTAACCGGTCAAGGGAAGTACAAAGGTACATGTGTGTGTGTATATATATATATATATATATATATATATATATATATATATATATATATAGAACTTTAATATGTACATGATCTAATTTTTATTGGATTTCTAATTTTAAACATTATTTATCACAATAATTATCTTTGATGGTATTTTGAATACCATATTTACATTCTTGTTTGAATTTTCTGTATAGGTTTTTTTGGCATATTGGGGTCCAAGATGTAGATAGATCGATTGGAGATGACATTGAAATAATAAAAGGCACTCAAAATTTGCATTCAATTAAAACAAAGCAGTACGAAAATGTGTTTGCAAGTGATAAAAGAAAATATTCTTGTTTTTGTCATGTTTTCATAGACAATATAGAATTCAATGGTGTTTGTGAAAACAAAATGTACGTACAAATATTGGCAACATACGGAACTAAATACAAAGGGAAAAATTTTTGTTGTAAAATTTGAAGAAACGCAATTAGAGGAGACTATAGTATCATCTGAAGGTGATCGAGTTTTTAATCTTGTTAGAGAAGGAAAATTTTGAATTTCTTTCAAATGATAGAGATCTAGAAATAGATAATAAAATAAAGTACACATATTAATTTTAAAGTTAATTTTTCACGTAAATTATGATCAAAATTTATTTAAGTTTCTTTTACTGTTCATGAGATGTTTTTGATGTAGTTGCACCTACTACCCATGTAGGAAATGTGAAGTATTATTTGATGTGTTCCAGTGAACAAAAGATGAAATTATATATAATGGGTTTATATATGACAGAGGGTCTATTATACTGAAAGGTTATTTTAACCAAAAAACTCATCAAAGTCGTGAATTTGTTTACTTTCAAGACTATGAACGTGATGTGATAAGTTTTCAATATAATCACTTGGTCTGTGTAGCACGCATAAAGTTAATAGAATTTCAATCAAAGAAAAAAATGAAAATTAGTAAATGGAAAATGTCAAAAGCAGATCATGAACACATCATTGAAGATGGCATTCCATTAGAATTTTTTTGACTGAGTTACCCAAAAAAAATATTCTCCTTGGATTAATCTTTTAGAACTTACTGAACACACTAGAAATTGAACTATCCTTTTCTTTGTGCATTCTTAAGTTTTACAACTACTATAATATGTATATGCTATGTTATATGTACCAGCATTTTCACATGTACATTTTTTTGTACATGCACACGAGTAATTTATACACATGTACACATACACATGTAGATTATCTGGTCTTACACATTTTCATACATTATTTGACCTAAAATTTTTCATAATGTCATTATTGCAAAATGTACATGTATGTGTATCTAGCATAGTTGATATAATGCAAATTTTAAGTTGTGATTTTTTTTTAGACATCTATTAAGAAAATTATAATATTGATTCTTGAATGCAAAATGTGTTGTACTTGTTTTGTAATTTCCAGTTTTCTATAATCTAAAAGTAGCTTTTCTATCTACATTAATGTAAAATGTTGTGTACTGGATATATGCTTTAATGCAATTTTAAAATTTTACGATCATTTGACACATATATGAACACCTAGAATTTTATGACTATCTTTAGATATATATACATCAATATCTATTGTACTTCAATAATTTTTACACATATTCAAAAGTAATTCAATCATTTTTTCATAAATTCATGAAATTAAATATGTAAAAACATCTATGATTGTTTTAAATGACATGTATGATCATGAAAAATATACCTAAATATCAACTTTAATAGACATTCTAATTATATAACATTGCCACATGTTCAAATGCATAACATATACCACATGTGTGTTTTGTAATTTGAAATTTCCCTCTAGATTCATTTTATATTTAACAAATAAGTAAACAACTTGAGTTTTAAAAACAAAAAATTATATCAGACCATGTGATCACATGCCAGATGCAACAACTATCCAAAATTGAAAATCATTCTTGAGAAAAGTAAATGTAGTTCAACTATATCCAAAATGTAAAATATATCC
Source organism: Pinus albicaulis (assembly GCA_034641835.2). NCBI lineage: Eukaryota > Viridiplantae > Streptophyta > Pinopsida > Pinales > Pinaceae > Pinus > Pinus albicaulis. Next base: position 302,931,208 of record CM076570.1, on the reverse strand, counting down.
AAAATTTATATCATGAATAATAAAAGTAAATATATAACAATGTATAGTGCTATTGTTTTATATACATACATCGATATGTATTGCACTTCAATTAGTTTTACATATATTCAAATGTACCTAAATATCACCTTTAATACACATGTCCTAATTATATAACATTCACACATGTTCAAATGCATAACATGTACCACATGTGTTTTGTAATTTGAAATTTCCATCTAGATTCATTTTATATTTAAAAAATAAAAAAACAACTTGAGTTTCAAAAACAAAACATTATATCGCAACATATGATCACATGCCAAATGTAGCTATCCAAAATTTAAAATCATTCTTGATAAAATTAAATGTAGTTCAACTATATCCAAAATGTAAAATATGTCCAAATTTTATATCATGAGCAATAAAATTAAATATACATAACAATGTATAGTGTTACAAGTATCAAGTTATATAGAAAAATAAATATGACTGCATAAATAATACTATCTATATAGAAAAGTAAATTTAAGACTATCTATCAAATAAAATGTAGTGCGTGCATCATCAATCGAATGGAGATGGATGCAGTGTCTTTTCTAGAAGCGTCTTGAGCCTCCTTGTACTATCAAATGAAGAATGGGGAACCTGTACACAATGTGAAAACATTAAAATTTAATGTTTAAAATTGAATCACAATGTAGAAATTCGTAAATAAATAAAAAATCATGCAATACCTCAGGTTTTTAGTTCCCTCTCGATTGTCCCGTGTTGGTCGTCCATCAGTACATCCTCCATGGTAAGTTGTACAGTATACATGTACAAGTATATATATATTAAAAAATTTCAAATGAAAATACATAAACTAATTTCAAATAATATTAAAAATAAGTTAGACAACTTCTTGTTGAAATTGTTTATATGTTCCTATCTACATCCTACACTCCATCACTGGAGTCCTTCGAGAATGGAAATCATCTCCACAAACCTAAAATTCAAAAATTTAAAAACTGTAAAATAACTCAATATCTAGATGTCATTTTTTAATGAAACTTTCACATCAATTTATAACTTAAACATAAGTGAAAAATTGAATACTTGTGACGGTGGATATGGAACATATCTTAACAAGGAAGAAGAGGGTGCCTCCAAACGAAATTCATCTCCAAAACCCTAAAATTCAAAAAATTTAAAACTGTAAAATAACTGAAGATGTAGATCTCATTTTTTAATGAAACCTTGACTTCGATTTATGACTTGAAAACATAAGTGAAAAAATGAAAACTTGTGATGGCGGATTTGGCACATCTCCTAACAAGGAAGAAGAGGGTGGCTCCAAATGGAAATCATCTCTACAAACCTAAAATTCAAAAATTTAAAAGCTTTAAAACAACTCAAGATGTATATCTCATTTTTTAATGAAACTTTAACTTCAATTTATAACTTAAAAACATATTTAAGTGAAATGTTTTTCTAACTTGTGAAGGTGGATTTGGCACATCTCCTAATAGAGAAGAAAAGAGTGGCTCCATTGTGAAAACATCAAAAGGAATTAGAATCTGTTAAAATTTAATTACATACATACATGTGTACACAATTATTTATTTTGAAAATATGTCATCATGATACCGATATAATAATAGATTAATAATTGTACATCAACATCATGAAAACTTAGAAAACACTAAAATTTTCCAACATATCATCTTTATTGTGAGAACCTAAAGCTTTGGCCATGATATTATCAGAATATTTGTTCATCAAGCATGTTAACTGGAAATGGTGTTCACATATCATACAATTTTGTTAGATTAACATATACAAATAAACATGTATATGTATTTATTAAATATTGTACATTAAAATATTCACTCTAACAATTAACACATACCAATCCCATACCCTCTTCCTCATGAATAATTAAGTCCTTGCAACCATTGTTACAATTCTTTACATATGTTCTAAGGTTTTCAATACTCATATTGTATATCTCATCATTTGAATGATACAAAAAAATTACCACGTACATTCTCTCATGCTCTTTGTCGATTCAGAAAATCATCAATTCTACCAAGTCCACTTTGAACATTGTCTATGATGGCATCCCTTTCTTCTTGATTAATTTGAGAAGTGGCATCCATATCTGACCCAAAGTTTCCACACGAATATGCCAGCTTACCAATGGTGGCTGAAGGCGAGGCAACTCAGCATCATGCTTAGCACCCCTACGGTCACATAATCGACCTTTCCTAGGACCAAAAAATTTAGAGCGAAGTTCATTATCATTTGGTTTCATTCTCAAAAATAAATTTTCATAAAATATTTTTGTAAAATAAAGAGGAACCCTGTCGTTCCATGGTAGTCAACCATAGGCATCAAGATGCCTATCATAAAAATTACAAGCAATATAAGGGTGCTTGAAATATTTCACCTTTAACATCTTTCTTTTTGGCCCTTCTTTCAAATCAAACATAGATTTTTTTCATTTCTTTTGTAATTCTATGTTTAACATCCTCCCATGTATCGTGACACATCACTGTTTCATTTATTTTCCTCATCACTTATACAAAAGTATCAGTGGTCGCCCCAAGATTTTTGTATATATCTATAAGTGTGCTTAAAGAGTGTGTAACTATGTCTAAGATTTCTCGACTCTCAATAGGGAGTTTCAAAGACAAAATATATTTCTTCAATTTGGAATAAATATGTTCACACATTTGTAATGTGCATTGTTGGATGTTTGTTTCTAAAGATAAGTCAGATATGGTAGAACGATAATTCATGGTTGGTGTACAACCTTCTTCTTGAATAATGAGGTCTAGGCTATTTATTTTTCAAGCGACATTTTCAGGCTCTGAATCAATATATAAAATTACATATAGAAATAAAAGAACATGTGAAAAAATTTGTACAATTTTTATTTTTAACCATGAAAAAATTATATAAATAATTTAAAACAAGTTAATAATTGAATGAAAATAAAATTCAGATTGATGGCCACCTTGAGATGGCTAGGGAGCATCATGAGACCCTGAGATCATCGAGAACCATCATGACCACCAATTGATTGGCCACCACTCATTGGTTCAGAAACAACATGACCACCCATTGATTGGCCAACACGGGAATGCATATCACCTCACGCAATTGTCCACCACCTATTGATTGGCCACCAGGGGAATGTGTACCACCACAATCCTCATGCGATGAGAGGCAAGCTTCATAAAAAAATATGTATCTATAATCAATTCAAAAATACATACATACATATAGATACATCTACATATGATTGATTAGATTGCATGAAAGATACCACAATTGTGTGACCATGGTCAAGATCCATTGATGGAGTAGATACTCTAGTCCTCCAAACTCATAAAAAATAAAAAATGAAATTTATTAATGACTAATTTAGCTCACAACATTGATAAAAGATAAATTCCATATGTATGCATGTATCTACACGGGGATAAAATTATATGTATTCAGTAAAAAAATCAATTCCACATGTATACATGTATGTATGGGGATACGACTATATATTTAGATGTCATTTAAGAACATGGACATTTAATATAAATACCATGAACATCCCTTGGTCCATGATACCCCTCTCTCGTAGAGGCATGCGATTCTACTGATGTTCGCCTTTCAGCCTTCATTATATATATATATATATATATATATATATAGTGAACATCTACAATTATTTTAAAATTATTATTTAAAATAAATTCAAAATAATTCAAAAAATTGATGTAATTTATTACAGAAATGTTGAGCACAAACAAAAACTATGTAAAACATAAAACTTTCAAAGCACAAACTGATGTGTAAAACTCAGTTTAAACAACTGCACATTTTAATTTTATAAAATGTGAAGTTCACCAAGTTGTGCTTACATGTTGGGAGAAAAATTGGTATATAATTGAAAAAAACACTTGGTAATTAAAAATGACACATTTCTAAGTAAAAAAAACACACATATCAAAGATATGTTACAATATCCATCAATAAATTTTGAAGGAGTTTGTATCAATACTAATTCATATTTGAGAAATGAATCTTTAATTTCCATTACCCCATACAATACTAATTCATCTTGAATTTCCATGCCCCACACAATAGATCACCAGACATCTTATTAACATTTGCATAATGTATTATACTAAAAAATTGAAATTGTCTAACAATATTGTTTGATTTTCCAAGAATTTTTTTTAGCCTTTCCTTGTTATCTTGGTACACACCTTCCATATGGTTGCACATAAGCTCAGAATTGGTGATAAATAAAATTCCATTTGATCCATGCTCCCTATCTATTCTCAAGCCTTCTATCAATGCAATATAATATGCTTCATTGTTTGTTGTTCTTCTCGGTATACTAATTTTCCTTTGGAGGACCTTGTTAGTTGCAATATTTCAAAGCACATATGTAATCACTGCTTTCCTTGGATTAGAATAGCAAGAAATATATGTGCATAATGTCCATTTTTCAACCATGTTTAGTGGTTTTTTTTATTCCTAAAAAAAAACAAATTCAATAAAATATATAAAATGAGCATTTAATGCAAATTCCTTAAATTTTATTGAAAATGCCTTAAATTTTATGGGAGAAATGACATGTACATGGTTTTCCTTAAATTTTATCGAAGAAATGACAAGTACATGGTTCCCAGAAACATTAGAAAATTCCTTAAAGTTTATGGGAGAAACGACATGTACATGGTTTCCAAAAACACTAGCATTTTCCTTTTCATTAAAAATATATTAAACATGAAAATTTATTGAAAATGCCTTAAATTTTATTGAAAATTCCTTAAAGTGTATGGGAAAAATGACATGTACATGGTTTTCCTGAAACTTTATGGGACAAATGCCATGTATACGGTTCCCAGAAACACTAGCAAATGCCTTGAAGTTTATGGCAAAAATGACATATACATGGTTTCCAAAAACTATAACATTTTCCTTAAAAATATATTAAATTAAATTTTATGGGACAAATGACATGTACATGGTTCGCCTTAAATTTTATGGGAGAAATGACATGCACATGGTTTTCCTTAAAGTTTATTGGAGAAATGACATGTACATGGTTCTCAAAAACACTAGAAAATGCCTTAAAGTTTATGGGAGAAATGGCTTGTACATGGTTTCCAAAAAAAACTATCATTTTCCTTAAAAATATATTAAACATTCATCATGAACATTTATTTCAAATTCCTTAATTTTATTTGAAATGCCTTAAATTTTATGGGATAGATGACATGTACATGGTTTTCCTTAAATTTTATGGTAGAAGTGACATAAATACATGGTTTGCCTTAAATTTTGTGGGATCATTGACATGTACATGGTTTTACTTAAAGTCTATGGGAGAAATGACATGTAGATGGTTTTCCTTAATGTTCATAGGAGAAATGACATGTACATGGTTCCCAAAAACACTAGAAAATGCCTTAAAGTTTATTGGAGAAACGACATGTACATGGTTTTCCGTAAAGTTTATAGGTGAAATGACATGTACATGGTTCCCCAAAACACTAGAAAATGCCTTAAAGTTTATGTGAGAAATGGCATGTACATGGTTCCCAAAAACACTAGAAAATGCCTTAAAGGTTATGGGAAAAATGGCATGTACATTGTTTCAAAAACATTAGAATTTTCCTTAACAATATGTTAAATGGACATTTATTGCAAATGCGTTAAATTTTATTGCAACTTCCTTAAAGTTTATGGGAGAAATGACATGTACATGGTTTTTCTTAAAGTTTATGGGAGAAATGACATGTACATGGTTTTCCTTAAAGTTTATGGGAGAAATGACAAGTACATGGTTCCCAAAAAAACTAGAAAATACCTTAAATTTTATGGGAGAAATTACATGTACATGGTTTGCCTTAAAGTTGATGGGATAAATGACATATACATCATTTGCCTTAATGTTGATGGGAGAAATGACATGTACATGGTTTCCAAAAAAACTAGCAAATTCCTTAAATTTTATGGGAGAAAGGGCATGTACATGGTTTTCCTTAAATTTTATGGGATAAATGGCATGTACATGGTGCCCAAAAAAAATAGCAAATTCATTAAAGTGTATGGGATAATGACACGCCTTAAATTTTATGGGAGAAATTGCATGTACATGGTTTCCAAAAAACACTAGCATTTTCCTTAAAAATATATTAATTGAACATTTATTGAAAATTCCTTAAATTTGATTGCAAATGCCATAACGTTTATGCAAGAAATTCCACCTTGATGGTTTGCCTTAAATTTTATGGGAGAAATGACATATACAAGGTTTTCCTTAAAGTTTATGGGAGAAATAACATGTACATGGTTCCGAAAAAAACTATGCCTTAAATTTAATGGGAGAAATGGAATGTACATGGCTTTCCTTAAATTTTGTGGGAGAAATGGCATGTACATGGTTTTCCTTAAAGTTTATGGGAGAAATGACATGTACATTTTTTTCCTTAATGTATTTGGGAGAAATGGGATGTACATGGTTTGCCTTAAATTTTATGGGAGAAATGGCATGTACATGGTTTGCCTTAAATTTTATGGGAGAAATGGCATGTACATGGTTTGCCTTAAATTTTATGCGAGAAATGGCATGTACATGGTTTGCCTTAAATTTTATGTAATAAATTACATGTACATGCTTTGCCTTAAATTTTATGGGAGAAATTACATGTACATGGTTTTCCTTAAAGTTTATGGCAGAAATGACATGTACATGATTTTCCTTAAATTTTAAGGGAGAAATGACATGTACATGGTTTCCAAAGCCACCAACATTTTCCTTAAAAATATATTAAATGAACATTTATTTCAAATGCCTTAAAGTTTATGGGAGAAATGACTTCAAAAGAAGTTTTTTAATTGAAAAAAAAATCATTGTTTAATGATACAAAATTATGTAATATAGATACACAAACAAGTTAGAAAAATTATATATAGACTTGAGAGCTACTCCAAATGCATTTATTTAATTAAAAGAAAAAATCATTGTTTTTTCATACAAAATTATGTAAATAAAGATAGAAAAAATTATGTAAATACAGATAGATAGACAAATTAGAAAAAATTTATAGAATTGAGAGCTACTCCAAATGCATTTATTTAATTGAAAAAAAAATCATTTTGAGATACACCACATAAACATCCAAACTATCAAAACAATCATTGTTTTCTAATAGAAATTTATTTAAATGCAGACAGACAGAGAATTTAATCATTGTTTTCTGATACAAAATTATGTAAATGCGGACATACAAACAAATTATAAAAAGTATATATATACTTGAGAGCTACTCCCAATGCATTTCTTTAATTGAAAAAAAAATCATTGTTTTCTGATACAAAATTATTTAAATACAGACAGATAAACAAATTAATAATTGTTTTCTGATACAAAATTATGTAAATAAAGATAGACAGACCAATTAGAAAAAATATAGACTTGAGAGCTACTCCAAATGCATTTATTTATAACAACAACATAACTGAGCCCAAGTGACAGAGTTTTCAGGCGCAGATTCAACAGAAAAGGAATAAGCAACTATCGTTTCTCTATCAATTTTCTTTGTTTATATCAAAGCCATGTCACTTACGGCTAAGCCACAAGAGACACCAACACAAGTAGCAGAGAAACAGGAAACAAATGGGCATAGGTAGTAAGGGAAAAGGCAGTTTAAAATCCAATTCCAGTAATAGATCCAAATGAAGTGCTTGTGCGATATCTAGATCACTCTTTTATAAGAGCAATAGGAGGAAAGGTACTTGTTACAGACAGATATTAATTTTTGAGCTCAATTGGATGGTTCAATAAATACAGATTTGTATACTTTTTACAAACCTATATTAATTTTTGAGCTAGGTTGGATGGTTCAATAAAGACAGATCTCTATGTTGGTAACAAGTGGCTTAGTTATAAAGCATGAAGGGAATTTTGTGCAACCTATAATTGTGGAAATACCTAAATATGCACCTGTTGTGAAGGAAGAGCTTTCTAGGAATGTGCTCTGTCCCTTGAAGTTTTAGAACCAGAAGGAAGCATCCAAAAATCATGAAACTAAGAAGGTGCATGCCAGAAACACCTATGGCATCTTCCCCGACAAAGAACTCCTGCCAGAATAGGCTGACAAGATGTTGTATAATTTGGACTAGAATTTAAAATATTGAGAATGACACCTCCTCTAAAGAGACATGGGAAATAAGGATATATTGAATTATATTTGTACGTACAATGACATCATTGATTGAGGGAGAGGAGAAGGGAATATCTTGGTGCACCACTATATAGGAATGTCAAGAAATGATTGTTTATGAAAGAAGAACTTCTACCCCAACCAGAAGTAACACCTTCAGTCAAGAGAGAAAGAACCTTAAATAAAGGATGAGGTATGAGTGGAGCCGTCCAATAAGGGAGAGCTACACATGTTGTGAATTTCCCTAAAGCTTTACGTTGGTGAAATAAAATCCAAGTAATAAGGTTACATAATTAAATATATACTTTTATATATGTTTGTATATGATTTTATTCAAACAATATTATTAAAGTAGGTTTTTTAATAACTCCCTCCCTTAGTGCCAGCCAACCTAAGCAATCCCACCCGATATAAAGAGTACAGGATCGAAGATGCGGAGAAGGTAGGCACATCATAGCAATATTTATTAAATTATGTCTCATAGTACAGGCAGATGTTCCCAATCTAGAAATGGGAATAAAATTACCTACTTTACAGAAACTATAACTCCTTTATTTCATGAATAAGAAAATAAAAAGACGGGGACACATACGAGCATTCATACCGGGCGTAACAAATTCACATACGTGGCAATAGATGAGGAGGCAGATGAGGAGACAACATAGAAGGCATAGGATGTCAAGAAAACAACAAGGATGCAGATCAGGTAGAGCACATCAAGGACGCAGATCAAAACCTACACAAAACCTGCAGACATAGTAAACTAAAAATTATATTTAAAAAACAAGAAAAAACATAAGAAACAAAAAATAACAAATTTCCCTTACCTTCACACCTTCTCCTTCTCCCCTCCTGTCCCCTGTAACAACGCAACACATCGAATAAACTAATCTAAAACACATTGAGATGGCGAGAAAGTGCAACAGAGCCCGAAAACATATTCAAACAGTGAGAAAGCGCAACAGAGCTCGAAAACACAACGAGATAATGAGAAAGCGCAATAGATATAAAAAACATAGTGAGATAAACTGACCCATACAACAACGCAACACAACGAATAAAATAATTGAAAACATAATGATAAAGTGCAACATGGTTTGAAAACACAATGATAAACCACAATAGAGCTCGAAAACATAGCGAGACAATGCAACAAAGCTCTCCAATGATAACAAATTGACCAAAAACTTGTTGCGATTAGGGGGCTAGTATATTTATAAGAAAAAGATTGGCCGAAATTTTGTTGCCGGTTTTCCTATCTCTGGCCAAAAATCTATTTCCCCATGTTGTCAATGTTAATGATAGAAACATATCGGCTGAATTAATTTCAAAAGTTAGGCCGAACTGTTAGGAAAACGAATTTTTTGAACGCATTTCTCACGAAATTTTAACCCAACTTTGCATTTTACCCGTGCTTGATGGTGATTTTATGAAAATAAGGCTAATGATGGGTGAGAAATGAAGCTAAGGGTGTTGTTCAAGTCCTCCTTTATTGTCCTACTTGAACCTGCAAGAAAACTACCTGTCCATGTAGCAAACATTGGCAAATTCATGGTGAAGGAAATGGAAAGGAAGAGTTCAATTTGGAAAGAAAACCTACTTTAGCATTCAAAAATAGGTCTAATTTAGTATTCTAGGCATGTTCATGACACTACATCAACCTAGCTACTCTTTCCAAGAAATCATAAACCAAAGATAAAAATTGACCTCTGGGGAAGGTCTCCCCTTGTTGTGTAACCAGCTTCAAAAATAGAAGAAAAGAGATATCAACGCCTTAGAAATAAGCCACTTCGAGGGGGCAACCTCCAATACATTACATAAATGCACAATTCTTGGATGATACAATTTACAAAACCTCCTTTCTATATATAGGAGTCCGTGGGGCCATAATGTAATCCTAGTGGGCCACAATGTAATCCTAGCCGACCTAACAATAATAATTTAAGGGCACAATAATAACAAAATGGGGGTTACAAGAGTACAATAATAACAATAAGGGGGTTACACTAACAACAATAAGGGACTATACTAGTAATATAGGGACCTAACATGCCCCTCTCCTTCAAAAAAGTGTTGTCCTCAATGCTTGAGTAGCTCTGGGTGCTTCTGTATAAAATTCTCATCCTCCCATGTAGAATCTTCAGTGGGTACGTTCTTCCACTTGATGAGATACTCTGAAATTGATCGATTCCGTAGCTGTCGAGTTCTTGTTTCCGTGACCGCTTCAGGTTCCAATATGATTTTTCCTTCCTCATCAAGTTCTGGCAATATTGTTTGAGCTGGAATATTTTCACCTATAACCTTCTTTAAGCATGAAACATGGAAAACTGGATGTACTCGCGAAGAAGCAGGAAGCTCCAATTTGTATGCCATAGTACCAATCTTTTGCAACACCTTGTAAGGACCATAGTACTTTGGCGATAATTTATTATCCTTCTTAGCTTGCTTGAGGGATATTTGTTTATATGGTTGTAGCCGTAAAAATACCCAATCTCCTACATCAAAACTTCTCTCGCTACGATGTTGATCTACCTGTTGTTTCATTCGATTTTGTGCCAAATTCAGGTTATCCTTTAATAGTTGGAGAACTTCTTGCTGATGCTCGATGTGATCTTCCACTGCTTGAACCTTCAAATTTTCCCTTAAAGATGATGTGATCGATGGTGGATGATATCCATAAAGTGCCATAAATGGGGTCATTTTTGCTGCAGTATGGAAGGAAGTGTTATACCACCACTCAGCGAGAGGTAACCACTTGACCCATTGTGTTTGTTTATCGGATACAAAACAACGAAGATATCCTTCCAAACATTTATTTACTATCTCAGTTTGACCATCAGATTGAGGATGATAAGATGAGCTATGAGCTAATTTAGTACCCAAACAAGAAAATAACTCTGTCCAAAAATTTCCCGTAAAAATCGGATCTCTGTCGCTCACAATAACCCTTGGGCTTCCATGTAGCTTTTGAATTCTGTCCACAAATGTAGTAGCAACTGTACTTGCTTTAAATGGATGAGATAATGCACAAAAGTGTGCATACTTGGTAAGTCTATCAACTACCACCATGATGACATTCTTTCCTTGGGACTTAGGTAAACCTGTGATAAAATCCATTGAAATCTCCTCCCAACGTTGACTTGGAATGGATAAAGGTTGTAGAAGTCCCGGGGTCTTAATTGTCTCCACTTTATTTTGCTGGCAGACCAAACATTCCGCCACAAACTTTTGAATATCAGATTTAAGGCCATCCCAAAAAAATTCTTTCTTCACCGTGTGGTAAGTTTTTAAAAATCCTGAGTGTCCTCCTAAAGGAGAAGTGTGCAATTCTAGAAGAATCTTTTGTTTTAGTTGGGAATCCTTACAAAGATATAAGCGATCTTTGTACCATAAGGAATAATTTTCCAACTAAATGTATCAGATGTACTAGGATCTTGCTGCAACTTTTGAATGAGTGTCCATACATCTTTGTCCTTCTTCCATTCATCTCTTGCTTCGGTTATCCAATCTAGTTGGATAATAGAAATGGCACAAAGCAATGTTTCCACCTCTTCATTCTTTCTTGAGAGTGCATCTGCAACAACATTAAGCTTTCCTTTTTTGTAGATTATTTCAAACTCATAACCCAACATCTTTGTGACCCATTTTTTCTGCTCTTCTGAAGATAGTCTTTGTTCCAAAAAGTGTTTAAGACTATCATGATCAGTTTTTACCTTGAAGTGTCTTCCCATTAGGTAAGTTCGCCATTTTTTTAGTGCATGCAGTATTGCTAACATTTCTTTCTCATAAATAGGTTTTTGTAAATACTTTCCTTTGATTGGACGACTTTCAAAAGCAATGGGTCTTCCTTCCTGCATTAAAACTGCACCAATTCCATTTCCTGAGGCATCACATTCCACAATAAAGGTTTTTGTGAAGTCTGGTGTAGCTAAGACCGGTGCTAGGCACACTGCCTCTTTAAGACGTTCAAAGGCCTTAGTTGCTTCGGGAGTCCATGAAAATGCATCTTTCTTCAATAATGTTGTTAGAGGTGCTGCTATTCTCCCATAATTCTTAACAAACTTGCGATAATACCCTGTTAACCCGAGAAATCCTCGCAACTCCTTTATGGTTATTGGGACTTTCCATTCCTTAATGGCTTTAATTTTGTTAGGGTCTACTTTAACACCCTCGTGAGATACAATATGACCCAGATATTCCACCTCTTGTACTTCAAAGAAAAATTTGGATGTTTTTGCATATAATTGTTTCTCCTGCAATAGTTTGAGCACCCTTTCAACATGTTCAACATGATCCTTCCAAGACTTGCTATAGATTAGTATATCATCAAAAAATACTAGCACAAATTTTCTAAGGAAGGGTTTGAAAATGGAATTCATCAACCCTTGAAATGTAGAAGGTGCATTGGTAAGGCCAAAAGGCATGACCAAAAATTCATAATGACCCTCATGAGTTCGAAATGCTGTTTTTGGAATATCTTCGGTCTTCATTCTAATTTGATGATATCCTGAACGAAGATCCAACTTGGTAAAATAAATTGCTCCATGTAATTCATCCAATAATTCATCAATCATAGGAATGGGAAATTTATCTTTAATGATGAGCTTATTGAGCTCCCTATAATCCGGACACATGCACCATGATCCATCCTTCTTGTGTACCAATACTACAGGAGCAGAGAAAGAACTTTGACTAGGTTGAATTATACCCGCCTCTAACATTTCTGCAATCATACGTTCAATTTGGCTCTTTTGGAAGTAAGGATATCTATAAGGCCTGATGTTTGGAGGAACACTTCCTGGAATCAAATGAATAGCATGATCATGATCATGAATAGGTGGGAGTCCTTTGGGAGTTTCAAACACCTTGGAATGATTGTCCAAGACTTGTTGGAAATCTGCAGAAATAGATGATTTTGATGTCGGAACTTCTAGTGAGCATAATTGTGCAATTACGCCTCGTTGTTCTTTCTTTAGAAGCTTTGTCATGCCATTAGAGCTTATTATCCTTCCCGGCTTCCCTTCAATACCCCATAATTCGACATCCTTTCCTTCTGAAAAAAATTTCAAGAAAAGTTCTTGAAAATTAAAAGCTACCGTCCCTAATGATTGTAACCATTGTACTCCTAGTACAACATCAGCACCTCCCATAGGAATGGAAAGCATTGGACTAGTCAATACATATTCCCCCATGGTTAGCTTGATATTATGGCTTTTTCCAGAGCAATTTATAGTTCCTCCATTTGCAACCATCACTTGACATTCTGGTGCTGGGTATAGGAAACAATTTAATTCCTTGGCTACCTTACAATGAATAAAATTATGGGTGCTACCTGAATCAATCAACCCTATTACCTTTTTCTTCTTGATTTGTCCTTTTATCTTGAGAGTTTGAGGAGTGGTAATTCCTGCCAGTGCATTACACGATATGGTCGGATTCATTTCTTCCTCTTCTAGGGCTGGTTTCTGGTGTATATCCTCTTCTTGTTCATTTTCTTCTTCCTCTTCACAATATATGTAAAATAATTTCTTCTCAGCACACTTATGACCTTTAGTGTATTTGCTATCACAACTGTAGCAAAGCCCTTTTGCTCTTTTTTCTTCCAATTGTTGTGGTGTCAACCTTGTGGGTTGTGGAAATCTAGGTGTAGCAACACTTCCTTCTTTATAGAATTGAGTGGTAGGCTTCCTTGTCACCATTATTTTACATTCAACTTTTCTTGCCAACCTGAATGCCTTCTCCAATGAATCTGGTTCCAAAACACGAACTTCATGTTGGATGTTATCCTTTAAAGTGCCTATGAAGAGATCAATCCTGTGGTCCTCTGGAATATCAGTTACCCTTATATTCAATTTTTGGAAGTCCTCAATGTGCTGCCCCACTAAACCCTTTTGTTTGAGATTTATCAATTGGCTAAAGAAGGTGTTGCTCTTTGTATCCTCATAATGTGCTATCATTTCCTCCGTAAAATTTGACCAAGTGACAATTTTTTTACAGGAGCAAAGCCATGGATACCATACAAATGTATTTGTTCTAAATGTAAAGTTGCAATGCGTACCTTTTGTGTGTTTTGCACGTTATGGAGATCAAAATATTGCTCCATCTGTAGTATCCATGTTACAGGATCCTTTCCATCAAACTTCCTCATATCCATCTTTGGAATATGGTGGTTCTTCCCGCCAACATTAGAGTTTATGAAATCATGATTAACATTTATTTTATTCTCATCATGAGGTTCTTCTACTATCTTTTCACCATTAGGAAACATTTCTTGTATCAACTTGGTCAAATCTTCGATGTCTGCTTTTAGATCATTCTTCATGTTTTTCATGTTGTTTTCCATGTTGTCTTTCATGTCATCCATCTTAGATTCCATGCCATCTATCTTAGATTCCACGCCTTTCCTCAAGCCATCCATCTTAGTTTCCACGCCTTTCTTCAAAACTTCCATGTCATTTTTTGTTGCTCTTTGCGAGAGCGAAATTTGTTGCACTTGCTCTTGTAATTTTGATATGTCATGTTGCCATTCTTCATCTTCATGAGTCATAGTAGAGCTTTCCAAAGGCTTTATGGGTGTTGAATTCTTTTTAGGGGCCATTTTATACTTCAATATTGATATCTATTCTACAATAGGCCCTTTCAATCAATTCAAATTGATTCTTCAAACAAGACTTATGCAATTCGGAAAAAAAATACACACCTTTTACTTGCTTTGAGGAGCTCGATATTGAAATTGTATTATCTCTGTTATTTTGGATCTTTAATATTTGAACTTCAGCACTGAAGTAGCCCTCTGAATTCTCTTTTTAATGCCATAGGCCTGACCTGATTTGGATTCCCCAAGACAAAGTTGTGTCCAATCTCCCACAATGACCTAATTCTGGACTAGTTCAGTAGAGAAAACTTGTAGGACTTTCCACGTGTCACTGTTTCGTCCTTTATCATTCCAGTAGCCAAAAACTGGTACGGCAACACTTGCAACTAATTTTTACTACGCCCAATCCGATGCCCGGAAGAGAGTTATTGAACTTATACATTCCTCTTTTGAGATACAGTTAAGAAACTTTGAAAAAGCACTACCTTCCTGAATCATGTCTGTGACATCCTTCAGAACCAAGCTCTGAAATTTTTTGAAGAATTTCCTCAAGCTTTCAGCTTCGCACCATATGAAGTTTAGATTTTGAACCTTCGTAGAAAAAAATTTATAGCGCAAATGCCACGATGACCTGTTTAGGATCCTGAAAAAAGACCTAACTTCTACAGATGATATCTCCGAAACTATTGTGAACCAAGCTCTGAAATTTTTAGAAAATCTTCCTCAGGATTTTGGTTTCGCACCCTAAAAATTTTAGATTCTGAATCTTTGAAAAAAAAAAAGTTGTGGCACAAATTCCCGATGACTTTGTTTGAACAATGGCTAGAATCTAGCTACGGTAAATGTTGCTGTAACCAACTCCAAAAATAGAAGAAAAAATATATCAACGCCTTAGAAATAAGCCACTTCGAGGGGGCAACCTCCAATACATTACATAAATGAACAATTCTTGGATGATACAATTTATAAAACCTCCTTTCTATATATAGGAGTCCATGGGGCCATAATGTAATCCTAGTGGGCCACAATGTAATCCTAGCCGACCTAACAATAATAATTTTAGGGCACAATAATAACAAAATGGGGGTTACAAGGGTACAATAATAACAATAAGGGGGTTACACTAACAACAATAAGGGACTATACTAGTAATATAGGGACCTAACACCCCTCCTCAAGCTCCAATGAAAGAGATGAGAGAGGGAGGCTGGACACCCAACTTTTAGATCTTATGAGTTATTCTACCAACATTTATGAAAGCTTAACTACAAAAAAAGACAAATGGAAGAAAACTAAAAACAATGAATTGAAATGTAAGCAAACTAGCTACAATGATAAAAAAAATAAGAATGAATACAAAAGAGAGACTAAGGCCAATGGATCTGGCCCTAACCCACAAGCCTAGACCTCTGAAACTAAGTCAATGAAGGACAATTTGAATACTCATCTTATCATAGAAAATAGTCTCATTACGTAATCATAAAAGTCTAAAAATATTATTAAAAGAGCTAAGAGCCTATTAGTTTCCTTCAAATTTCGAATCCAAATGAGCTATTTCTCAGCCCTATTTAACCTAGAGGGCTGCTACCAACAACTCCCTAAAAAGTAGGTGATGTGTCCTCTTTTACTGGAAGAGAGGTGGAGCTCTAGTGCACTTGATCTCCCACTTGCTTGGCTTCCTTTGATTTCGAGTTGTTGGAGGGAATCTCTAGGATCCCTTGGTTGTCTTTAGGATTTAAGGATGTGGGAAATCCCCCTAGAATCTCCCCATGCTATCTAGTCCAAGCTTTAATTTGAAAATATTCATCAAAAGTGAAATATCTTAGTGATTATCCTTTATCATTCGGTGTATGAGAATCCTTAATCAACATATACACTAGGAACATAAGACCATAATATAATTAAATGTGAGAAAGAGAAACTTAATACTGCTACAATGGTGACAATTAACCCCTGCAATTATAGCTAATGATGGAGCTCATTGTCACCCACTACCAAATGGTTTCTCATCCTCTAAGAAACTTAGTCCTCTTTTTGCATTTCTTTCAAAGCTTTTGTTAGGTTCCCGTGATTTGGCCGATTGGCGAGCCAAATGACGATGTAACATCAAACCAAGCTTTGGAGCCCAAAGACCTAGCCTTCCTGGACTCAGAGAGGGCTCTTTCTATTATATGCAAAAGATATCGGTGTGTTTGCTTATGGTGTTCTGATATTAGGCTAGTTATGAAGTGAGTTTTTGATTTTTTAGGGTTTTTTAAGTTCGTGAGGGATAAAACTGATCAAAGACATAAACTGGGTAAAAAGATGTAGATAAATTGGGCTATGGGGTCGCTTCGAGGTTAAAAGACGCAGAATGATGATCGTAAAGAAACACGTAGAACTGGAAGTTGTTCTTGATGAAAGGATGTTTGGGCAAAATGGAGTAAATGAACATCAAGCTTGTAAAAGACAAGGGATTTCAAGTGTAACTAGTTGATAGCAGACATAAACATGTAATAGCAAGCCATTAATCATGCTAGGTATAACTATAAGCTAATTAATACATAGAAATCAAACATTCCAGCCATACATAGAGGTATAAGACCCTCTAACTTCGGGAAATGGCTATCAGACTTTGGGGAAAACATATAAGACAAACTAACAAATCATAAACTACGCCGGAACGCCTAAACATAGTCTCTAAGTCATTGGGCACTTGGACAAACAAGTTTTCATAGTTTTAGGCAAAGGGTTTCAAGCCAAAGATCGGGGCCTGAGCCTCAGCATCCTTTGAGGTGATCAACAAATCAGTCAAAGAGAAAGTTTTATGGACAGAACTATGGACAGCTTATAGGTAGGCAGGCCACACCATACATCCTACTCAACATGCATAGAACTTGTAAATAAAACTAGCAAACATTATCCTTAAGTTACTAAAGAGCAGTTAAGAATTCTTTAGCATAACTAAGGAAGAAGAAAACATCAAGCTGTGAAGATTCAGGAATTTTGAGGTGCCTCCATGGGCATATCTCAAAATCAATCTCTACTGATCTATAGCAGAAGCATGTTGAGATACAAAAACTGGGGAACAAAACATAACAGAAGCACTATACCATTCTACGATGTCAAGGAATCCATCATATTCTGCTTGTCCATTCATCAAAAGCATCCAGGCAGGTCCAAAAATCATAACACAATGTGTTCAATCCCAAGCTCATATGACATTCTTCATTCTTCTCTCAAGTTCGACCTCAAATTTCTGACAAATCCCTTAAGAATAAATAAAAACTAGGAGAAAAACACTCAATAAGAACAACTAGCTATCCCATTGGCCAAGTCAAAATATATAAACTTGTCCTTGAGGCTTTGCAAAGCCCAAGGCACAAAATATCCCATAAAATATCTAAAAAACTGCTAAAAATGGAAATTATATTGACTTTACATCATTTCCAAAGGATAAAAATAGCTTAACGCACATTTGGGAAAAGCAGATTTTTGAGGTTCAAAAATTACAAAAATACTTCATATTTATGCCTGAAAAAGGTCCCCTGACTTGCTGGATGCAATAGGCAGCCTTCCCGACGTCGAAATGAGGCTCATGATGGCTCGTTGGAAATCTCTCTGTGTCTACTTTCCGGCGCAACTGAAACCATCTCGATTTGAGCAGAAAAGTGTCAAGCGTGCACAATAACAAAAACCGAAATAACGAATCTAAATGTGGTGGGCGAGTGTCTCTTATTTGCCAATTTGAGGGCGAATGATCTCAGTCTGCAAAAATGTGAAGACCTGCTCTGGATGCAACGTCTGTCGGTATCATCCTCTTCCTTGAAAACTCATCAAAGCCGAAATAGCGAAATTATGAGTTTAAATGGCTAAAAATACCAAAAACAAAAGTTTCGAAAAAAGGCCCAAAATTGGCATGCATGACCCTCAAGGGTCCATAACAACATGCTTCAGGCGGGAGGCCAAAATATTGAGCTGATGCTTTTGTTAACTTTACGCTGACGCTTCCCCTTTGCCTTCTTCAATTTCTCTTGGGCTGCCTTTAATTTTTGCCTGGCAAACTGATTTAGCTTTTGGAAGTGATGTGTCCTCTTCCTTTGCAACTCTAAATCTCTATTCGCCCTCTCAAGCTTCATTTCCAAATGTTGGTTAGCTCTTTCAAGCCAAGCCTCTTTGTTTTCTTCATTTCCTGCTCAAGGAGTGCGATCATGGCCCAGAGCTTGGAAGTGGGCACTCTCTTCTGCTTTCTGCTTTTCCAAGGCTCTTCTAAGCCCGATGGTCCTAGGCCTCTTCTGCCTAGGCTGGTCTTCCTCCTCTTCATCATCAAATTCACCAATGAGCTCTTCAATTCTTGCTTGCGCCTTTTCTGCCTCTTTATTATACTTAATCGCCCGTGCCTCATGAACAGCTGTGTGCACATTCATTTGTTTGTTTTCAATCTCCAAGAAATGATTGAAATTCCTTGCCCTTTGAATATCTCGCTCTAATGCATCAATTTTCCCTTCCTTATGAATTAAGATATTTTCAAGAAGGTGGGCCTCATTGTCACTATCATCGCTTTGGATCGGGATAATAGCTGATTTACCTCCATGCTTTGTACTTTCCCCAACTTTTCTTTTGCCTTTGAAAGCCAATCTGGCACTTTTCCTCCTTGGCATGCTAGAAGGTGTCTTTTTGGGCAATTTCCTCTTGCTAGGAACAATCTTTGTCACTGTTAAGGTGGCAGCCTTAGCTTGCTGTTATTCATCAATGTCTTGTCCAATTTGTGGCTCAAGAGGTGTCTCAATTTCCTGCCCAACTTGCTGTTCTTCATCTTGCATCTGCTGCTGTTCCTGATCTACTGTCTGCTGTTGTTCCTCAATTTGTACCTGCTGCTGTTCATCTTGGACCTACTGTCCTTCACTTTCTGTTCTTTAACATCATCAATTTGTGTCTGTGCCCTTTAATGTTCGTATTTTCTTTTCTTTGTTCATCTTGGACACAGTGTCCTTCACTTTTTATGTCTATTTTCCCCTTCATTTGTTCTGCTGAAATTTCTCATCATGGACCTGCTAACCTTCAACATTCAAGCTGGCACAACCATTCATGCCTTCCTCCTTCCCCACAATGACTTGTTGTCCGATGGAAGTCATTAGGAGCCTTCTGGGTGTGAGCCTGCGGACAAAGGCAACCCAGGCGATAAGACGGTGAGTAGGAGAAATATGAGCGGGGAGGAACGGTGGCAAAAATGCGGATGGCAGGCAATCAGGCCCATCAGAAAACCTCTGCTGCTCTAGCTGGTGCAGAAAGATAATCTTGATCAAAGAATGATGAAAAAGGGAAGGGATTTGTAGAGGTGGGGCCTTCTTCTGGACAGTAGATGCCATTTTCTCTATGCTTTTGAACAAAAAGTAAGGGAGGTTTAGTTGCCTGCTTCTAGTAAAGTGCATCAATAAACGGACATGGTAGGCATAAATTCGATCAAACATAACCCTGATAAATATTTCAGTATGGCTTTCATTCAATTAGAACATAATTTGTCAAGGAGATATGAAAAAGGAAAATAGCGGTGATAAGCTTCCCTATGTTCGAGGGCTTGATGAATTTGTAATCCTGCGTCGAAGATGTCCTTGTTTAAACCACTTGCATGCAAATGCGGGATCTTGCAGAAATCACACATACTGTGGAGAAATTTTGAAGTCAAGATCGCCACTTGGAAGTGTTTTTGTTTGATTCTCAGGGCGCACAAGTGTGTTAATGGCGAAAAACTCTTGACCTCTTCTATCTTCTGGCAGAAATCAAGGTAGCCTACTTCATGGAAGTTGAAAAGTACAGATGGATGAGCATTAATCTCTTCTGTAGAGATGGGCTCATATCTCTTATGTGGACTGCTCCTGTGGTCTTGCCTTGGAGGCATTTTGACCTAAAAAAGCTTTGGAAGAGGCAAACTGCCTTCACTGCGTGTAAAAATGCCCTGTTGGAGTCAAACTGTGTCACTATAATGCTTGGACAGAATGGACAATGAGATTTGGATGAATTGCAACAAGATTTTGTAACACACAACTTCTGCTCTCCTTAAAACAGCCTTCTACCTTTGAGTGTACCTCAGCCAGGAAAAATTTCTCAATAGGACACCATATAGTAAGGATGAGACAGACTGCTGTGTAGATTTCCTGTATACAGTGTTAAGAAATCATTCTTCTTGTGAGTTTTTTAGAGGCCAATCAACATACCTACATCTCTGTCTCCAATGTTAAAATTCAACCATTAAAACCCTGCTCTTCAGAAAGTGGCCCCACACCTTAAAATTATCTCAGTCAACACTTTTCAGTAGGGAATGATATAGTGAAAAAGAGGGGCAGACTGCCAGAAAGAGTTTGCTGTGAAAAAGTGCTAAAATCACCCTGTTCTTGAAGCCTTAGATGTCAACCAATAAACATGTATCTCTACTTCAAGGTAGAATTTAAGTCATTTACAACTCTGCCTTGTATAAGTGTGCCAACAGTCCACTAATATTGCATCTCTTGCAAACCACCATACATATGTTTAGACAGTCAATACACAGGACTGGAGCAAAAATGACAGAGTTTAGAAGACTACAAAGTTTTTGGCAGAAACTATGTGAGTTTTCTTTTTCAAAACAAATATGTCAAAAACCCCTTTTACTGAGTGCACTTCACTGTTTTAATAATGTGGCAATGTCTTGAGGACAATGTGAAAAGTTTCTCTTTAGACCTAAACCCCATCTCTCTATAACAAGATCTTTTTCTGCAGCTTCAAACTATAAATTTCTGCCTGACCAAGAAACTTTTCTCTTACTAAAATTCACTGTTTCTTTATGTATGTCACTTCATTTAAACAAAAACATGCTCAAGAAGTTAACCTTGGTGGGTTTATTCAGTCAACTTTACAGTTTGAGTAGAAGTAATAGGGTATTAAAGCTCCAGAAGTTTGAACAAAGGCTGTAGGAGTTTGTTCTTCAGAAAGTAATCAGGGCTTCTTTCAATATGGAAATATCAGTTTTTTGGAGGAATATCCTTATGCCCTCTGGAAAACCATTTGAAAACGATCCCTTGAAGAATAGAAAACAGTCACAGATTTATCACCTTGGCAAATTTCGAAGATTTCAAAGGCAAAATTTCAAAATACCTCCTTGAAATCGCTGGAAGATCCTTGGAGAGGCTTCGAGTAGCACCGGAGGTCCTCCAATTTGTGCGCGGTTGTTGTGTAACCAGCTCCAAAAATATAAGAAAAGAGATATCAACACCTTAGAAATGAGCCACTTCGAGGGGGCAACCTCCAATACATTACATAAATGAACAATTCTTGGATGATACAATTTACAAAGCCTCCTTTCTATATATAGGAGTCCATGGGGCCATAATGTAATCCTAGTGGGCCATAATGTAATCCTAGCCGACCTAACAATAATAATTTAAGGGCACAATAATAACAAAATGGGGGTTACAAGGGTACAATAATAACAATAATGGGGGCTACACTAACATACTAAGGGGCTACACTATTAATATAGGGACTTAACATGCCCCTCTCCTTCAACAAGTGTTGTCCTCAACGCTTGATGATTTCTTGATGCTTCTGTATAAAATTCTCATCCTCCCATGTGAAATATTCTACAGGAAAGTTCTTCCACTTGCTGAGATACTCTGAAATTGATCGTACTTGTTGAGTTCTTGTTTCTATGACTGCTTCATAACTTCTTTCGATATGATGTTGATCTTCATGTTGTTTCATTAGATTCTGCACCAAAGTTGGGTTATCCTTTGAGAGTTCGAGAACTTGTTGTTGATGCTCGCTGTGATCTTCCACTAATTTATCATCCATATTAGCTATTATTTGACCCTTCAAACCATCCAACTTAGCCTCCATTTCTGCTTTTAAACCATCTATTTCATCTTCGGTTGCTCTTCGTAAGATCGAAATTTGTTGCACTTGGTACCGTAATTTTGATATCTCATATTGCAATTATTCCTCCTCATGCGTCATAGTATAGCTTTCTGAGGGCTTAATGGGTATGGAATTATTTTTTGGAGGCATAATAGAACCCATTACTGACAAAAATTCTCCAATATGCCCTTGGAATCAATTCAACTTGATTCTTCAAACAAGACTTATGCAATTCGGAAAAAAAAATACACACCTTTTACTTGCTTTGAGGAGCTCGATATTGAAATTGAATTATATCTATAATTGAAAATATTCAATATCTGAAATTCCGACCTGTAG
This sequence comes from Pinus albicaulis, assembly GCA_034641835.2. NCBI lineage: Eukaryota > Viridiplantae > Streptophyta > Pinopsida > Pinales > Pinaceae > Pinus > Pinus albicaulis. Next base: position 302,908,204 of record CM076570.1, on the reverse strand, counting down.
TAGCCCTCTGAATTTTATTTCAAATTCCACAAGTCTGATCTAATTTGGATTCTCCAAGACAAAGTTGTGTCCAATCTCCCACGATGACCTAATTATGGACTTGTTCAGTAGTGTGAACTTGTAGGACTTTCCACGTGTCACTGTTTCGTCCTTTGTCTCTGAAATTGATATCCAAGAAACTCCAGTCTGTGTACTTGTGACCACTTTTTACGGCACTCAAATCCACTGCGCAGAGAGAGAGTTATTGAACTTTTCCCACGATCACCTCTTTGAGATGCAATTTAGGAGCCTGAAAAAGCACTACCTTCCACAGATCATATCTCCAAAAATATTGTGAACCAAGCTCTGAAATTTTTTGAAGAATTTCCTTATGATTTCAGCTTCGCACCATATGAATTTAAAATTCTGAACCTTCATAGAAAAATTTTTATAGCGAAAATTCCACGATGACCTGTTTAGGAGCTTCAAAAAAGTCCTAACTTCCACAGATGATATCTCCAAAAATATTGCGAACCAAGCTCTGAAATTTTTAGAAAAACTTCCTCAGGATGTCAGCTTCGCACCCTACAAATTTCAGCTTCTGAAACTTCGTAGAAAAAAATTTATAGCGAAAATGCCACGATGACCTGTTTGGAGCAGCGAAACCCTAGAATCCCAAGCTCTGATACCAAATGTTGTGTAACCAGCTCCAAAAAATAGAAGAAAAGAGATATCAACGCCTTAGAAATGAGCCACTTCAGGAAAAACCCAATACATTACATAAATGAACAATTTTTGGATGATACAATTTACAAATCCTCCTTTCTATATATAGGAGTCCATGGGGCCATAATGTAATCCTAGTGGGCCACAATGTAATCCTAGCCGACCTAACAATAATAAATTAAGGGCACAATAATAACAAATTTGGGGTTGCAAGGGTACAATAATAACAATAAGGGGGTTACACTAACAACAATAAGGGACTATACTAGTAATATAGGGACCTAACAAATGTGTACTCTTTAATGTCAGCACGGCGCGCAAAATTACACCCGGGTAGGGTCGGCTTTGTCCCGGTGGTCGGGCGCCTGCCTTGGGCGCGTCGCTCAGCATGCGAGCGCGTCGCGCGCCGGCCCGGCCAGAAGCCCGTGTAAACTTACTCCCCGAGCACGTCGCGCGGGTTTCCAGGCGCGTCGCTCGGCCTTTAACAGTGCCACACTCTGCAAAACGACCAGAAATTTGTTGTTTCGATGCTGAGGGCGGCGTGGAACTTTGTTTGCGGTTGGAAAACGATAAACTCACCCTCGACCTCACTCCTTATATCATTTCAAAACAAATCTTCAACGGTCACTTCCTTTTTAAATGCAAAGTGGACTTTTGGTTTGGCTTCTTTGCAAATTTTCACAGTCTTTTTGACACTTTTGAATATCCTCGGTGCATCTCATACTTGAACCTCTTTATAAAAACACAAATGGCTTTAAAAACCAGAACCTTGTCTTACTCATGCACCGGTGTTTGAACAGTGATTTCTTGTTTTGTTCTTTGGGTAATAAACACCGAACTTCAGACTCTGACAAATAACTTGATAACTTCCACATCACCTCTTCCACTTGGTGAGAAGATATATTTAACCTCTTTGATTGTTGAGTTTCAAAGTGTCCTTTCTAACTGCTTCAAAAGTGACAAGGCCTCTCCTTGAAATTGGCTTAAATGCCATGTGTCCTTTAAATTTATTTTCGGACAGTGAGGTACAAAATGCAGTTGTATTTGTTTATGCTCTATTCACCTTTGTATATTTAAAAAGGAAATTTTTCTTTGATACCTCTTTTTACTCAAGATACACTGATATGGTACCCTTTCCCTTTTATGATGAACATGCCTATACTTGTCTTAAAATATTTCTCCAGAAACTGACAATAGGCCAAATCACTCCTGTACTTGATGAAACTGTAGACTGACTTGTAGGACCCCTGGTTACAGAAGAATTTGAAATGATGCCTCAAAAAATAGGGTTCTTTGATACACAGTTACCATTTTGCTTTGACCCGTGTATTGACCCTTTTTGTAATAGAACCATTCCATAACTCGACTATGTTCACTGTTTTACCTTCTTGGTGATTTTTTAACAAGGAAAAACCATTCAGAATGTGTCAAAAGCATTTGAAAAGCTTTGAAAACCATTTCTTGAAAAGCGCTCCTTTGGACTTTTGGCCTGTGACATTGGATTGTTGTTTGATCCTTTCCCTTAAGGAAACTGCCCCTTTTTGGTATCAATGGCATACATATTCATAATGTTCCCTTTCCATCATGATGTATATTTTGAAAGACATTTTCATATGAATAGGAAGAGCAATATTTTTGAATTAGAAACATTATCTTTGACCTATGTAATGACTTCTATTTTCCTTCTTTGTATCCTTCCACTGCACCTTTCTGACTAATCAGTCTTCAACAATATCCAAGGCTTTGGCCATCTGCTCATACATGGAGGAGGCTCTTCATTAGGTAAAGTATCCGAAGGTTGCTTGACAAATCTGTTTGACACAGCTTTTCCCTGGATGTGATGGAAAGCAAACCACTTGAAAAACATCAATACTAGCATCTCTACTTGCAATCATCACTGTGTTTCAGAAAGAACCCTAGCCAAAGTGACACTGTCTCCCTGCACTGCTCTAAGGGTGACTGAAATATCATCATTTTATTTGGTCATCTCATAACAAATTACTTGAAAGACAGTCTCTGTGAATATGGAGGTCAGTGCCTTTTGAAAAACAAAGAACTTTCTTTCTGCCTGTGTAATGGCATGTTTTGTCAATACCTTTTCAATTTGATCTTGTGGACAGGCAGGGTGCTTATGATTGGAGTTTTTACTAATGACATGCCTTTCTAAAGTTCAACAATTCACATGATTTGAAAGCTTCAAATGACCTCCTTTATCAGACCAGACTCTTTTTTCCTTTGAGCTAGCATATTTCAAACTCTATCCCTGTTATGATCATCACTCACATTCATAAAACCTGGAGATATTGTTTCACTGTCCAGTAAAAGGCAAACCTGGACTTTTGCAATCTTCAAAGTCAATACTGGCCAGCGCCCTCTGCTTGTGGATGAAGGAGGCGCCCTAACCCTCTGCTTGTAAATGAAGGAGGTTCTGGGCCATGACAATTTTCCAGTTTGCTGTGACAATGGTGTCTTTCTGTAATTTTCATGCTGGAAAGAACTGTAAGGTCTTGATGAGTGACTCTTTGTTTTGCAGCTTCATCTCAGGTTCATGCTACATTTAGAAGCAGCTGTTCCTATAACTGTAGATTCAAGCATTCCCTCCTGAGATGAAGTTATATTTCCTGTTCTTTGCAGAATCCATAAAACACTGTGAAACACCTAATAGTCAGCTTGAGATTGGGGTTTATGCAGTGCTGAGACCTAGGGATATAAGTGGCGCGACTTAGAGCTGTTTGTCAATTTCATTTGCAGAGTGGGAGGTCAGTTATGGTTGGTCTGTAACGGATGGAGGCTTTTTGGCTTTTTGATGATCGCCAAGCGTAAAATGTCTTAAAGCGCCACTTCCTAACATAGGGGAGACTTTTGAAACAGATTTGGATTTGCCTTTTAAAGCTGATGGGCAGACCAGTAGGGCTGAAGCTAGATAGGAAAGGGATAATGAGGTTTTGATTTTGACATGGGTGTACTGAAAAGTAGAAAGGCGAAAAAAGTTTTAGGAGGGTTTTCTAGATGACATATTGACATAAGGAAATCAGTTTCTAGAAAACTCAGCTGTAGATATAGTCATCACTAACATGTAAAAAATACTGATGGCTAACAGCTTTAATGGACCCTCCAAGTTCCCAAAAAATAATTGAGGTAGTCTCTTCTGGAGGGTAAAAGGCATCATTATTCTCTGCTTCCTCTCATTCTCTGTTTTTCACATTTTGGTTTTTTCCATCACTCAGTCCCAACAAAAAGGGTGGATTTTGTTTCAAACCAAGCCACTGAATCTTCCTGGCCTACATGGCCCTCTTGTACAGGGGTGCTCTTTCTATGGAACCTCTCAATCTCTTTGGTGTGTGGTACTCCATGTTTCTAAGACTGTGAGGGATACTATTCCATCTCCTTTGAGTAGCCATTATGCATACATCTCCAAAAAACCTAGAAACATCATAAAAATAAGCCATGGATTGATCTTGTGTTTCGAGGTACTTTTCTGCAAGTGAAAGATCATTTTATATCTTAAGATGGTTGTTGATGACTCCCCTAGGGCTGAATAGTTCTGCTCTAATGTGTAGAGGCTCCCTGTTTTCTCTCCTCATGACCCTCCTTAATTCTTGTGCTATGGCTTCTTTATTAACCATCCAAGAGGCTAATTACATTAACTACATGTCTCCCATTCTAGGATTAGGGTTCGAAATGTTCAAGTCTCTCAACATAATATTGTGCATGTAGAATTATTCCATTATTCCTTTATCTTCCATACTTGACTAATTACAAAATTAAATGAATTGTCTATAGTTTTTGAAGGGTAAGGATCCATGAGAGGTTATTGTATTGATTTGAAATAGGAGCCACTGCTCCTTGAGGTAGAATGCATAGCAATCTGATGGGTATCTATGTTGGATGGCCTCCATGCACAAATTTGTCATGGTGGCCATTTGTTTGTCTTTTTGCTGAACTTGATCCTCTCCTGTTTCATTCTTTGTTTGGGCCTTGTGAAGCTACTCTTTCAACATGGATTCTCTAAACATAGCATCCAACAAATTCCTTCCCAAATCAGTCATTTTTTCCTCCATGACCCCTATGTCATGCACACCATTGGTTGTAGTAATATTCATCCAATGATTAATACGTGCCCTCTCCTCTTCCAACTCAAAGAACAAAGTTACTGTAAAATTATGAGGAATCAGTCTGCCCCTTCCAATAAATGTATATTAGGAGTTGATATTTTCCTGAGGGCTAGGGTGTGACACTATTGTTACATCTTTTAGGACATGTTTTGGTGAGGTAGGCTCCTCCTTGCCATCTTTCTCTTCCCCCGCTTTTGCAGATTTCCCTTCATATTGTGCCTTTTCCTCAACTTCTTGGGTATATTACCCATCCATGGTTGTCTTTCCTCCCTCAACCAGGGTTTCTTTCTTTGATTCTAGGTCTATTGGAATTTCCTACAACAAATAGAGAGTTTCCTGTAGAAAAATCCATTTTTGCTGCTGAAAACCCTCCCTTGTTTTTTTTTCCCCTTTTTAATGTCTTTTGAAGGTTTTTGGGCATTGTTAAACATGTATGCGATGACAACCTAGCTAAATGTCTTCTTATGTAGGTCACAAGGGTCCTCATAGGTGAGGTTACCACTTGAACCTTTCCTTCTTCTATCCTTATGTCATCATCTTTCTTGGGTGACTCCTCAATTGCAATAGAGCTTTTAGTTGGAGTTTGTGGTTTCCCTTGCCTAACCATTTCTCTATTCCTAGTCCTAAAATACACGGTTGTTTTTCTCTTCCTCTTTGTTTTCACGGGTGTGCTCAAAGTGGCTAGGGTAGTAGACACTTCTTGATTTGTTATGTCTAGTGATATTTTGATGTCCTTAGGGGAGGTATCATTGCTTAGCATATGGTCTAATATTTATTTCTTCTCTATAATTTATTTCTTCTTCTTCTTGGTCTATCCGTTCTGTGCTTCTAATTTCTATGTTTTTTTGGTTTCAACCTCCATCTCTTCTTTTTCTTCCTCATCATCCACCTCCTCTTCTTCTTCCTCTACCTCCCTCTCTCTAAGACTAGAGGTAGAGGTTTTTCCTGTTTCGGTGAATATGAAGGCTTCCTTATCCATGTCAACAAATGAGGACCAAGACACGGGGAGGTTTAATCTTCTCAGAGCATCACTCACTATCAGTTTTATAAGGACATGATGAGCCAAATGCTGGTATTTTCTTTCCCTCACATTTTTTCTCATTTTTTTTATTGAGTTCAAAAGGAAATGAGGGATGCTCAATCTTTGTTCTAGAATTAGTTCTCCTTGAAACCTATGCTCATTCAACAACTTGAAATGGTACCCATAGACTACATTAAGTCTTCCTTCACAAGAAATTAATTTCATGATATGGAAGGCTAATTCATCCCAGGGGTATGGAAGGATTTATCTCCTCACTCCATTCTTGTGCTCAATGTATTCTTCTCCTAGCAGAAAGAATCTTTTCTTGGACATAGTGCTTGGCATCCTCTCTTTAACCCACTTAAATCCTAAGGGAAAATTTGTGATTATGTTGATTATTTCAAGGGAAAATGTGATGGTTAGGCCCCTAACCATAGTGGTGGCTCTCTCCTCTAAGTGTGATTACAGAGCCAGTGAAAACTCTCGAGCTATCTCCTCAGCCAAACCCTTCATAAGCTCAAAGAAACCTAGCCATTGATGTTTCTCAAAATCTCCATTACTTGGGGATGATGCTTATTCTTATAATATCAGTGGGCTCCCTTTTGTTAAAGCCCCCTCCCATTTTTATGGCTGTGATAGGAAGGTGGTAAGATGGTTTTTTGTTTGAGAGTGACTTGTGAAGTGGTCTTGGAGATTATGGTCTCAAACATTTCAAATTTCCACCATATAATTCCCAAATTATAACTAACTGTGTGTAAATTTGATGGATAAATTGCAATTCTAGAGGGTGGCAGCAACTTACCTTTGTCCTCTTGTGTTGTTTCTTGGGATATGGTGGCCTTAAAAAGTAATTTCACCCAAAGGTGACTACGTTTTGCCCTTTGTATCATTTTTTATCTTCCTATGTAGTTTCCTATAGCACGATGGTGCATGCAAGCTCAAAATTCGATCCTTCTCTCCCTGATGGCTCCTCCGGATTATTTTTTCCCACTGCTCTCGAAATTCTCAATGAAGTTGGTATAATTAGGTATAACTTACCTTTATCGTAATTTTAACCAAATTTGGCGAGGGGTGTTCACTTGTACTTAGCATGAGTTTTCCTCTTTGAGACCATTGGCCCCACTCCTGTTAATAATTTCTCCAACCTCTTAATCACCTCCTCATCCTTGTTCACTCCCCCTTGACCGATTTGAGTTTCCCAGGTGACATGTAATCTTAAATTTTCATTTATCTTAACTTTATGAAGGTGGCTAAGTTAACTGGCCATCTTTTTTTTCCTTTTAAGCCTGTAAACATCGACATTAAACTATTTTGATCATTATGAGTGGATAACGAGAGGTGAAGGGCTATACCTGAGCCTACCTGGTGCTGGTTTGTTGAGGAATGATCTGGTGCAAGGAGGTGGAGTTTTTTTATTGTAAACATGATCTTCTTCTTTCCGGGTTTTTATTTTTTCCTTTATTTTCTCAGTGAGAAACTTGTTTGCTAAGTGAGCTGTTTTTTTTCTTAGTGATATACTTAACCTTTTATTTTTATTTTATTCTTACAAGTGTTGCATGGAGGTATTTAGGTGCCTTCGTTGGTGTATTCATTCTCCAAGAGTTTGTTGGTTGTATTTTTAAGCCATCTTCATCAACTTATCTTTAAATTTTGGCCTTGTTGTTCCACACACAAAATTTCTAGAGGAAGCTTTTCAATTTCGTGCAGGAGTCTTCTTTCTACTTCTTGGGGCTTAAACTTTCTTAGAAATGAAGGGAAATGGTTTATGGAGGTTATGAATGGATTCATGGAACATGCGAAGTAGTCGATAGGTAAGAGGATAGATCTCATGCCAAGCTAAATAAGATATAACTGCTAATGGCGCAACATAGGGTTTAGAGAGTGAATCCTTGTGCATGTAGTGAAATGAGGGTTTAAAAGTGGTTGGTATAGGAAGGAAATAAATTATCATGCTCTCCTTGAAGTTTAGAAATATATGAGAGAGCTATTTTCCTCAAAAATTATTTTCTTGTAGCATTTACGAGAGTTTCCTGTAGTGCTACAACAATCGTGTCGATACTAGAATTTCATGTAGCAATTAGAGTCAAGAGAAAAGAAATGGATTTTTCTGCCAGTTTGAGGGGTGAAATGAATGAATGGGTGCCTTATGGAGTGGTTCGTGGAGTGTGTAATAATAGGAGAGGGAGAGTTGTGGAAAAACTACTCCTCTGGATCCAAAAACCATGTTTGATCAATAACCTGCAAAACAAAGAAAAATTATTGCATAGGTATTCTCTTTCTCTTTTTCCTTTTGATTATTTCCTCTCTTTTTTTTTTTAGGCAATTAGGCTTCCTCCACGAACGTTTTCAACCCACAAACCTACCTTGGGTGGCTCCAAGAGTTTTTTACCCAAGGATATTTTATTTTTTATCTTTCTTTTTTTCCTCAAGGATTATCTAATGGAGGTTTTCAAGCTTAGAGTTGGCCTTGGGTGCCTCAGAGAAGTTTTCACCCATGCCTCTTCATTTTTATTTCCTTTTTTTATTTTTTCTAGGAGGGGGAGGAGCTGAAAACTATGGAGTATCCCATGACATACACCTCCCTATTTATGGAATTTATAAATTCAGCCCTACATAGGGGATTTTTGCAGCCTTTAAGCCTGTAACCATTGACAGGTAGGGGAATCCTCTCCTCATCTATGGTTCCGATATGAATTGCACCATTCTCATAAAATTTTTCCACTTTGTATGGTCCCAACCATTTAGTAATTAGTTTGACTTTGGAATCCTTGAACCTTGAGTCATACAATAGCACCGAATATCCTTCTTGAAACGTATTCTCCTTAATTTGCTAGTCATGCAAGACATTCCTTTGTAGTTGAATCACTTATGTGTGAAGGAATTCTTGTATCTTGAACTCATCCAATCCATTTAATTGCAACAACCTCTTTTTTTGGGTCTTTTATATACACAATTCTAACTAACCTACCATCCTTAAGCTGTTGAACTCAAATTCATTTGAATACAAATATTTCCTCCCATAGACCAAGTCATAAGGAGTGAAACATGTGGTTGTTTTCCAAGTAGTGTCATAGGCCCAAGTAGCTTACACCACTCTATCCACCCAACATTTTATGTTGCTACTCAAATCGTTGGTGAGGATATTCTCCAAGGCTCTATTGATCACTTCCACTTGGCCATTTTCGTAAGGGTGGTAGGGAGTGGAAGTCCTATGCTTTATCTTGTGACTCCTCAGAAGATTCTCAATGAGATGAGATGTAAATTCTTCCCCCTCATCAGTGACTACCTATTTGGGGTATCCAAATTTGTAGAACACATTCTCTCTTAGAAATTCTGCTACCTTCTCTTCAGTTGCTACCTTACAGCTCTTTTTCAGCCCACTTTTTCACGTTACTAGTGCCGACTATGACATAATTTTTCTATCCATATGGTGGATCAATGGGTCCAATGAAGTCCATGGCCCACTTTTCAAATGGCCCTAGATCCACTTGAGGGTGAAAAGGCATCACATCCCTCTATGTATATTTCACCATCATTTGGCACTCATCACACCTACTAGTGTATCTTCTGGCATCCTAGTGAAGTGTAGGCAAATATTAACCTGTTTGCAAATATTTTAAGGTTTTCATTTTTTCAAAAAAGTGGCATCCACAAAGGCTATCATGACATTCAAAGAGGGTGTCAAAGACTTCTTCCTCTCTCACACATCTTCTGAGAATTTTACCAGGGCCTAGCTTGAAAATATTTCCCGCGATCCTGGTGAAAGGGGAGCTTTTTCTGATGATCTTTCTCTTCTTCTTAGATGAAAGGTTAGGAAGGAACTTTTCAACAACCAAGTAGTTATCTATGTTAGAAAACCATGGAGACAGTGCTAAGATCGCATAGAGTTTTTCATCCGGGAGTTGGTCATCCACAATTCCTTCTTCATCTGCAGGTAGAGCTAACCTGCATAAAAAATTCTACTACAACATTCTCCTTTCCAGGTTCATCGACAATGGTTAGGTCAAACTGTTGTAATAATAACAACCATATAATTATTCTAGAATTAAGATTAGGCTTGTTCATTAAATATTTGATGATTGCATGGTCAATGTGTACAAAGGTATGATAACCAGCGATATAATGTCTAAATTTTTTTAAATCATGGAAAATGGCTAGCATTTCCTTCTCTGTGACAATATAATTGTGTTCGTCCTTGGAGAAGTTCTTACTAATGAAAAATATAACATAAGGTAATTTGTCCTCTAACTATCCCAAGGCTACCCCCACATATTTTTCCAGTGCTTCTCTGTGGATGTGGAAAGGCGGAGTCAAATTTAGACCTTGAATAATGGGGGCAGTAGTTAACTTTCCCTTAACGAGCTCAAAAGCTTCTTGGAAAAGATTGGACCAAATATGCTCATAGTATTTGGCCAACAAAACAAATAGTGGCAAAGGTAACTTGATAAAATCTTTGATAAACCTTCTATAGTATCCAAATAAACCTAAGAAACTCCTCACATCTCTCTGCTTTTGCGAAGAAATGTACCTTTTTATGATGGTGATTTTTTTCATGTCGACCAGTATTCCTTCTTGGAAGATTGGGTGTCCCAATGCTACTCCTTCTCTTTTCAAGAATTGACACTTTTCTGGTTTTAGGGAGAGATGTGTCTCAATGCATCTTTCAGCACTTTTCCCAAATTGGAGAGAGCTTCCTCGAAGTCATCCCCATAGGGTGTCAAATCATCCATGTAGATTTCAATTGAGTCATATATTATCTTAGAGAAAATTCTCAAGACAAATATTTGTGAGGTAGCTGGCGCATTGCACAACCCAAAGGGTAGGACTTTGTAAGAAAAGGTACCCCAAGGACATGCGCAAGTAGTATTTTCCTGGTCTTTAGGGCTAATTTGAATCTGGTTATACATAGTGGACCCATCTAAGAAAGAAAATAACATCTCTCCTACAAGGTTATCCATGACTTGATTTATAAAGGGAAAAGGGAAATGGTCCTTCTTGGTGGCTTTGTTGAGTTCCCAATAATCAACACATATTCACCAATTTTCATTCTCCTTCGAGACTAGGACAAGAACAGATACCCATTCACTATCTGATATATGATAAATGAAAATTGCATCCAACAATTTCTGTAGTTATTCCTTGATTATGTCTTTTAGAGATGGTTTCGTACTACTTTGGGGTTGGCACACATGCTTTCATCCTTCTTTGATGTAAATATGATTTCTGCACACCAAGGTATGCACCCCTTTCATGTCCTTGCAGTCCCAATCAAATGCATCTAGGTTTTCTTTCAAAAGCTGGGATAGCTACTCTTCTTCTGTATCTAAGAGGTTTGAGTTAATTTTTAGAATTTTGGATGGGCCAAATTCCACAGCCTTGGTGGCTTCAGAGGTTGAATCAACTAAGTGCAGTTCCATCCAAGGGTGGCTTTCAAATTATTTGAGAAATTTTTCAAGTGGGCTATCATTGTTTTGAATGACTCGATAAATGAGTATGTATTCATCAAGTTTCCCCCCTCTAAGAACAACATCTATGGTACAAATGGGGTAGGGTGTTGTTAGTATGAATATTTCGTCAGAAAAAGGCCACTTTAGCTACGCATAACAAATAGCCCTAACATCAATTATTGTTGCCAATATCTTTAAATCTATATTTAGGTGATCCAAATAAAGCTGCACAAATCCAGATCTAAGCATAAAAGACATTAGGCAGTGAAAATAAAAGGTCACTCCATGCATCAAATAGACAAGACAAGAATGATGTATTTGAAAGAATTTTTTATATTAAAAGGGGGCACCTGAGAGGAAAACAAGAAAGGTGTTTCCGTTTCTCCTCAATGGGATGGGTTCTTGAAAGTCCCCACCATTTCAGATCTAAAATTTCTCTCTCTTGTTGGTGTAGAAAACCCAGACAAACATAGAACTCAAAAGGGAGCTCACAAGGAAAAAATGGAAAATGTGACCAAAATTATAGATCTAGAGTGATCTAATGCAATGAAAGGTGACTAATGAATGGGGAAAACCCTTCTATTTATAACAAAATATTACGGCGATCTAGAACTTGGTGCATGAATAAAATATTATTAATCAAATTCTAGAACCACCCTTTAGGAATATTTTATTATATTTGTTGGAGGGAAAAGGATTTTTTACTTGGGTCAATTCCTTTATTAAATAATAAATAAATAAATGATTTATTTATTATTTTAAGGAAATGGTGGGAATATTATTAAGTAAATAATTATTTATTTAATTATTTATAAATGATTTAGTCAAATTTAACTAGGAATATTATTTAAATAAGGATTTATTTAATTGATTTCCTTGTTTTGGGTTAAATATGACCAAGAAATATAAAAAAATATAGATTTTTTTGTTATTTCCTTTTGGGGTTTCATGTTTAGACCATAAAGAACTTAATAAAGGTGTTTTACTAAGTTATTTCACATAGTGGAAGCAATTTTACTTAGGGTAAAATTGGTCTTACATGGTGTACTTGGGTTCATATAATGATAATAGGTTAGATGACCAAAAAATGGTGTAATAGATTTCCCCCCAACGTATGAGTGTTAGGAGCAAATCGTATGACCGAAGTACATTGTAAGAACTCAATCACTAGGCAAGAAGAGGGAAGTCAGAGAGAGAAATGTAAGGTAGTCTAATGTGCTAAAGGACTAGACCTTGAGGAGATGAGACTTACAGGTGCAACAAGTCTCTAGTTTGTGAAGTGTTACCTATGCCAAAGGCGGCAGGGGAAGCATACCTATGCCCACTGAGACAAAGTACAAAATAATAGTATGTCCAGTAAACAAGGAACCGAACTATAAAGTACATGCTGGCATAAATACGAGCCATAAAAATAGAATGATGAATCGCACATACATTCTGTGCCTAGAATAACAGTCATGACTTATACAATAATAATTTAGTGCATGAGATACAAATACAACCCAAATACCCCCTATACACAGGGAAGGGCTCGCAAAATCTGACTGATACATGCAAATCGAAAAGGCACTGCAAGCGGCTGAGGTCGACATCATCAAATGGAAGGAGCTACATCAAAGGCTGAAATGAAGAAGTCATATAGGAATGTGGGGGGCTACCTGTAGGGCCACCCCCTCATGAGGGTTGAGACATCACACACACACCCGAGAATCACCAATAACTGTTGCTGCATCACTGGACCATCAAGTATATCGATCGCAATCATGCTGAAAGGAGCTCGAACCAAGGTACACCACCCTCTAGACATAGCTTCTGGAGTAAATGTGTTGGTGGAAACAGAAGGAGGTCTGCCATAGGTGAGGCAATACTGGATCCCCAACTAAGGCAAGAGAGAATATACTAGAGAGACTAACGGATAGAAACTAATGATGATGATGAAATGAGGGATACTGAGTAGCGGATGGATGACTTCCCTTGTTAGAGCATAAAGGGCATGAATGGCTTAGCAATGACTGACACAATATCATGAGGGAAAGGGGATAATGGTACTGAAGGCCATAATGTGCAACACAAGAGAGGGACCAAGCAATGAAGGATGGAGGACTATAGCGGGATACAAAGGGACTCGAGATAGACTCCATGACTGCTGATGACTCAACTCGGATACTCTAAACAAGGGCAAATCGATGGTGCTGCCACACAGTAAAGGTCCAATGGGGGACCATAAAAACATGAGTACAATAGGGTATCTCATGATGAAAATCAACATGAACAAAGACATGTAAGGAAGCATAGTGGTGCCCCAAGTACAAGTGTTGTAAGTGAAGAAATTTGATTTCAAGGAGAGGTGAATAGACCCTTACTAGACAAAATGTGTCTTGGTGAAGTATAAAAAAATGAAAAACTAACAGATACCCATTTGAGCTCTCGGTGAGAGCTTTCCAACGGTGCAGATAGTGTGTCAAACGGAGCTACGGTTTGGTCAGAGCGGGCGAAAAAAAAAATACGGGTTTTTCTTCTAATAAGGCATTTTCCCTCCACAGACATTCATTTTCTTGTGTAGTTGTGGTGAATGTGGAGAGGAGAGAAGTCCCTAAATATTGTGGTGATTATAGCGGACAAACCAACCATTAGAATCAAGATCCATCAGTTGCAGGTAAGAGGCTTAATCCTACTCCTTGTTTGATGGATTAAAAGTTCAGATTAGGATCCCAAATCTCAGCAACAGCCTCTACTTCATCATTACGGCTGGGTCACACTTTTTGGGGAAAAAATTGCAACCTGGGACACAGGTTTGGGCCTGAAAAGTGCGACCTGTCCCAGGATTTGGCCAAAAAGTGCGACCTGTCAGATGGAGGTGGTTTTAGTGCTATTGTGGGCTAAGATTCAGTTTTTGTGTAATTGAATGTAGTTTTACCTATCTGTACACTGACAAAGATGATGGTTGTGTGTAGATATGGCAGATATATGGATCAAGTGGAGAGAGAGAGACCTAGGTACATTATGGACGAAAATCTAAGCGGATCAAGGTATCCGTCATGCATTGGCCAGGTTTGGGGCTCTGAAATTTGTGGAGAACCCTTTGATGAGGGCTGGGGAGCCCTTGTTGACCTGGATTTTCAGTTATTGGGATCCAGACCATGAGGTTTTTATAGTGCAGGGGCACAGGATTCAGCTGACAGTCCATAATATATATTTCCTTAGTGGTCTCCCACCATTAGGGATGGTGGGAAATACACAGCCAATGTTACCATGAGGGCGTAACATCATGGAGTTCATAGAATGACATTGTCGACTAGGTGTCTGAGTCAAAGGGACTCAGATATCGATTGGGGATTTAGAGAGGTTGGAGACTCGAGCAGTGGCCACAACAGTGTTGCGGATCTTGGGTAGCCAGGCGCTCCATCACATCACTGGAGGGTAGATGATGATTGTAGAAAGTGTGTTGAGTGGGGCCTACTATGGGTGGGCCTGGATGATGTTGGTGTCATTGAAACGATAGCTATCGTTGTGTAAGCGGCAAGTGAACCATGATTGTGCTTATGGGACTATATTGTGCTCCTTTTTTGAGAAGATCCCGACCTTGCGACCTCGTGTACAGCTACCTGATGGGCGTCCGAGAGAACCCAGGATGCATCGGTGGGGATGACTACTTTGTACATGAGGGGGAGGGATGGTCGGACGGGTGTTCCCACTAGAGTTCTTCACCCACTGGGATCAGATGCCATTGTACATAGACGACTATCCCTATAGTGGGATGAGTTATTGGGGAGATCCGTACTTTCCGCTTCTGCTAGGTCAAGTATGGGGGCCTGATGGTAAGTGACAAGTAACTAATTTGTTATGTGCATGTTAAAGTTTGTGAATAGTATTTATGGTACTAATCCTTATACTTTTTGGAATGAAAATATAGCACCGGTGAAACCGGCCAGATATATGGGACGACCTGCATCAGCCGGAACTACAGGTGCTAGTGGATCGAGGATGGCACAGAACAAGGATATGGACGCTCTTTTGGAGGAAATTCATCATAGATGTGAGGGGCTGCTGACTGGTGTGTCAGAGCAGGGTTGGCAAGATTTAGACGACCAATACATAGAGCTATGTATTGGTCTACTCTCATAATGGCGAGGTATCATGCAACGCATGGCGATGGCTAGTCAGACTGTGCGTGATCTACGAGCTATGGGGGTGGAGCCATTGGCTCGGGATCCTCTAGAGAGTGATTAGATGTAGGGTAGGTGGTGCCCCCCAGTGTGTATGCAGGGGCAAGTGGTGCCCCCCAGTTTTTTGAGTTTTTTTTTGTAACATGCTATGGGCATGTCATATGTTTCAGAGTAGATGGACTCTAAAAACATGTTATATGATATATATTATGTATATGCATTATGTTGATGGTTTGAAATGTTATTTTCTTGTGTGTGATAAATGCCAGTCTAGAACATGATTTGCAATTCTATCTACGTAGTGATTTTGACTTCTAGGTACATGGTTGAAAGTAATGAATCTAAAGTCACATATCAAAAGTTTCACTCATAAATATTGTCTAAACAGGATAGGGTTATGCACACGATAGACACCATTGAGTTGTAAGACAAGAAGCAGGGAATCTAAATGAACGTGCAGATGGAGGATGTGATGAGAGAGGGCATCAGCTAAGAGACCACGTACTACATCATATTCGGCTTGATTATTGGTGGCATTACCAATGTAGACCCCATTCGAAAGAACAAGGGTATGCAAGAGGGTAAAGATGGCCCATGTGGCCAAGGTGAGACTCTGGTAATAGCAACTTGCCCCATCGACACAGCCAATATAATGTGTGGACGAGAGGTCCGGCAGAATAGTGTCACAAGACAAGAAATGGGAGGAAGGAGAATAATGATGGCAGCGTGAGTGTAGGGTAGACAAAAAATGACAACTATGGGAGGTAGTAGTCTAGGTAGGAAGGCTAGGACTCATAGATTGACTTGAGGGTGATGAATGAGAACTATGTGAGGAAAAGTGGGAGCTCATGCTACAAAGGACATCATAGATATGGATGGTATCATCCTGGTTATGGGTGGAAAGGAAAAGGTCGAGGAAACCACATGACGCTGCAAAGCTACCTAAATCATCCACATGGGAAGAAAGGTGCACATACGGATCATCACGGGGTATGACAGAAGAACAAGTAAAAATATGGTCAAAGCATGTAGAGCCCAAGAATTGTTCTGAAGGGGAATCAAGCAAAACAGATGGAGTGGATTCAGAGGGAATGTACTCCGAGGGTCATGTAGATGATGATAAGTAGAGGAGGGGGGCTGTAGGTTCTGAAATCTCAACATCAGGGGGAGGAATGTCAATGGTAGCAAGGGGATCCTCAAGTAAGCCTGACACATACTAAGCAAGGATGGGAGAGGCAGATTGATTTTGTTCAACTTCATACTCGTGAATGACCTCTAAAGAGGCTCGGTAATACGTGAGGTGAGGAAAATGGTGAGAATAATGGCCATGGACACCACACAGAGCACATGGTTTGTTGGTGCAAAGAGTCTATGGGTTCTTGGCTATGGATGTGGAAGAAACATAGGTTTCAGGGACCGTAGATTCAGGGAACGCGACTTTAACCATGGGTTGGATACGATGTAACTCAAGAAAAGTATGGGTGGCATGACTGAAACCATCACAGAAGGCACAAGGCTTGGCGGGTGGAGGAGGGGCAGGGTTGGGTACGGTGGCCTTGTCTTTGGATGCCCCCTTGCGAGTTTTTCTTTTCTTGCCCGTAGTTGTCACAACATGAGGATGGTCTAGCGGAGGGGCTAGGGGCACTGTAGTGATGGAAGGAGCGAAGGGAATCGGTTGAATCGTTGTCACAACAAGGAATGGTTTGGGGTGGCCGGGTGCGGTCTCGGCTGGAGGAGTAAGATACCATACAGGTATTCCCAAGTTAAAATTAGTGAGGGAAAGGGTGGGCATGATGGGAACGGAATAGACTCTGAGAGGGGGAGCAAGGAAAGGTATTTGACCGGCGGGGTAATGGCCAGGAGGGACGACTCCCATATGGTGGAGACCTGGGGGAACCAACGCGGAACGACAGGGATATTCCTAAGTGCTAGGTGGATGGGAAGGTCCAGGTGGAAGAGGTTCAGTCAGTTCAGGCAAAGGGCTAGGATCAGGTTGCGGTGGGCGAGATTAAGGTTGCTAACTAGCTGAAGCAAACTGTGGAAGGTTAGCCGGAGATGATTGCATCATGCAAACATTCGCTAAGCTGGGATCAGAGACAAGAGAAGAAGGAAGACCAGGGAAGGTTCCAAGTAAGGAGGAGTCTTTGTAGATGCCGAGGGAGACACTGGTCAAAGAATTGACGGTTGGCTTATTGGCTACAGAAGAGATGATCGACTCAGGGGAGGTTTGAGATTTTGGCTCATGATATGTCAACTAGTCAATTGTGACTATCTTTCCATTATGAGGGAAAAACATCTTACGATGAACCGCGGATGGGATAGTAGACATGGCATAAGTGTAGCTATTCCCCAAAATAATGTTATAATCAAGAGGGGCGTCGATGAATTCAATGTCAACGCAAACCCTCTTGCCCGCAAGAGTGATAGAACAATTACGGAAGAGGCCAATGGGCTGGGAGGCATGACCATCCCATGCATGGAGGGTGATGGTGGAAGGGGTCAGCTCAAGAGATTCGATTTTTTTCCAAACCAAAGCAGACATGACACAAGTAGATGCCTCATCGTCAATAATACACCGAGCTACATTAGCATTGCAGATTTTGACTAGGATTTGGAAAGCGACGGAAGCAGGAAGGGGAGGATGATTTGACTGACGGGCATAAAAAAAAATCAATTGGTCATCAACAAGATCTACAACACCCATGGTGGATATTAGAGCCTTCCTTTGAGAAGCACATGACTGGAGGAGTTCCAATGTTGAAATGGTGGTATGGGACTGTGCCAAATCATCTACTACGCTATACGAATGGGCAGCTCAACCAGAAGCAGCATTTCGGCGTAATGGGCCCTTAGGAACCTTTATAGGGACCTCAACTTTGGGTTGAGGGATCTGCAAAGGACCATTTGGTGTCAAAAGAGGCTCTGTAGGACTTGAATATGTGGACTCAGGGACAAACGGAGTGGGAGGTGTGGAGTACTAACGAGACTGAGTTTGAAGGTTAAGGTCGATGGTGAGAGGTTGGTTAGAGGCCATCATGAGAATCTAGTAATCAGAGGAATGAGAAGGGGAAGGTTGAGTGGTTACCGGGGCATGAGGTGGTTGAGTGGCCACGAATCCTTGTTGAGGGAAAGGATTGGTAAACACAGTGGGTTGAGAAGTAGCCGTATTTGGAGGGATAGTAGGCGAGGAATGTTGTCCCGGAACGGTGGCCTAAGACTCCCACATATTCCGCGTTTGTGGTAATAGGGGACAATCGTGAATGTAATGACCGTAAACACCGCAACACGAACAGGGCTTATTGGTGCGAAGAGGCCTGTTCGGCTTGGGCTGAGAACCTTGTGGCTGGTCAGCAGTTTTAGAATCAATACTTGGAGGATTGGGTCCACGATTACCAGAGGCAGATTGATTGCCTTTCCTATTTCTTTGAGAAGGAAGAGAATTAGTCGTGCCCTGTTGCGCAAATACTTTCCCTAGAGGGGGTAGTAAGTGCAGCTGTGGGGGTGAGAGGTCCAAATGCGGGAGGAGCTGGGACACTAGGCTATCGCTAAGGATGAGGGTTAGGATGGGAAACATTGAGGTAATCAGGAGGGTGGGCAAAAGGAGGAGGCATGCCATATCCTGGATACATGCTACCTAGAGGGGGGAAAGTGCTGGAGGTGTTGGCCCCTCCCGGAGGGAAACCATAGCCCATAGGAGGTTGAGCGTAGGTATGTGAAAGAGCTCCAACGATACCGTCGGTAGAGTGAGATGCCCTCGGGGCATTATTGCCACCGGGTTTGGGGAGGCCAGGAAGGATGGTATAAACATAACCACATTGAGCATAGATAAGGTCATATTTCAAGGCTATTTGGAGGGTGACTTCTTCGGTTTGCGGGAAGTGGGATGCGACATCTTTTCCAATGGGAGGTAAGAGAGAGCGAAGGAACCAGTCCATATAAACCCAATTTTTAAAGGGGGGAGCTCGACATAAGCTCCTTCTTTGCTGCCATTCCTGGATGTGAGCGGAAAGGCGAGTCGAAGAGGATTGACAGAAAGAAGTCAAAAGTTCTGTACCAGTTTCGTATCGGAGAGGGAGCTGGAAATACGATAAAAAGGCTTTGGAAATGGTCGCAAAGGTGGTATGGGAAGAGGTGGCCTGATCAACATACCATTTAGAAGCCTCGCTGGTAAGCGTGCGTTGGAACAATCGAAGACAGATGGAATCATCAGTAATGGAATTGGATGAACAACACATATGGAAAGATTGAATATGGTTGGAGGGATCTTCACTAGCAAGGCCTTCAAACTTCGGAATGTTGGAGGGGAGCTTGGTTAGCATAGCAGGCCAATAACATCATGGCAAATAGGATCATTAATCAACTGATTGAAATCGGGGAGACTGAGACCGGCCATATAAGGGAGAAAAGGGACAGTTGATGTACTTCCCATTGTGATTCCACTGGAAATGGACCCAGTAGTAGAACTGGGGTTGTTGCTAGTGCTAGGCCCTGAACTAGACATGGTGAAGGTAATAGGGGGAGAAATAGGAGTAGGAGGAGAACCCAAACAATCAGAAGAATATTCAGAGTGCTGACTCAGGGGAGGACTTACTCGATGACGATGGGAAGGAGGAATTTGACCAACCATAAACTAAGGGTGAAGGCTAAGAATTCTTTGGGATAAACGCCTTGGAGGCGCAATGATGACAGGAAGAAGAAAAACTGAGAAGGGTAGGGGGGTGAAAAATCAAGTGAGGTTCAATGTCGAAACAAGGGTAGAGAGGTGCAGTGTCAATTGATTTTAAAGTCTTTGCCAGACAGTGTTAGCTAGGATCTTCTTCACTTAGGATCAGTGTGTGGTGTGTGTTAATTTTAATTTTTAAACCCAGACGTTTTGAGAGTAAAAGAAAAAGTGTGCTGCGTAACTGAAAATAAATCTATAGAGAATAGTAAATAAGACTAAAATAACAAAAAATTAACAACTAAAAATGCATCAATCTAACCCAAGAAGGTGGGTTTCTCAAAACTAGTCTATAAGAGGGAAAAAATATAATCAAAACACACTAGAAAGAGGCCAATGGATCTAAGGTCGAGAAGGGCTGGGATCTAAAGGAGAAATCTGCTAAAAAGAGGTGCAGAAAACAACAAAGAGGTAGAGGCAAGGTTGCTGTAACAAAGGGGGAAATTAGCTAAAGGTAGGAGGGAAAACGAGGTGACCCTAGAGGTAAACCCAAAAAAAACTATATGAAGTGATTTGAAGGGGATAAGAGTTGATCTAAAGGGATCTGAAAAGGATGTATCAGATCTGAAAGGAAGAAGGGCAAAACTCTGAAAATTTAGATGTCTGAAACAGCTAAAACTCTCCCACAAAAAGTGGAGGGTAATAAAGCCCTAAGGGGCAAGATTCCCACTTAGTTGAGTGAAATAGATCAGAAACATGTCCAAATGGGTAGAGACGGAGGCTAGAAAACCCTGACAGAAGCTTCAGACAAACCCAGAAAAATTGCTGGAAAATTGCGGAAAAAAGTGTAGGTCACAGGTTCTGACCTGTTTTCAGTCTAGGTCACAGTTTTGGGGCAGAAAAGTGCGCCCTCCAGTCTAGGTCGCAGTTTTTGGGCCGATAAGTGTGACCTATAGATCTGGGTCTCTTGGCAGCAGATTTTAGAAAAAGTTGTCGTTTGAGCTGCAGCTAATGTCTGTCACCTGCGCAATAGGGCCAGAAACACATGGAAGTTAAAAATTTGAATGTTTAAGGATTTTAGAGGCGAAAAACACCATAAAAATACCACCTTAGCTATGCATTAAAAATAGAACTAACATCAGTTGTGGCTGTCAATATTTTTAAATCTTCAATTAGGTGATCCAAATAAAGCTGCACAAATCCAGATCTAAGCATAAAATACATTAAGCAATGAAAATTAAATGTCACTCCATGCATCCAATAGACAAGACAAGAGCGACGTATTTGAAAGAATTTTTTATATTAAAAGGGCGCACCAGAGAGGAAAACAAGAAAGGTGTTTCCATTTCTCCTCAATGGGATGGGTTCGTGAAAGTCCCCAGCATTTCAGATCTAAAATTTCTCTCTCTTGTTGGTGTAGAAAACCCAAACAAACATAGAACTCAAAAGGGAGCTCACAAGGAAAAAATGGAAAATGTAACCAAAAGTATAGATCTAGAGTGATCTAATGCAATGAAAGGTGACTAATGAATGGGGAAAACCCTTCTATTTATAACAAAATATTAGGGCGATCTAGAACTTGGTGCATGAATAAAATATTATTAATCAAATTCTAGAACCACCCTTTAGGAATATTTTATTATATTTGTTGGAGGGAAAAGGATTTTTGAATTGGGTCAATTCCTTTATTAAATAATAAATAAATAAATGATTTATTTATTATTTTAAGGAAATGGTGGGAATATAATTAAATAAATAATGATTTATTTAATTATTTATAAATGATTTAGTCAAATTTAACTAGGAATATTATTTAAATAAGGATTTAAATAACTTATTCCTAGGAAATAATCGAATAAATAAGGATTTATTTAATTGGTTTCCTTGTTTTGGGTTAAATATGACCATGAAATATAAAAAAATATAGATTTGTTTATTATTTCCTTTTGGGGTTTCCTGTTTAGACCATAAACAACTTAATAAAGGTGTTTTATTAAGTTATTTCACATAGTGAAAGCAATGTTACTTAGGGTAAAATTTGTCTTACATGGTGTACTTGGGTTCATCTAATGATAATAGGTTAGATGAACAAAAAATGGTGTAACAGGTATAGTTTTGTATGCTTCATCTTCTTTTCCACCCTCCATCCATATAGGTAGGCCATGGTTAATGGAAGGGTGGACTACAGGATAAAATACCAACTATTTAGACAAGGGCCAATTCCTAATAGTCATGTTTCTAACTCGAGGGATGATATAGGCATCAACAGTGGCTAGCCAGGGTCTCCCTAGAATGATAGGATATCCATTAAACTTGGTTTTTGGCTAGAGAATGAGGAAATCTAAAGGATACTCCTAAGACTCAATCAAAACTATAACATCCTCAAAAATTCCTTCCGAAGTTACTATGGACCGATCTACAAGTTGTAGAACAACCGTGTTTTTCCTAAAAGTCTCTTAGAGGTTGATTTTAAGCATAGTTTCCTTATTCATTACATTTATGGTACCCCAAGATCAATTATAATATCAAGGACTATGATACCATCTATGTGCACATCTACAATTTGACTACGAGGGTCCTGGTACTTTGGGAAGATCACCCTTCCCAACATTAAGTTGGATAGTTGTTATACTACATTGATGGTGGGGGTATCTTTCTTCTTTCTCCCAGTTTTTTTGAATCATTTTTCCTTGATGAGCCTATTGTAAATAGGAACATCCTTAATGTCCTGGATAAGGCGTATTTTTACACAAATTTTTTTTAGTTCTCCCAGAAGTTTGGTGTCCTCTCGGGTGTGTTGATTCAAGTGGATCAAGTGCTCAGGAAAAGGAGGTTGTTGGATATGACTGTTACTTTATTCCTTTTCCTCCTCAACCTCTATAGGTGGATATAGAGGATGGTTGTGTGGGAGTACTCTTGCCAACCTCAGTTTAATCTTATGTGTCTGGACATCATAAGCTAGATAGGATATCTCTCCATTGTAAACCTGTTGTGCATGTATGTTGCTCTGGTTCAGATTGGGCTATGTAGGCATCTGGGGTAGCTTGGGTGGAGCAACATCAGTAAGCTGAGGTTGAGGTTGGGGTGGAGGAATTATGGAAGATGGTTGATTATGTTAAGGCCTCCACCCCTGTGATGGGTTGTTCCATTTAGGTTGTTGAGGAACATACTACTAAAATGTTTATTTCAGAGTCTAAGGATGATATGGAGGGTTGTAAGGCCAAGAAGGAGGTGTAGACCAAGATGGATGAGTGGGGGTGTACCAAGAATGCATAGGGGCATTCTGATTGTTGTGATTGTAGGAATAAGGTGCACCTTTCATACCTTGTGTATATGACTAAGGGACTTGATGCCTTCTCTAGTTGATGAAACAGAGTTTATCTACTCATACTTCCACACTTTGATATACAATTTTGAGTCCAGGTAAGGTGGGACACTTGTTTGTGGCATATTTTCCTCA
The DNA here is from genome assembly GCA_034641835.2 of Pinus albicaulis. Classification (NCBI taxonomy): domain Eukaryota; kingdom Viridiplantae; phylum Streptophyta; class Pinopsida; order Pinales; family Pinaceae; genus Pinus; species Pinus albicaulis. The sequence goes on along the minus strand of CM076570.1, from coordinate 302,884,630 downwards.
CAGACTACAAAAAATATATGACATTTAATGGATATTCATTTAGAAGGTGTTTTTTAGTACATATAGGGAAGAATATATCCAAGGCTCTTTATGCTTCCTATTGCTTCCTCTTGATCTGCATTGCATCCATTTTCAATGAAAATGTACGCATCATCTCACTCTTGAAGTCATCCAACATATTTTCAATATCATGCTTGATGGAGGTGGAAGAGGAAGGGGTATTAGTCATAATTGGGCTAGCTCTGCCTTTCTTCCTCTCTTCCCTAGAATGGTTCCTAAAGACAATTTTTATTGTCTCGCAAGGAAACTAGTAGATATCTCCTCCTCATAACTGGTTTCTATCAACTCCTTCATAATCACTAAGAGAAGTACTAGTTTAAGTGAGACAGGATCAAGTTACAAGTGGCTCTTTTATACTTTAACTACAAAACCTCTTCATAGTCCTCTAGGGACTCATGAGGCCCTCGAGTATACCTACAATACTCCCTCTAATTATTGTTGAAGGCCTCTTGTATCTTTTCCCAGGAAATAAGGTTGTTCCAAGGTATACCTAGGAACTAGCACAAGCCTGCATCATGAAGGGTAGATGGGAATAGCTTCAACTTTTGATCATATAAGGCATAGTCATAGGTTCTAAAATCAACAAAAAACTCATACATGAATGCATCTGGCTCCTCATAGGTAAGTCCATGGAAATGTGGAAGGGATGAGGGACATATGTTCTTGATTTTAGTTTCCCCATCTGCCTCTCTAATGGGAAAGACTTTATGGGCTTAAGTTTCATCCATGGCTTGAATAGGTGAAGTAGATTCCTTTGGGGAAATAAGTTCTTCTTCTTCCCCAATAGGTTCTTCAAAATTTTCAAAAGGCTCACCTATGGTGTGTTCTACCTCACAGTCATTGAAGAAGAGTGAAGGACGACTATGTGGGAATGTGGGGTTTTTTGGTAAAAAAATTCCACGAGTATCTCTACTCCTACAAGGCATAAAAATAAGATTCTTTTGTATTTTCAAGATTTAAAAAAAAATATGTAAAAGTAAAGCAGAAAATAATGTTAAAAAAAAATCAAAGCATCTATTACACACCTCCCCAACAACATCACCAAAAATTCATGAGCCCTAGTATTGCACCAAGAATTTTGTAACTCCTCGAGGCAACTCTACTTTACTTTATCAACCCAAGGTTCATACAAAATTGGAGGTGATAGTTCTATATACATAGAAGATGCATTCTACTCATGCCATCCTCTTCTGATTCCTATGAAAGGGTGCTATTTCTAGGGTTTCTAAATGAAGTCTGTAACACATCTGAATTTGGACCTAGGGCTACAATTTATTCATAGCCATTAGTCTATCAGTAATCAAAGAACTATTCTACAGCAAGAAAGTACGTGTAGCTACTTTGCAATGAAATAAATCTACAAATTAAGCTATGGCAAGAAATGGAAGCAAACTAGCCATATTTCATGAATTAAATTTCTAAATTGAAATTGCAGAAATCAAACTAACCTAATCACACATTGTTGGGCCAAATGGCTAAAAAAAACTCTATCTACTTGTTTTAACTATCATTCTTTTACTCGTGCATCTAATCATGACCTAATTATGCTTGTAAATGCATTGTTTTGCAGCAATTAGGAGGAGAAAGCACTAAGGTGGTTTAGGAAGGTATTGAACTCATGGGTGGAGGTATGAAGGTGCCTAGGTGGTTTTGGCGGGTTTGGATGAGGTGGATGATGGTTTTGGGGCTTAAGGAGAGGCCCACTGGTGAGGTTACAGGTGTTGCTACAGGTTTCCTGTTTGCTACATGAAAGTCCTTAATTGGTACAAGAAATATTCTAAGGGAAATCTCAGGCCATAAATGGTGGAGAAAAGAGTAACTAGGGAAGAATGAATGCATTTTTGGATTAATGGAGGGTGTCCAACCCCTTGGAAAATATTATAATATCTTGAGAATCTCGTCTTGCACTTCTAAGGCTGCTCACAGTGTGAAGGTGAAAAATCTGGAAAAAAGAAATAAAACAGGTTTGATGGTGATTTGATGGAAAGAAGGATGATGATGGGTGAGAAATGAAGCTAAGGGTGTTCGTGAAGTGCTCCTTTGCTGTGCTACTTGAACCTTAAATTAAACTACCTATTCCTGCAAAAAACATCGACAAATTCATGATGAAGGAAATGGAAAAGATGAGTTTAATTTGGAAACAAACCCTAATTTAGCATTCAAATAGAAATCTAACTTAGTATTCTAGCTGAAATGTTCATGACACTACAACAACATAACTACGGTTTCTAATAAATAATAAACTAAAGAACTAATGTGGCTTGTCAGGAAGGTATGCCCTCCTCAAGCTCCAATGAAAGAGATGAGAGAGGGGGGCTTGACACACAACTTTTTCAATTAATCAATTATTCTACCAACATTTATCCAAGCTTAGCTACAAAAAAAAAAAATGGAAGCGAACTAAAAAAAGTGAATCGGAATTTATGAAAGCGAGCTAAAAACACGTAAAGCATGTTAGGACCCTATAATATAGGTATATTTTCTATAGTTATAAATTTGAGAATTATTCTGATCATGGTTGAAAATTTTTCATTTTAAGGTTCTCAGCGACAAGGGTCTAATGGATCACCAAATGCCTCAATTTAGATAGTCGTTTATTTGATGTGTGGTGTGAAGCTCAGAACAAGTTAGAAATGGCTTTATCAAACTCTATGCCAAGAAGAATTTTCTTTATTTAATCTATAGAATTAAATTATTTCTATCTTTTATATTGTGTTATACTATGCATGTTCCGCTTATGGACAAGGAGCTTTGATTAAGATCAGCAGTTCAAATTCATTTTTAGACCCCTTCAGCGATTAGAATTTTAATGGATAATGTGGGTCCAAAAAGCATAGTTTTCAAATCCAAGCCTAGACCATGTGGCAAGTTGTGGGGAGTTCTCATTTGAAACCACTTACCACTTGTAGGGCCCTCTGAAAAGTTGTGTCAAGACTTGATGTGAAGATAGTGACCGTGGAAGCTCTTCACACCATTTCCAGCCATAAAATTACAGTTGTATATCCAATGTATCAAAGAAAACATCACATGGTAGGTTGGAAGTGTTTTCAAATGAGTTTTGAAGGTTTAAAGTGGCCAAGTTATGGTTTTCTATAAATCTGACTATGTTTTATTTTTAGCTGGAAGTTTAGCTTCCGGTAGCTAAGGAGTTGAATTTTGTAACTGTTAGCTACGGAAAATTAGAGCTTTCGGTAGCTAAAAGAAGTTAACCGCACTTATTACTAGCTGCCGCAAGAACCAAAATTTCTGCTAGTGTTTGTACGGTTGTGTCATTTCCATGTCATATTTGGTATATAGGCCATCATGAAAATCTAAGCTGCCATAACCATGCCAAGTTATTATTTAACCCAATTTTCAAATATCATGTCTCATCCACATCCCCTTATCTCGTAATCATAACTCAATTCATGACAATACGTTTTAATTAAATCCCAAAGTGATCATCATGCTCTCCTCAAGTTTTAAATTTGGTTGACAGTCAGTCATTTGGTGTTAAAATTCATCCACAGAAGACCGATAGATCTGAGTCTTCATTAGTTCTTGGCACTTATGTGTTCTCAGTTTCTTCTATTTTTCCCTCATTTTCATGTTTAGTTGGTCTCACCACCCACCATCGGAGACCACATCCACCTTGCAAACCCGCATAGCTTGTTTGAAAAAAAAATCAGGTGCTAAAGAAGGAGATGTAAATTGCAGGAGCGTTGTTGAGGAAAGAGTTACAAGATACAGCTTATTTCGAGGCACACCCACAAGCATGTGAATTATTTAAGCAGGTGAGTTGTGATAGGTTTTACCAAAATTTCTAGGGATACCATTAAAGTATCACTGAACCCTTTGCGAAGAATTTTGATGGATGCAAAGTGCAGTTGGGACCCATGACCAGGCTAATCGATGAAGCAGGTGTGGCAATAGCCACATAAATGCCAGGTGAAGGATAGAAGTGGTTTAAGACCACCTATACCAAAGAAGTAGATTTTAGGTTCTTTCTTAAAGAGGAGCCTCAGAACATGTAATGGCAGAAAGACATTCCTAGGAGCTATTTGCAAGAGTAGTGGAAAGATTTTTTGAAGATGATCTAGGTTTATAATACTTGTGAAGGGAGGTATGGGAGGAAAATTATATATCATTTAAGGTTACTCCTCCACTTCACAAGTAAGCATCCCCTTAACATGCCTTTTTATCTTCTTAAAAGCCTCCCTAAAATGGCTTCCAAAGTCCAAGCTAAACCCCAAACATCTAACAGCAACTTATTTCACCATGGATTAATCAAGTTAATAGTGCTAGAAGAGCTTAATAGAAGGAATAAAACATGGAATTAGTTGCTATTTTGGGGAGAGTTTGAACAAGAAGTCCAACCAAAGAACAAAGAAACTTTCTCATAGGAGTTATCTTCTCAAAATACCAGAAATAGGACAAGGAGGGCATTGTCTCCTATGCAAGAAATCACCAAAACTTCTCCCTCAACATCCAAGGGATCAAAGAAAAAGCTAGACTTTGGGAAGGAGAAAGAGGTTCAAGGTGAAAATATAGGGGAAAATGTTCCATAGGAAGTGAAAACAACCAATATTCTTAACGTTTTGTATTCAAAATCAGAATATGAGTCTTTAACTATAGAAAAGGAGGCAGAACCCTTAGCTGTAGGAACAAAACAAGAATATTTAGCTGCAGAAATAGGAGGGCCATCAGTTGAAGAAACAGAAACCCATGGCGAAGCTGCAACATCCTCAAAAAATAAGGTCAACAGAAAATATAAGACACAGAAGTTGTAGGAAGAAAATAATGACCTAAAAGTTTTGGAAAGACTCTTAAAGACAGAGAATGAAGCCCTTAAGTAGTCATCAAGCAAGATCAGTTCAACACTTGATCAAATGTACATTAAATATGAAATAATCAAGAATAAGAACAAAAGACTTTTCCAGCATAATTTCAAGTTGAAAAATACGAATAACGTGTTGAGGTACAAACTCATCCACAATAAACTCAATCCTGAAGCTCCCCACACACTATATTCCCTAGCCAAGGCTTCTATTGATTTCAGTGAATGTGGCGATAATTAATGAATTAGAGGTTGAAGGATAGCTCACCAATTTTTTTTTAAGTTCAGAAGAATTTAAAATTTTTCCAGCTAAAGGTTGTTAATAATCCCGAGTTAGCTACCGAAAATCATTCCTAGATAATCAACAGCCAAGTGCGTTGTATTTTTCCTTCCTTAGTTTTCGAAAGCTCTGTTATGGACATAAGACAAACAATCTCCTGAAATCAAGGTAATTCGACTTCTACAGGATAACAAAAATCTCCATAGAAATATTTTAATTACAAGTCATATTCAACATGTTACTAACACCTGAAAAAGAAACCAGATTGGGCGTTGAAGCATATCAAACCAAATCTAGTTGTGTTGGCAATTTGTCATATTTTCCGGATTCAAAAATTGTAATCTGAAGAAGCTTTGGATTTTTTTGTCTTTTTAGTATTGGACATCAGATTTTGTAATATATTAGGATATTGGGGATGATTATAAAAGTTATCAAATCTCTTAGTTTTGGTAGAACACAAATAGACATTTTCCTAGAATATCTGAAATAGTTAAGGCTGGGATTTGATCATCCTAATTAGTAGGATTTGAAATGTAATGGGGGAATTTTATAAAAGATAGAATGTGATTGTTGGGTGTGTAGCGTGATCATCTTCTTTATTTTGTATTATAGCGTTGGACCACTTTTCTAAACGAGGCGGCAATACCACCAGTAATTAAATGCTGCCTGGGGGGTCCAGGCGATAAAAGTATTGTAATTTCTAGTCAATCTTGGTCATTCATTAGGCATATGATTTGACAGTAGAATTTATGTTTAATTTAGTGTTTTTTTTGCTAGAAGGAAGCCTCTTGTTTTGTATGAGGGTATTGTATTGCGGTTGTCTATTGTATGTGTATTCTCAAAGCGAGAAACAGATAGGGAGACTATGAGAGAGAAGAAAGGATATTACAATGGATCTGTTGAAGGTTGTGTCTCTTCATTTTGATGGATAAGAGAAAGAAAGGACTCGCTGTTCGGGGTGGACGTAGCCCAAACTGGGTGAACCATGTATATTTGTGTCTCTCAGGTTTTATGTGTTTTATGTGTTTGTGTTTCCTGCATATTTTATGTGTTGCATTGCTCTATAATATATAATTTTCTAAGAGTAATATGGGAAAAGGTTGTCAGACCTGAAGAGAGGAAAATATTGTAAAAAAATTTAGCTCGTTGTAAGCACCTTTTTTGAATGAATGAAAGGACCTTGCTGTTTTCCATATTCTTTTGTCATGTATTAATGGTGAATTATTTTTGGATTCTATATGATTATCTTTGACATCGTCATTTCTTTATCTCTTTATTTTTTATAAGAATTTTTTTTCTTCAGAATTTGTCATTAGACTCCCTGCTCAGGCTTTAAACAATATTAATTTTTTGCTTTGAAGTTTAAATGTAGAATTCGGATAATGTCAACTCTGAATTTAGATGGAATCCTAAATATTTCTTCTCTTCCACTCACAAATTGTTAAGATCCATTGACATGACTATCTCGCCTGGTTACACATGATCTCATTAGCTCAATAATTTAAATATATTTTAGCCTTTGGACTCCATTAGCGCAATGGACCTCTTCTATCGTCTCAACCACAAATTTCAAGCAAACCCATATTCCCTAATAACTAGCCTAAAATTCCAAATCAAACAAGCTAAAACAAACAGAGAGATACCTCTTTGAGTCTAGGAGGGCTATATCCTAGGCTCGAAGTGGTTTTGATGTTGCCTCCGAGAATCAATCTTTCAACCTCAGAATTACGGAGCACTAACATAGTGGCAACCATACTGGGGAACTTGAACATAGTTTCATGTTCCTCAGTAACAATTTTAAAGTTCAGATCTGGTTGATGATGGTGGACAAACATCCAGACATAAGGAAGTTTAAATCAGCCACTTGGTGACTCCACAATTTTCAGTTGACCTAAAGGCTGCACTCTTAGAAGAATCCAGAATTTTTGTGATCTTATGTTGACTCCGTTCTCGGAATAACTTTTTTTCAAGATGAATTCAAGAATACAATGTAGGTATGCTCCTTTGGACAGATCTAAGATTCTCGGTTTTCCAAACCCTTTGCCAAAAATTGATTGGTTAAAATATCTTTTGGTGTTCAGATATAAAAAAGGTGATGATGTTGTTATACATTTGTAAAGGTTTGATATGCACATCCATAAGTTTAAAATCTAGTTTCCAAAATACTATCTTATGAAAAGGTTTGTGGCGAGTATAGAAGAGAAATCTAGATCTTGGTATGAAGATATACTAGCTAATAGTATACCTTCCTTGAAGTGTTTTCATGTTTTGTTTTCTGAAAAGTATAAGGAATTTTATCCCTCTTTGTTAGTAGTCCAAGACTATTGTGATAATTTTCAAAGTTGTATTCAATATCTGGAGGATTATTATGATGATGGTCAGTTTATGAATGATGTAATACTATAATCTTTAAGAAACACCTTTTCTGAAAGTGGAAGTTTTGTTTGAAATGTCTTCTCATAATGAAAAAGTGAATAATATATGTTGTCTAGAGGTTTATGAAGGTTCACCACAGGAGATAATTCTAGCAGCACAAGGACACACTGATCACCTAAATATGAAGGAATAAATTTAGCTTCTTGAATCTAATCCACTAGGGGACAAAAATGAAAACCTACATCAGTCTAATGATAAAAAATGAAAACCAACAAAGATTCATGGCCTAGATTCACAAGAGCACCTCCAACAAACAATATTTTATTTATAAGTTGAAGACCAATTAGGTCTTCCAAAAGAAAACCAATCAAGTTCATTGATTAAATACCACTCAAATTCTCTTTATGAGTTTGCAGACCTTGAAGAAAATCACAAAAGTTCTCCATCATTATGTTCTTCTTGGGATGTTCACAAAGTTACACAACACATTTTTATTAATCATGATCCTTTGTTGGAGATGATTTAGAATTTGCAGCTCCCTTGCAACTTTCTATTTGACAAAGGAAATGATGAGGAGCACAGAAACAAGTTGTTTATCATGGAAAGAGAGAAAAAATAAGTGTCTTCCATGCGATTTGAAGACAATGAGTGCCAACACAAAAGCAAAAGATTAGTCTCGGATGAGGTATGTTTTTATGTGATTAAGAATCTAAAATATCTCATGTTGCATGTTTACCTAGATCCTTGGAGCAGTCTAATACAGTTATTAGTGAAGGAAGAATTCACTAGGTTGATCAATAGAGCTATGGAATCCAATGGAAGAGTTAAGTTTCCATGTTTTGAATCCATTTATATGACAATAAAAATGGAATGCCAATTTTAGTTAAGCACTCATTTTATTGACTGCTTACATTGGAAGTTTGATAATTACTAGTGTAATAATCTTTTTATATCAGGTTAGAGTAGACATGGTGCTAATAAGCTTGCAGGACAAGCATCTTTTATTTTTCAGACTCTATTTCTACATTGAGGTTTTCAAGATGAAGCAATATAGTTTCAATTCATATTGATAGGATGAAAATAAAATTAACGAGAAATCATGTGGTTTGCAGTCACTTAATGGCAACACATATCATGAAGCAGGTTGAGGGATCAACCTAATGGATAAGGCATTGGGTTATGAAACCGGACATATGGAATTCCTGACACCTCCTCTGTAGTTTCCATCCCCATTTGGAGCCACTGTTAGGAGACTATAATAGAGGTATTTGTTCTACAATTATCAATTTGAGAATTATTTTGATCATGGTTGAAAATTTTTCATTATAAGTTGCTCACCAGCAAGGGTCTAATGTCTCACGAAATTCCTCAATTTAGATAGTCATTTTTTTAATGTGTGGTGTGAAGGTCACAACATGTTAGAAATGGATTTGTCAAACTCTATCCCAAGAAGAATTTAATTTATTTAAAATATAGAATTAAATTAATTCTATGTCTCATTATTGTGTTATACCATGCATGTTCCGCTTATGGACGGGGGGCTTTGATTAATATCAACAATTCAAATTCATTTTCTAACCCCTTTAGCACTTCGAATTTTAATGGATAAGGGGGGTCCAAAAAGCGTAGTTTTCAAATCTAAGCTTGGACCACATGGTTTTGGGTCCCCGTGATTTAGTAGATTGGCATACCAAATGACAAGGCAACATGGAACCAATATTTAGAGTCCTAGGACCTAGCCTTGCTAGACTCAGAGAGGGACCCCTCTATTTGTTCACAAAAGATGTGTGCTTGTTTTCTTTTAAGTGTTGATTTTAGGCTAGTTATTAAGTATGAGGTTTTGTTGTTTGTTTTGGTTGGCTATAATGATCAAAGAGCATAGATAGAATGAGGAAATATCTAAGTCATTAGGCAATGGAGTCAAATGAAAGTCATGATAAGTTCATAAAAGGATTGGGGAGTATCATAGGGAAAATCTAACTTGGCTAGTGGATCTTCAAAGTTTTTACGATAATGAGATGAACATTAAGGATAAGAAGGAAAATTAGGAAAAATGGAAATTAAGAATCCTTTATCATGTAATTCAAATAATAGAAATCTTTCAAGCTAACTGTTTGAAGGAAGCCAAAGGACAGGGAAAACTATAGACTTCTTTGGAAATTTTTTTAATAATGAAACCTTTCAGAAAAAATTCCAGCAATCAAAGGACTACTTTCAGATAAAGAAACCATATAAGAGAACCGTGAGAGTAGCCAAATATCAAACATAAATAATATAATATGCTTTTGACTGACTCTATAGGGATCTTTAAAGCAACCTTTCGAGGAAGTCCAAAGGACAGGGCATACCATATACTTCCCTGGATTAGACTCTAGTAAGCATAATCTAAGAAGACCTTAAAAACAATATATCAAGTTGTACTTAAGGAGGATGGAATCATCACTAATTTCCCCGGCTGCACTCTATTAGCATCATTCCTTAAAACAAAATCTCAAGTCATACCAATGAATATGGACTTACCAAATATTCCTGGTTATAATCTATTGTATCATTTCTAAAATAAAAATCTAGATGGAACTGGAGGGAAGTTAAGAATCCTCCAATCAGACCTTGCAGAAGAAAACATTAAGACAATGACAGGCAAACAGAACTAAGGCACTTTCAAAAGACATTTCTTAGCCTAAATTTTTTTATCAACTGTAACAAAGAAATCTGGAAACATAATGAAAATAGGAAATAACAATAACACATTAGAAGCACCTCACCAACATCTAATCTCAGGGATCCAGTGATCTAGCCTCCTCCATCAACAAACAAATCAGGGCATTCACAAGATCCAAGACATAAATTTTACTTCAACTTCCAAGAGAATATGTATTACTTCAAAGAGTCATCAACTGCCAACAAGATAATGAGTTCAAATGCAGTATTTATGCTGTGAATGAGGAGGTGAAGTTCAAGATAGGGTTTGAGTATCATTTATTACAGAGTAAGTGCATTTATAACCTTGAAAACCATGCAAGGCTTAAGGCAGGAATATTCGCAGCTACTTCTCTCTTTCAATAACTTTTATATTAACTTAAAATGAAAAATAGGTGAAATGTTTGACTTTTAAGGCTCTGTAATAACTTTGCAATAACTATTGAGCTACTTCCGAAATATCTCCGACTGTGTAATAACTGCCGTATGCGTTTATGAAAATAAATAATGTTGTAGGTGGCAGTTTGGTCTTTGGAGGAGTAAATGCTTCTTGATTTAGTCATTCAAAGCTGTCTTTGGATTAATATTTCTTTGCTTTTAATCATAAAACTTTGTATTAGGCCTTTGAACATTGATTTAGCCTTTATAATCTGTTTCACTGCCCTTTCTTCTTTAGTCACTAACTTTCTATTTATTTATTCTTTGTTTTAAACCTTTGACTTTAATCGTTTAATCGTTGTCTTCATGGCTAATCCTCTGTGTCTATGGCTTCGGATTTAGGATTAGCCCCTTAATCCTCCCACTCTTCATTTCCTTCACTTTTTCACTGTTTGTTTTCTTTTTCTATGTTCAGGGATGCGGTCTTCTTCGTGGCTGAAAAATTGAATGTTCGTTGATGATCATCGGACATCATTGATTAAATGAGATAGGGCCGTTGATCTCCCTTTGTAAACTTGGATGAAAACCCCTGGATCATCACCTAAGGTTTCATCAGTAATTTTGAACTATGAGAGGGCTTGATAGACCCCTTTCCACCATTTAAAACCTGTACCAAAGACAAAGCAATTAGTTAAAAATCTGCGGGAGTGGTAAGAATGCATTTTTAGGGTTTGGAGCTGTCAGGAGGCATTTTCAGAGGAGAAATGGATCAGAGGGTAAGGTTTTGTATGTAGAACCTGGTGGAATTTGAATAAAGGAGAAGAGATTTGAATTTTGGTGTAGGGAGGTAGAAAGTGGTTTTCGAAAACCATGGTGGTTTATCGCGCGCGTTGAGGTCACTTAGTGGTACTGGATAGAATGTGCATGATGCCACAGGTTTATCGATGTGTGGTAGGGCTAATACCGCCCATTTTGCACATGCTAGGGGTTATTAAACCCATCGCTACTTTCATCGTGATATGGGGTCTGGGCCATCAGATCTTAAGTGATGAGATCGACGGTGCAAAAATATCTGGGAGCAACGCACAGGTGTGGACAGTGGAGCCTAGGGACACATGACACATGGTGAATGGGCAGCAGAGTTTTAGTGGAAGGTGGGGCCTGGCTCGATGACGTGGGCATGTTTGTCACATTATGCGGGACTTTACTGATGCAAGATGAAGGGAAATGATGCAACAACCATCAGCTCAGGGCCCAAAGCTCCAAATCGATAGTGGATATTTCCCGGTGGAAAACAGAGAAGCGAGGTGAGGTAAGGGGGCCCGCTTTAATATTTCAAAGGTTTGGTTGTTTTTTTACTAGGGTTTTAGGGGTGTATAAAGTAAAAATGGGTGGAGATGTAATTTTAAATGGGGAAGGGGCTAGAATATAGCAAAACGTCAGGGTCCCATGCATAGAAGGGGTTGGGGCTTCTTAAGAAGAAAGGGGCTTAAGGCCTCATTTATGCAAAGGGTGATTTTATAACATAAAAACAAGGTTTTTAATAAAATTAAAAAGACCCGATAGGTTAAATTTTGATTTTAAACAATGTAAAAAGAGATTTTTACATTGTTTAATATGTTTTCAGGAAAATGATGAATGAATGAACTAATGACGGTTTTGATGAAGGGAAAAAGGTAGGCCTTTTCAAAGGAAGAAGTTTATGAATGTGGGTGAAAGTGATGAAATGAGGAAAACAAGCCTAAAATGATGAACTCTTTCTTTGCACCAGAAGGGTAAACGTTTGAGAAGGAAAAACATGAAGTTTTTTTAAAGAATCAGTTAAGTTTAGGATAATGAAGGTAGTGAGATTTCTAGAACTCAGAACATTTCTCAAATGTCATTTCTAGAAATATAGGATCATAACTTAGTCATATTTTGATATCAGCAAAGAATTACTGATGAATAACATGTGGCAAGATGTGGGGAGTTCACACCCCCCTCATTCGAAAATGCTTACCACTTGCAGGGCCCTCCGAAAATCTATGTCAGGACTTGATGTGAAGATAGTGACCAAGGAAGGTCTTCACACCATTTCCAGCCATAAAATTATAGTGGTATATCCAGTGTATCAAATAAAACATTACATGGTACGTTGGAAGTATTTTCACATGAGTTTTGAAGCTTTAAAGTGGCTAAGTTAGGGTTTTATATAAATCTAGTTGTGTTTTATTTTTAGCAGGAAGTTTAGCTTCCGGTAGCTAAAGAGTCAAATTTTATAACCGTTAACCACACTTATTACTAGCTGTAGCAAGAACTGAAATTTATGCTAGGGTTTGTACAATCGCATCATTTCTATGTCATAGTGGTATGCAGGCCATAATGAGAATCTTAGTTACCATAACCGTGCCAAGTTATCATTTCACCCAATTTTCAAATATCATGTCTCATCCATATCCCCTTATCTCGTAATCATAACTCAAGTCATGCCAATATGTTTTAATTAAATCTTGAAGCGGTCATCATGATCTCCTCAAGTTTTAAATTTAGTCGATAGTCTATGAGTTGGAGTTAAAATTCATCCACAAAAGCCTGAAATATCCAAGTCTTCATTAGTTCCTCGCACTTCCACGTTCTTAGTTTCTTCTTTTTTTCCCTCGTTGTCACGTTTACTTAGTCTCATCACCCACCACCGCATAACACTATGGGGTGTGGATCTTGATTATCTTATTTATTTTGTATCACAATGTTGGACCCCTGTTCTAAACATGGTGGTAACGCCACCCGTAATTAAATGCTTCCTAGGGGGTCCAGCGGGGGCGTGGGGGGGGGGGTGGTTTGCTACGAAATTATGGAGCCCCACCCCCTAGCAGGGAGTTTCATGGGCAGCGCCCCCAAACCTAAAAATAGATGTAAAATTGACTTGTAAAAGTATTTTAATTTCTAGTCAATCTCGGCCATTCATTAGGCGGATGATCTAATGGTAGAAGTTATGTTTAATTTAGGGTTTTTTTTCCCTAGAAGGCAACCCCTCATTTTTTATAAGGGTATTGTATTGCGGTTGTGTATTGTATGTGTATTCCTAGAGCGAGAAAGAGATAGGGATACTATGAGAGAGAATAGAGGATATTATAGTGCATCTGTTGTAGGTTGCGTCTCTTCATTTTTTTGAATAATATAAAGGAAGAATTGGTCATTTGGGGTGGACATAACCTAATTTGGGTGAACCACGTATATCTATGTCTCTCTTGTTTTATATGTTTTATGTGTTTATGTTTCCACATATTTTATCTATTGCATTGATCTCTAATATATAATTTTTCTAATAACCACAACCAACCTGGAAACTCGAATAGCTTGTTTGAAAACGTTTTCAGGTGCCAGAGAAGGATATGTCAATTGGAGGAACATTGTTGAGAAAAGAGTTACAAGATACAACTTATTTAGAGGCACACCCACAAGCATGTGAATTATTTAAGCAGGCGGGTTGTTACAGGTTTTGCCAAAAGTTCCAGGGAAACCATCGGGGTATCACTCAAGCCTTTGCAAAGAATTTCAATGGATGCAAAGTGCATTTGGGACCCATGACCATGTAGATTGATGAAGCAAGTGTGGCAGCATCCACATAAATGCACGGTGAAGGAGAGAGGTGGTTTAAGACCACCTCCACCAAAGAAGTAGATTTTAGGTTATTTCTTAAAGAATAGCATTAGAACACAAAATGGCAGAAATACATTCCGAGGAGCTATTTTCAAGAGAAGTGGCAAGAGTTGTTGAAGATGATCCAGGTTTATATTACTTGTGAAGGGAGGTATGGGAGGACAATGTAATATCATTTCAGGTTACTCCACTTCACAAGTAAGAAACCCCATAACATGACTTTTTATCTTCTTAAAAGCCTCACTAAAATGGTTTCCAAATTCCAAGCTAAAGCCCAGACAACTAACAAAAACTTATTTCACCATGGATTAATCAGGTTAATAGTGCTAGAAAAGCTTAATAGAAGGAATAAGACATGGAATTATTTTTTGGTTTGGGGAGTGTTTGAACAAGAAGTCCAACCAAAGAGGAAAGGAACTCCCTCACAAGAGTTATCTTCTCAAAAAAAAAGCAAGAGGACAAGCAGGGCACTATTTCCTATGCAAGAAATCACCAAAACTTCTCCCTCAACATCCAAGAGATCAAAGAAAAAACTAGAATTGGGGGAGGAGAAAGAGGATCAAGGTGAAAATACAGGGGCAGACTTTCAAGAGGAAAACACAAAACCCAATATTCTCAACCTTCCATATTCAGATTTAGAATCAGAGTCTTTAGTTGCAAAAAAGGAGGTAGAACCTTTAGCATAAGAATAGAACTAGAATATTTAGTTGTGGAAATAGGAGGAGGGCCATCAGTTGAAGAAAAAAAACCATGGAGAAGCTGCAACATCCTCACAGAATAAGGTCAATAGAAAATATAAGACATAGAAGTTACAAGAAGAAAATATTGAGCTAAAAGGTTTGGAAAGATTCTTAAAGACAAATAATGAAACCCTTAAGTAGTCATCAAGCAAGATCAATTTAACACTTGATCAAATTGAAATTAAATATTAAACAATCAAGCATATTAAAAATATAGTTCACCAGCATAATTTCAAGTTGAAAAATATGAATAAGGTGTTGAGGTACAAAATCATTGACAATAAGCTTAAGCCTCAAGCTCACCACACACTAGATGCTCTAACTCAGGCTACTCTTAAGTTCAATGAAAGTGGTGATAATTAATGCATCAGAGGTCGAATGACAACTCACCAAATTTTGGTTATGTTTAGGAGCATTTACACTTTTCCCAGCTAAAGGCCATTAAGAATCTCGAGTTAGCTTTCGAAAATCATGCCTAGATAATTGACAACTAAGCGCACTTTGTTTTGCCTTCCTTTTCTACCGAGAGCTCTGTTATGGACATAAGACAACCTATCTCCTCAAATCAAGGTATCTTGACTTCTACAGGATATCCGGACTCTCCGGAGAAATATTTTAACTACAACCCATCTTCAACATGCTACTGACACCTCAAAAAAGATCAGATTGGGCCTTAAATCATATCAAACTAAATCTAGTTTTGTTGGAAATTTGTCATATTTACAGATTCGAAAATTGTAATCAGCAGCAGTTTTGGCTTTTCTTGTTTTTTCAATATTGGAGATAAGATATTTTGTACTAGATTAGGAGATTGGGCATGATTATAAAATAGATCAAATCTCTTATTTTGGGTAGAACATAAATAGAAATTTTCCTAGAATATCTAAAACAATTAAAGGAGGGATTTGATCATCCTGATTAGTACGATCTGAAATGTAATGGGGGAATGTTATAAAAGATAGAATATAATATGGGAAAATGTTGTTAGACTTGAAGGGATGAAACTATTCTAAAAATGTTCCATTTGATGTAAGTGACTTTTTTGAATGAATGAAAGGACCTTCTTGTTTTGCAGGTTCTTGTGTCATGTCTTGATGGTGAAGTATTTCTGGATGCTATATGCTTTTATTTTACATCGTCATTTCTTTATCTCTTTATTGTTTATAGGAAAATTTTGTTCAGGATTTTTCATTGGACACCCTGCTTAGTGATCTAGGTGGATATTGGTGGCCACCCACCTATTCCACTTGGGGCCCCACCACTGTCTCTTTCAGTTTTTTAGTTTCGGCACAACTTACTATTTTTAGCAGTTTTTCGGTTCCTGAACTCCCGGAGCCATTTGGAGGCACTAAATGACATTCTATGGGCATTGTTTGTCTGGTGAATATGATTATGTTTTGGAATCAATATTCACGACAACAGTTTTAGTCCTTGAATAGATCTTTCTAATGATGTATCATATGGGTCAAACATAGATCGTATGCCGAAGTTACGTCCCCAGGAAGTTGAAACACCAATTTACCTAAACAAGTCCCATAATTTTGGTGCTTCATCTCCTCGGGTTAGGTTTTTGGATGTTTAGAGTTCCCCATTGTTTTTAAATAATAAATAGGCCCTCAAACCTCATTGTAACATAGTTCATAGGTCTGTAACTACCACATCTCTTCTTAAAGATTCGCTACTAGCACCCTAGCTAGTTTATTTCCATTTTGTATATAAGCAAATTTTAGTTCTATGATATTAATGAAATGAAGTGTTATTTCTACTGCATATTTTTATTTATGGTTATATGTGTATTTTTTTGTGTTCCTACATAAATCTACATCAGTGGTATCAGAGTGGTCTATTTTCTCTCGATCCTTCTTTGCATGTCCTCAACGAGGTCAAGGTATAAGGATTTAGGGCTCGATCTGGTGGAACGTTTGCAAGATCAACCTCAAAAAACCAATAGATGCCCATGGGGGATGAAAAGAATGATGAGGGAGTAAGAGATCCTAGAAAAATATTGCTCGAGGAGTAACTCGAAAAGAAAAGGAACACCATGATGGATAACTTTACCCAGATACTTCAACGACTACCCACCGACGACGCATCTGAATCCAATAGCCACCTTAGAGGCACAACTCCCTTTAAGGTACAAGTAAACTCTGGCGTTCCCATATTTGAGGGTCAAATAGATGCACATGCCATAGATATATGGTTGAATATTTTAGAAGGATATTTCTCGGTTCATGACTTTTCCAACCGGGAGAAGATTATTTTTGCACTCCTCAAAGCTACCCCCCATGACAAGGACTGGTGGGAAACACACTGTGAGAAAAAAGATGAGATAGAACCCTATTTGTTCTTAGCAGTAGCCAATTGGAATTCTTTAAAAGATTCCATAAAGGAATAATACTATTCAATGGGGAGCTATGAGGACAAGTACATACAATGGACCATGCTACTTCAACAAAGGGATCAAGATGTGCATGAGCTGAAAAATCTCTTCCATACCCTATGCACAAAGTTTGGTATCAAGGATTTAGAGAAAAATTTGATGCTAAAGTATCACATTTGTCTACATAGATACGTTCAGGAGGAAATGGAGTTCCTTGACATCTTCTCATTTGGTACGACATACCGGCATGTTGCCAAGATTGAGAATAAATTCAAACAGAAGAAAAGATACTTTGGATCTATGAATCAAAAGCAAGTGAAAGGTGCCCCCAAACCACAAACCATAGGAAAAAGCCAAGGAATTACTCCCCAAGATAGCTTGCTAAAGCCACAAGCAAAGAACAACATTGTGAAGCCAAAGAAGGACATGGGAAAGTGGTGTGAGTTCCATAAGAGCTCCACTTACAACACAAGTGAGTTTCGAGCCAATCTGTCGCTGGTGGCCGAGATGAGGGTTTCTGAATTAGATGCACGCTTTGACTCAGAATCAGAACCTGACAAGGGGAATGAAAAAGGGAAGCAGATTATTGATGCGGAGCCCAATGCCACTATTGCCACTATGAAGATCCAAAAGGAGGAACCAAAAAATCTAGAGGAGGGAGAACATCTCTTCAATTGACATATGTGGGTAAAGGGTTCCCCGCTACAGTTCATTGTCGACAATGGGAGCCAAAAGAACCTCATTTCAGCAGATATTGTGAAGCGGTTGGTCTTCCCGACCACATCTCACCCACAAACATACACCATCAGGTGGCTTCACCAAGGACAAGATCTCTGTGTCAACCAGCAGTGCGACCTTCCCTATAGCATCAAGCCGTTCGCGTATGAGGTATTGTGTGACATTGCTCCTATGGACATTTCTGATGTATTTTTAGGCCAACCATACTTGTGGAAGCGACATGCTATGTATGAGTCCTAGCCTCGCACTGTTATTTTTACTTTGGGAAGTAAGTTGTACAGGATACCGAAGGTACCACCACCTCCCACTATCTACTTTTTTACTACAAAATAATGTAGTAAGTTCATTTCCCAAACGAGGAAATTTTTTTCATCATGATCCACCCCCAGGGCAAGAAGAAGATTGTAGCCATGAACTCTAGACATGGCTCCTCTGCATGACAACAACAAATGGACATGTTTGTGGAGGAGTACGGGGACATATTCACCTCACCCATAGGGGTGCCTCTACATTGTCAAGTAAAGCACCCCATTTACCTGACCCTAGGTGCACCGCTACCCAATGGACCGATCTATAGGCACTTTATTCTGAAAAATGATGAAATCAAGAGGTAGATTCAGGAGCTACTGCAGAAAGGTCACATCCATCCAAGTTCATCGCCCTGTGGGAGCTTGATCATGTTGGCACAAAAGAATGATGGGACTTGGAGACTTTGTATTGACTATCGAGTGCTAAACAAGATCACTATCTAGAATAGGTACCCGATCCCACGAATTGATGACCTTCTAGATCAAGTCAACGGGGAAAAATATTTCAGAAAGATCAACTTGAAGTCTGGGTATCACCAGGTACCAATTGAACCCTATGATGTGTGGAAGAATACTTAAAGGCCAAGGAGGGCCTTTTCGAATGGCTCATCATGCCTTTCGAGTTGATGAATGCTTCCACAACCTTCATGAGGTTGATGGATGACATCTTGCATCCATTCACCAACTCATTTGTAGTGGTGTACTTGGATGACATTCTGATCTTCAGCTAGACTTGAGAAGAGCACCTCCACCACATCTGAGAAGTCCTCCAAGCACTACGACAACAAAATTTGTGTGCCAATTTGGAGAAGTGCATTTTTGGCATGACCAAAGTTCAATATCTGTGATACATTATTGATGAAAGGGGAGTGCATGTGGATCAATCCAAGATCCAAGTAATTCGGTATTGGCAAGCCCCAACCACTCTAATAGAGCTTCGTAGCTTTCTGGGTCTTGCTAACTTCTACCGCATGTTCGTGTTGGGATTCTCTCATATCACTTGGCCCTTGAGTAAAGTCACCAAGGGAGGAGCGAAAGAAAAATTCTTTTGGTTAGAATCTCAAAATAAGGCATTCATAGAATTGAAACATCACCTTTGTTCTCTTCTAATACTCACATTACCAGAATTGCAACAACCATTTGAGATCAAGACAGATGCCTCTAGTGCTATTATGGAAATTCTTACTCAATAGGGGCATCCAATGGCATATCACAGTGAGACATTATTTGACACATTTCGCAAGTATCCTACTTATGTCAAAGAAATTTATTCCAGTATGTAGGCTTTTCGACAATGGAAGCATTACATTTTGGGGAAGGAAACAATCATCCACACAGACCACCGATCCCTAGAGTTCGTACAAACACAAGGGATGTTGTAGAATGATCACCATTAGAAGTGGTCCACATATCTGCAACAATTTCATTTGAACATCAAGTACAATAAGCGTAGCACCAATAATCTTGCTAACTGCCTTAGCCGACCACTGATTGTGGCCATAACCATTGTTCTCAACTCTTGTGGGCACAAGACTTCTGATTGGCGGCTTCTCTACAAGAGCGATCCAGAATTCAGCCACACATACAAGGCACTCTTGGGGGGTACGCAAGTTCCAAATTTTCACCTCCAAGATGCATTGTTATGTCACCTGGGACACCTTTGTGTTCCTTCAAGAGAGTGTGCCAAGATGATATGTGAAGCGCACTACAGTCGATTCATTGGGCATTTTGATTTCGATAAAACAATGGCAGTACTATAGAAATATTTCTATTGGCTGAACCTTCTAAAGGATGTTGGGAAGCACATCAGATCTTGCACTGCTTGCAGCATTGCCAAACCGACCATCAAGAAGAAAGGGCTCTATACTCTGCTACATACCCCTAGTCGACCTTGGGAATCCATCTCCATGGATTACATGTCAGGACTTCCTTCTAATAAGCATGGAAATGACTGTGTTTCTGTGGTCATCGATAGATTCTTGACGTTGGCCATTATGGCAGCTTGCAAGAAGAATATCACAAAAGAAACCACTGCTAAACTCTTCTTTGAACGAGTGTCAGTTCACTTTGGGATACCACAATCTATCATATCAGATTGCAACAATAGGTTCCTCATCACATTTTGGTCCAGCCTTTGGTCAATGTTGGACACCAAGCTCACCAAGTCCAAAACTTTCCATCCCCAAACTGATGGCCAGACAAAGGTTGTCAACAGGATGATTGTACACATTCTACGCATGTAAAATTCAAAGCATCAACGCACATCAAGAACACTTGCCAACAGAACACTCGCTATGTATCCCCTATGTACAATAGAGTTATAACTGGGCTCTCCACAGTTCAACCGACCATAGCCCCTTTCAGGTGGGCTTTGGATTCTAGCCACTATCTCCCATTGACGTAACCATGCCATTTGCAACTACTCCAACTGATTTGGCTCATGTCCAATCTAAAGCTGACAAAGAAAACAACTTCATCGAGCGCCTTCAGCACATCTTCCAACAGGTTCATAACATATTGGACAGAGCCAATGCTAAGTACAAGCAATGACATGATCAGCATCGAGTGCCACAGAACTTCCAAGTGGGCGACAAAGTGTGGCTACATTTGTGGAAGGAGCGCTCACTGGACCCCACCGCAAGCTTCGCCCATTCTAATATGGGTCATACACCATCACCAATGTTGTAGGTAACAATGCCTTTCAGCTTAGTATTCCACTGTTCCTTGTTCTGCACCCAGTATTAAATGTAGACTGCCTTCGTCCCTACTTCCCACCTCTACTGGACACCTCTAACATTGCAAAAGAAATCACACCAAAAGAGTTAAACCCAGACTGCATGGAATAGGCCACCACAGATTGTATCATGGACATGCAAATCAAGAACACTTGCCAACAGAAGATCCAAATGTATCGGGTTGTCAAAGCTGGCCAACTCCTGCATCAAGGCAAGTGGTTCACCAGGGACCAAGTTCAACAGAATTTTCCTCATCTCATGGAGGAACTCAATGCAACGGGGACCATTGTTTCCTAAGGGGGGAGGAATGATCTAGGTGGATATTGGTCACTGCCCACCTATTCCACTTCGGGCCCCACCATTGTCTCTTTTATTTTTTCAGTTTCGACACAACTTACCATTTTTAGCAGTTTTTCTGGTCCTCAACTTCCGGAGCTATTTTGAGGCCCTAAACGAAACTTTTTGGGCATCTTTTGTGTGGGGAATATAATTGTATTCCTTAGATGGATCTTCCTAATGATGTATCATACATGTCAAATGGAGATCGTATGTCTACGTTAAGTCCCCAGGAAGTTGAAACATGAATTTACCCAAACAGGGCCCATAGTTTTGGTTCTTCATCTCCTAGGGTTAGGTTTTTGGATGTTTAGAGTTCTCCATTTTCTCTCAGTAATAAATAGGCCCTCGAGCCTCATTCTAACACAGTTCAGAGGTCTGTAGCCACCACATCTCTTCTCAGAGATTTTGTACCAACACCCTAGCAGTTTATTTCCATTCTGTCTATAAGAAAATTTCAATTCTTTGATATTAATCAAATGGAGTGTTATTTCTACTGCATCTTTGTATTTATGGTTATATGTGTATTCTTTTGTGTTCCTACATAAATCCGGATCACTTAGGCTTTAAACAATATTCATTTTTTCCTGTAATGTTTAAATGTAGAATTCAGATAATGTCTTCTCTACATTTAGATGGAATCCTAAATATTTCTTCTCTTCCACTCACAAATTTCTAATATCCATTGAGATGAATATCTCTCCTGGTTACGCGTGATATCATTAATTAAGTCATTTAAATTTGTTTTTCCCTTTTTACTCCATTATCCCAATGGCCCTCTTTTGTCGTCTCAACCAAAAATTTCAAACAAACCCCTCTACCCTAATAACTAGCCTAAAATGTGAAATCAAACAATCTAAAAAAAACTGAGAGATCCCTCTCTGATTCTAGGAGGGCTAGATCCTAGGTTGGAAGTAGTTTTGATTTTTCCTCTGGGATTCAGTCTTTCAACATCAAAATTATAGAGCGCTAACAAAGAAAACTTTCTACAATGACATAAAAATAAGCATGAATACGCAAGAGAGACTAATGCCAATGGATTTGACCCTAACGCACAAGCCTAGCCCTTTAAAGCTAAATTTTTGAAGGAAAATATAAATACTCATCTTATTGCAGAAAATAGTCTCATTACATAATCGTAAATGTCTCAAAAACCTATTACAAGACCTAAGAGTCTATTAGTTTCCTTCAAAGTTCAAATCCTAGTGAGCTCCTGCTTAGCCCTACTTAACCTAGAGGGTATCTACAAATAGCCCCCTAAAAATTAGGTCAGGTATCCTCTTTCACTGCAAGATAAGTGGAGTTTTGCTGTACTTGATATCGCACTTGCTTGGCTGCCTTTGATTTCGAGCAGTTAGAGGGAATATCGAGGATCCCTTGGCTGCCTTTGGGAGTTAACGAGGTGGAAATCCCCCTAGAATATATCCTTGCTATCTACTCTAAGATTTAATTGCAAAATATTCATCAAAGGTGAAATATCTTCATGATTATCCTACATTTAACTCACATTAGGAATTAGAAGTATGATCAGCCTTAATCACCATCTACGCTAGCAAAATAAGACCATAATATAATTAAATGTGATAAAGAGAGACTTAATAAGGCTAAAAAGGTGACAATTGAACTCTAAAATTATACCTAATGATGAATCTCATAAACATGTGCTTTTCTTATGTTCAGATCGTGTTCTTGGAGTTATCCAAGGACTCTTCCTTTGCTAAACTCAGCGCTCGAGAGGATATTCAGAAGAGGAAAAACAATTTGTTATTCACCATGAGTTTGTCAATTTTAGTCTTCTCTATGTATCATTAAATTCGTCTTAACATTTCAACTTTAGATCCCTTACTTTGTCTTCCTTAGGTTCCGGGAAAACATGAGAGGGTTTCTTGTCCATCATCTAAGAATTTTTCCCTACATCACTAAGTGGTTAATTGATATGGTGTTAAATAAAAAATAGGCAACCATATAATATATATTAGGTATTGAAATGTTTAATTTCTCATAATAATAATTATAGTTAGTTAAGAATTCAATATTTTGTTACAATGAGTGGGCATTTTTTTTTTACTTATTAAAATCTACTTAAATATAATTTTAGAAACTTTTACTCATGTAAATAAACACCCTTACCCTTGTGATTTTGTTAACTATGCTAACCCAACTTCTGTGGTACAGTTATAGAAATGGGGTAATTCGTTTTCTTGACTTTCTTCCGAGTTTTCATAGTTGAATTTCAATGTCATCATCATATTTGTCTTAGTGAAACTTTTCTTGTGATATCATGTTTTTCCAATTTCGACTCCACGATTGAAAATTATGAGCCTCTAAAGCATTATTAATTTCAATGTGTCACCTCTCTTCGTTTTCTATGTGGCACCGATGTGGTTCCCATGCGGTGTGACACTGCCCCATGCGGGCTAGCTCTAATGGATCTATTGGCAGTTATCCATGTGGTGTGCCTCGATTCCACATACCTTTCATTATCATTCCATGTATAAATATAAATATAAATGTGCCTATTTTTTTTCCAACTTCCATTTCATTTCCCTTAAAAAATGTGACAAAGAACTAAGATTTAACACCCCCACCCCTCTTTGTGATGTGAGAAGGGACGAGGGGTTGGTGCGGTTATTGTTATCACAATTATGATTTGAGGTTTCAAGCTCATCGTCCAATTATGAAAATATACCACCCATACAATCATTTAAGGGTTTCCACAACCTCACTCTCCCTATCTAGAAATCACAGGGGGGAAGTCGCCCTTAATTTGATGATCATTTTTTTTCCATAGCTCCATAAATCACTACGATTCAAATGGGACTCTCGCCACCCCTTGCTAAGGTCCAAGATTGGAGGCCCCACAATTTTTATTACATTCAATCTTGTCAATGAACCTTTGTTGTCTAATTTCATACAAATTATTCCTTCAGTTATATAGGTCCAAGACCCGACCCTTAAGGCTAAGCCTCTATCTAGGTGCATATAAGGGGACTTTGTTTGTTTGATGAGTCATGACCCAAGTTCAGACTTAAGGTTTACTAACAAAACCTTGTACTACTGGCCCTTTTGGCAATGACATGCTTGTGTAGGTCAGGGTATCACCCAAAGTAGTCTCGAAGGGTATCAGGACCAGGTTTACGCATCCTAAGAGAGAGAAAGTTAATTAAAGTGGGTACCTTCATATCTAACAGACCTATGTTGGAGAAGCCCTAACCCAAAGACCCTTAATAATATATTTGTCGAAATACCTCAAGAAAATATCACGAACCATAACATACAAATTCAAAAGAAGCAAGGCAAAAAATCGTAAACATAACTATCCACTCATTATTTTCTAAAAAATCGCATCCACGTGCACATCAATTAAATATCAATATTCAGTACATGGACATTATCTCAAAAATCACATGTAGCACAACCAATAACATAAAACATAGATACTCATATATGAGCAAAAGATGTCTTCTCCTTCATTAATACTCAGATTCCACTTACAAACTCTTTACGAGCCCACGCACACAACTAGTGGGGTCTACACACACCAGGACATAGGGTATTTGTGTACAAAGCTAGCAAGAGCCCTAACCCAGAAAAATCCTTTTAATAGATATCATAGATCCAATGTTCAAATCTAGACTTTGCAAAATCCTGTTTCTATACTAGACCTATCCATCTATTTATATTATATTATCCTGCGCTACTCTATGTTCCACAAATTGTGGTTTCCGGACCCTTGGTCGACCCTTTGACCCATTACAGTTCATTAGGGGCTTTGACGAGCCCCAAAGCTGCTGTGGTAGACTAAAATATTACAAAATATTACAAAATTGCATCAAAATTATGGTTAGGGGACCCCACTCCAATATTCCTCCAACATAATCTTGTGACTCGTCCCAAGTCACAGCAATAGTGTGGTATTCATCTTGGCTTGGAGCTGCTCGAAAATGGTTGAAAATTGGGGTAGGAAGCCTTCACTCTAAGCTGTTGCATTCTGCGCTGCTGCGTTCTACTCCTAAGGCACTTGCCGTGGGGAATGCACAATCGTGGGGGAGGTGCACGACTTCACCGTAGCCCACTTCATGGCTTTCCCCTTCCCCTTATCCTTTCCTTGTTCCTTGCCTTTTTCCTTCCCCTTACCCTTTGCTTTGCTCGCGTGGGCATGACCTCTTCAACATTCGGCGTTGCTTCGAACACATCTTTAGATCTGACCTCAACATGGGTCGTAATGGGTGATGAATTTGCACGGTTAGAAGAAGCATCCTTGATCAGAATATGAATTCGGGGTTGCTGCTATCAGAAGGGGTGGCTCGTCTAGACATACAAATGGTGTAAAACACACAGAATTCGCAGCAAAACACACGGTGTAAGAACTTTAGGGAGCAAAGGAACCGATTATGACCTGCACCCCTTATTTAATATGCCTCCATGAGTAAAAATTGCTGGATTCTCATTAAATGAGACTTACCATCACCAAAACGTTAAAAAATCATCCAAGATCACTGCATTAATTTCGAAATACCTGCTCCATCCAACAATAAGATTGATTTTTCAGCCAATTTTATTGTTCCAACGGCTACTTTTTCTGGTTGAACACTACCCCTATGCCTTTTTGAACCCTTTTTCATCTTCTTACCTGCACGCTACCATTGCGCACCTGTCGCACCTACCTTCGCATTTCCTTCCTAGTGCGTGAAACACTTCTAATACAGATAATCTGACCATATAGTCATTTGGTAGGCATCAAGTTGTCCATGTAAGGTTTTATATGATTTCCATTAATGTACCTAGGTATGTAGTCTCCACGCAACGTAGCCAACTGCATCACACCACCATATGTAATCTCTTTCACTATATACAGAACCAACCAGTGCTTATGAAACTTCCCTTGAGAAAAAATTCACTATCATAGAGAAAAAACAACTCTTCTTCCTTAAACACCTTCTGTCGGATGTGTTGATCATGCCAAGATTTTTCTCGTGCGTTCTATAGCTGCAGATAAAAGTTAGCAACGAATTGATCCTCTTCCAAGGCAACCAACTATGCCAAGCATTCCTCCGTGATGTCAGGTTCAGCCATGTTTGTAAAAATTGCATTGCGAAGGCTGGGAACAATATATTCCATGGGCATAATGCCCTCCTTTCCATAAACCATCTTGAAAGGAGTCTTCCTGGTCAATTTCTTGGATGTAGTTCTATAGGCCCATAGCACTAAATGGATGCACACATCCCAATCACTTCGAACGTCATTAGGTAGTCTCCACGTAGTGTACCCAACCATACTACACCACCATCTGTAATCTCTTTTATTATATCCAGACGCAACTAGTGCTTATGAAACTTCCCTTTATGGCATGAAAATTGACCATCATAGAGCAAAATCAATGCTTCTTCCTTAAACACCTTTTTTCAGATGTGTCTATCATGCCAAGATTTCTCTTGTGCCTTCTGTAGTTGCTGATGAAAGTTAGCAATGAATCAATCCTCTTCCAAGGCAACCAATTGTGCCAACCATTCCTCCATGATGTCAGTTTCGGCCATATTTGTAAACGCTGCATTGCACAGGCCAAGGACAATATATTCTGTGGGCATAATGCCCTCCTTTCCATAAACCATACTGAAAGGAGTATTCCTGGTCAATTTCTTGGATGTAGTCCTATAGGCCCATAGCACTGAAGGGATGCACACATCCCAATCACTTCGATCGTCATTACAGATCTTAGTTATTGCATTCTTCAAGATTTTGATGGAATCCTGTACTGTGCCATAAGCTTGCGGGTGATACAGGGTGCTTTTCGCCTGGTGGATATGAAATTCTACTGTCAAAACTTCAATAGCTTTATTAAAAGAATTTGTACCTCTATCACTAATTAAGATCTTTGGGAAGCCGAAGCTGGTTAGAATATGCTCAAGGATGAAGTGTGCATCGATATCTATAGTAAAATCCTTCACAGTCTTTTCCTCTGTCGATCTCATTACATAATTAGTGGTAGTAATGATGTAACATGTGCCAGTCTTCTTTCCCGAGGGATTGATTGGTCCTACAAATGCTATAGCCCATTTGTTGAATGGTTGTAAAGCCATCTGTGGTTGTATGGGAATTTCATCTCTGCGCGAAGGCTTCCCTGTCTATTGGCTTGCATCACAAGCTCCACAATATGCATGTTCGTCACTATACAATCTGGGCCACCACAACCCAGCCCTTAGCATCTTTTGTGCAGTGGCTTTTCCTGAATAGTGACCTCCTGCCACCCCTCCATGGACCTCAACCAAGATAGCTTGTCTCTCATGTTATAATACATACCTATGCAATACTTTATCTACTCCCAACATGTATAATTGACTAGCAATTATAGTGAAATCATCTACGTGGCCACCAACTACTTTTTATGTTGCACTAAGTAGTCTATAGGTGCTATCCCAGTGGTAAAAAATTAAATAATGTCGGAAAAGTGATCATCAACTACCTTGATAGAAAAAATCTATGCATCAGGTAATCCTTCTTCCAGTATAGTTCGCTTCCCCACTCTTAATCCGAGACAAGTGATCATGTCCTGCATTCAGTCTCCCAGGCTTCACAATAATTTCAAAATCATACTCCTGAAATAGCAATAACCATCTACAAATATTGCCCCTCAACACAGGCTTATTGATCAAGCATTTCAAAGTTGAATGATCAGTGAAAATTTTAAAGTGTCCTCCCAATCAATAGTGTCAGTATTTCTGTAGGGCATACACCACTGGCGGTCCTTCTCATTCAGTAGTAGAATAGTTGCACTTTACGCTAGAGATTTTCCTACTAGCAAACACAACCATATGGTAAATGTCTCCTTTACTTCGTTGTGTTAAGACAGCTCCCAAGGCTATTCATGATGCATCCACATGTACATGAAAGACCCTTTCCCAGTCTAGAAATATGAAAATACATGCAGTGACCTTATTTTCTTTCAGCAGCTCAAAACTCTTCTCACACTCCTCATCCTAGAAAAAGGATACATCCCTCTTTAGAAACTTCTCCATTGGTGCAGTGATAAGGGCGTACCATTGAATAAAATTCCTATAGTAGCATGTATGCCCTAAGATGGATCATAATTGTTTTCCAGTGGTGGGGACCTCTAAATTGATGATAAGCGCAATCTTGGTTGGGTCAACCATAAATCCTTGCTGGCATACGATGTGTCCCAAAAAGAATCCAAACGTCACACAGAATATGCACTTCTTAAGGTTCAGTGAGATCTTGTGTTTTCTGTAGGTATCCAACATCATGCACGAGTTCGACAAATGCTTCTTCACCAATCAAAATAAAGTCCAATCATCCAAATAAACCTCCAAAAATTTATGGATGAACTCTTTGAATACTGCAATAACTACACATGAGCAAATGGCAATGACGTTCTTCAATACTAAAGGCATGACAGTGTAGTGGAAGGAACCCAATTCAGTTGCAAAGGTTGTCTTGTTACGATCTTCCAATGCAATTCTGATATGATGGTACCCTAAAACCCATCAATGAATGAGTATGCTTTCTGACCTCCCACATTATCCAGGATTTCATCAGAGAATGGCATAGGGAAAGGATCATGTACGCACACATCATTCATCTTGTGCGGATCTACACAGATCCTTATCTCACCTTTGGTTTTCTTTTTTTGAACCACCATAGGGCTTACCCAATCTGACTACTCTACCGGCTCAATGATACCTATGACCACCATCTTATCTATTTACTCAACTTCCTAGTTATACTTAGGGTTCAGCTGGTAGGGTTGTTGCTTGACACAACATGCGTCTGGCTTCAAGGTGATTCTCATGACACCGAGATCGCCTACGATTCCCTTGAGCTCAGAGAACTTCGTAGGGAATAGGTCCTGATATTCGGTCAAAAGCTCCACAATATTTCCAACAATATCCTCATCCCAAGAACAGAACCATTTTTTGATTTAAGGGGTCGTGACCTAGGTTCATATTTAAGGTTTACTAGCAAACCCCTGTACTACTATCCCTTTTAGCAATGGCCTCCTTGTGTAGGTCAAGGTCTCACCCAAATTAGTATGGGAGGGTGCTGGAATTAGGTTTTTGCACCCTCACAGAGAGAAAGTTAATTAAAGTGGGTACCTTTAGATGTGATAGACTTAGGGTGGAGAATCCCTAACACAAATACCCTTAATAATATATTTTTCAGAATACCTCAAGCAAAGCTCATGAACCATCACATAAAAAGTTAACAGAAGCAAGCGCGACAACACATAACGAGATCTATGTATTCCTTCATTTCCAAAGCATCGAATCCACCTGTGTATTAATTAAGTATCATTATTCAATACAGAGACATTATCTCATAAATCACATATAGAGAAACCGATAACATAACACAAATATTCTTAGATATCAGCAAAATAGGTCTTCTCATTCATTAATACTTAGATTCCGCTTACAGACTCTTTACCAGCCTGGGCACATAATGAGTGAGGTCTGCACACAACACGACTTAGGGTCTCCACAAACATAGCCAATAGGAGCCCTTACCTAGATAGATCCTTACAATAGATATCAAAGATACAACATTCATATCAAGACTTTACAAAAACTGGTTTCTAGACTCGATCTATCCATCTATTTATATTATATTAGCGTGTGCTACTCTATGCTCCACAAATAGTGGTTTGCGGACCCTTGCTCTACCCTTTGACCCATTACAGTTCATTAGGGGCTTTCACCTGCCACAAATCCCCTACGTTATACTAAAATATTACAAAATATTACAAAATTGCATCAAAATTGCAGTAAGGGGACCTTGCTCCAATAGACTTTCTTTCGACCTCAAATGGTAGTGCCATTAAAATTTGTTTATAACACATATAGTTACATGTAATTTTAAATATATTATCATATATGTTTATAGACATGAGTAAAGTGCTAAACCACTTGGCACAAGCCTATCAACTAATTTAAAATTACAAGACCATTTCAAATTGAAATGTTTAGCCTAAAATAGAAGATCAATTGAGTTGGTAACCATGACTATGTAATGTTCCAAATTTTATGGAACATAATTTTTGTTGAGGAGATAAATAAAATGGGTAGGGGACCCATTATTTGCATCATTATAGAATAAAAATCCTCTAAATATGAAAAATGATAATATTGGAGTTGGATTTCACACCTCCATGTGTGAAAGGAGGTTTTTGCATAAAGGTTTGGCCAAAGTTGACCATGTCAAACTGTGTTGGCATGAGTTGGAAAGAACTATGTGGGACAACATAGGAGGGAAGATTCTAGAGGGAGGAAATCCTAATTCAAAGTAGGGCCCATGGAGGGAAGGCTCATTGTTTAAAAGAGGAGCAAGGCAACCATTGAGATTATCTTTGATCATTTTACAATTGAGTCTTAGAGACTTGTTGCTGCCTCTTTCTCTTCAGCAGAGTTGCAGTGCCTTCGAGCACGAGGGAGTCCTATTTAGGAATTCATCTCCTTATTGAGTAGCTCATGAATGATTTCAATCATCCTCCATATCCATGCATTCATGCCATGAGCTTCAGTCATCTACATCAACACAGTTTCTGCAGCAGAGATTGTGCAGTGTTGCTGGGTGTTGCCGGGGAGGTTTCCATACACCATCCAGAGCTTGTTTTTCAGTGGAGAGATTTTATATTCATTGGGAGATCAGAAAATGAGGTTCTAGATCATATCCCATCATATTTGGCATCACGAAAATCACTTTCCATCAGAAACAGTGCAGTCCCTCTCTTAGACAACGTTTTCATGGATGGATATTCACTGTGAGGGATTAGCAGATTTTGGAGGGGAAGTATTGGGTGAAAGGATCAGCCTTTCACTTAAGATTTCTATTGGAGGAGGGGTCTTCATTTGTTTCATCTATTCCAACCTTCTCCATGTATTTCCAGTTCTTGAGTAACTGCAACCCAGCTACTTCGACATGTCTGCAAAATGCCAATTTTGTATAGATTTCAGCCAATCCTCTTAAAGGATTGATGTATTGTATTTTTATGGGTTGACATCATGCTCCCATTTCTTATTTGAGCTCATAATGTCATATCTTTGTATATTCCTCATTTATGCAGTAGCTCCTCTCTATAACTGCGCAGTCATGGCCTAGGTCTTTGTTTATGCAACAATGTTTCTCATGTTTCCTTGTACATATTTCTTGGGGATTGTTGTGCCTTCCTTGAGTGATCATTTCCTCAAGATGATGCATATTTTATGGCTGCTATGATTTAATATGATGGCCATTGAGTTCTCCTGCATTTTATGTATTCATGGATTCACTACTATTTCCATTTGGTGCATTTGCTTATTTCTGTAGGTGCAATGTTGGGGTTATCTTAAGAGATTCCTAATCTTGTTGTATTTCCCTATTGGGGATATTGTCCTTTGATAATCACTCTATAGACATAGTCTACTAGTGGGCCAGGTAGCCTCTGGATCTCATCCTTTGTTCAAAGGTGACAAATCCAGTAAATGCCCCTGCAGTCTATTTTTGGAATAGATTTTCTTTGTCGATTGAAAATGTTTCTGAAAAAGGAATATTACAGACTAAGCGATTTAAGAATTAATTCTAGAGTCACACATTCAACTCGCTCATGCTTTCACATACACACACACAAACACACACACATCCCTCCCACTCACAAGCATTGGTATTAAATTTCCAAGTAATTTTATATTTTTTGCAATGAGATCGATACGCCTCATAATTTCTATCATTCTAATGGATTTAATTGTGCTCGAATAATGACACATTTTTTCCTCTACATCACATTAAGGTTTTGATTCATCATTGTTTCAACTCAATGATACAATTCTAGGATTCATTATATTAATACAATAATTGCCGTGAGTCCACTAATTACCCACACCAAAAACATAGTCGTAATAAATCTATGCATACAACCTTTCAATTTCCCAATTTCAATTCAAGTTAAATATCTGCATATGTAACCTTTGCCATGAAATTTATGCTTATATTATTAAGTCAATTTTGTATTTTTGCATGAAAGGTGCATGGTTTTTCTCTGGTTAAAGGAATGGGAATATAATAAATTGTTGCTTGTGGTTGAGGTTTTTCCCTAACATTATTTAGGTAGAGGACATATGCATATATATATATATATGTCCCCTACATAAATAATGTTAGGGAAAAACCTCAACCACAAGCAACAATTTATTATATTCCCATTCCTTTAACCAGAGGAAAACCATGCACCTTTCATGAAAAAATACAAGATTGACTTAACAATATAAGCATAAATTTCATGGCAAAGGTTACATATGCATATATTTAACTTGAATTGAAATTGGGAAATTGAGTTTGGGCAACAACTCTCAAACTAACCATAGATATGCTGCAAGGAGTTTGTAATTTTCACCTTGAGCGAGATTCCATATAGTGAGGTGGTTTTATCTCAAAGGGTTAAACTCCAGCTACTTGTTGATACAAGGATTTCAGAGGTTCTCCCACCTCCAACCATGATTATTTAGAAACCAACAATTACATGGAGAGTCCATAACCTTATTACCTCCACCCTTTAGCAAACCTCCAACCATGATTATTAAGAAACCAACAATTACATGGAGAGTCCATAACCTTATTACCTCCACCCTTTAGCTATTCAACTTCCATTAAATTCGAGGTAATCCGAAGACGTATTATCTATCGTAGAAGTTTAATGGAGTCAAGAGAATCAATACTCAACTCTTCAACCTATAGCACAATAGTCCCACCTACCTTGGAAATCAATAACGCATTGTAAAAACAAGGACAATAGGAAAATTCCTCTATAAATCCCCCTTTCAAGAATCCATGGAGTGATCCTCCACCCTTTCCATTAAGGGAATTTGAAGAAAACAATCTCCACGCTCTGTTTAATAGGGAATCGAGAGGTTATTGTTCCTCATCAAAGAGTGAATTATTGAGACCCTCCTACCAATGGAAATTGATATCCCAACTATTTATCATTTTCTTTAAAAATTTAGGATGCTTTCTATGTTGTTGACTCTTGAGGGATTATTCTTCTTTTTATAATTCCAATAGAAACATATGGACACCTCTCACTTGTGAATTCATAGGATATGAATGTGATTTTCTAGCCAACACCAAGTTATAAAAAAATTCTTCTCTTTATCTCATGTAAGAAGTTGTTTGAATGTGCTTACTAGCTTCCTAAATTCATTTCTTATGATCCCCTTGTGGCTATTTTCCTTCTAGTTTACTTCCACACCACCAACTACCCACCCAACTCATCCGTAGTCAATTTTCATCCTTTTTCCTCCTAATTTACTTCCATACCACCACCACCTACCCACCCAACTCATCCTTTGTCCATTTTCATCCTTTTTACCTTGTGAGATTGTGCAAGGAAAACATCGCTCCTCATCCTTCTTTGTCACGTCAATTAATTCATACAACCATTCCATTTAAGTCACATCAACCAACCTCGAATAGATTTCATAAAACAAGTAACATCCTAAACTCTAGAAATCATGTCCCTTGAGTTAGTGTTTCTTTCAATCAATATTTAGATGGCATACACTGGTGGAAAATAACTGTGCTATCACAATTCACTTCTATTTATTTATTTAATTATTTTTTTTATAATTTTAAAATGTTAAATATAATTACTTCTTCTTAATACTTATAAATTTAAAATTTAAC
This sequence comes from Pinus albicaulis, assembly GCA_034641835.2. Classification (NCBI taxonomy): domain Eukaryota; kingdom Viridiplantae; phylum Streptophyta; class Pinopsida; order Pinales; family Pinaceae; genus Pinus; species Pinus albicaulis. The sequence goes on along the minus strand of CM076570.1, from coordinate 302,850,475 downwards.
ATTTATTTATTTATATATATTTTTGGATAAAATATTTAAAAATAAGTAAATTGGAAATATTAATTATTATTATTATTAATTTCAATTATATGGAGTGATATTGAGAGTAAACTTCCCTTTAATGTCTATATTTTTTAAATTCAAATTTTTTAGAATATAATATTTTTTTTATTAGCAAAATTACAGACATTTTTTTATATAAAATAGAATTATAATATACATATGACATCCATTTTACCATATAAATTGAAATAATGATTTTTTAATCATATTTAAATTTAATTAATAACCAAATAAAAAATTAATAATGTAAAAAGATTCTTAACCATGAATATTCTTCCCCATTTTACCATGGACATTATTAACTTCTAAATATAATTCGATACAATACCATGGGTCAATATCATGGCTTATGAATACCATATGCCCAAAAACTTTCACTCATTTCAAAATCAAAATATTTTATAAACATTTTATTTTAATTTAATTTTATAACATTTGTTAAATTAAAAATTAATACTTACAATAAACTTGCAATATAACAATAGTATTAACCATGGATTTTCACCCTCATTTTACCATATGGATATTATTGACTTATAAATAGACTTTGTTACAATATCAAGGCAATGGTTATCAAACCACTTCCCCAAAAACCATAATTCATTTCTAAATCAAAATATTTTATAAATATTTTATTTTATTTTAATTTTTTAATATTTTTATATTAAATATAGATGCACAAAGGTATGGAGATATGTAGGGGTGTAAATGTTTATGAACATCAATTAAAAAATAAGAAAATATTAGCAGTAATTTCCTCCATCGATGCTTTATAGAATACAAGTTGTAATGTCCTGTAAAGTAAAATATAAAATAAACTAGCCTTAAAAAATAAACTACCCTAGATCTGTCTTAAATTGGGATTTAAATTGGGATTTACCAAGCACGTAGATCGATCAAATTTTTTTGATATGAAAACTTCTTTTATAGTAAAAAGAGATTTGCTCCCTCTTTTTCCTTTTTAGATCGAGAGTTAAGATGGATTTTTTAATTGAACCAACTCATAAATGATAAATGATACTTTTTTATGTTAAATTTTAAGGTTTACAAACATTTATGCCTACACATGTCTCCCCTTTTCACTCTCTGTCTCTCACCACATCTATATCTCTATGTATTTGTGCTTCCCTCTCTCTCCCTCCTCTCTCCTCTTCTCTACTTCTTTTTGGAAATTCCTCTCTCTTCCTTCCTCTCTCTACCTTCCTCTCTCACCTCCATTTATCTTTCCTTCCCATCACTTTATCTATCTCCCTCTTTCTCTCTCTTTGTCCTTCTTTCCCCCCTCTAGCCCCTCTTCATATTTTTGTCTCCATCTTTCTCTTCCCCTTCTATCCCTCCCTCTATCCCCTCTTCTATCTATCTTCCCTTGTCTCTTATCTCCTTCCCTCTCTCTACATCTCTCCCTTGTCACTTCCTCTCTTTATGTCTCTATCTATCTATGTCTTTGTTCTTCCCTCCATCTATTTATCCACCAATCCATCCTTCTCCTGTTCCCCTAGGCTCTTTGTTTCTCTTTATTGAGCTCTGTCACTATCTCTCTTAGTGGCCTTATCTCTACCCCCCTATATACCCCCACCATCTCACTCTCTCTTTCTATGTCTCTCTCTTTTCTCTGTCTCTCTCCCTCCATCCATATCATGGAGAATTGTCACCCTATAATTAACCATCAATGTAATCTATAATACACTTTACATTTTTATCTTTTATTGTGAAATGAACTATGGTTTTTGGGCATGTGGTACTTATAATCCATGGTATTGGCTCATGGTATGATAGCAAAAGCTATTTACAAGTTAATAATATACATAAAAAAATAAAGGTAAATATATATGGTTAAGAATGTTGTTTATATTGTAAGTTTATTATAAGTATTATGTTTTTATGTACTTATTATTTAAACATAAATATGGTCATGCAATGATTATTAGTACTTTACTATTACTTTACATTGACCAATGCAAATTATAATGTCTAACTTTGAAAAATAAATATTTATTTTTCAATATTATTAAAAAAAAATCAAACATTTGATATGTTATTGGAGACTCTATACAATATAATGTCATATGGATAGCTTCCTTACATATTTTATTTCATAATTTATAGATATGGTTGCAATATTCATCCATGATTTTTATATATTTGTGTAATTTGACTTCTTTATTATTAAGCATGTCCGTAAATAAAATCCTTGAATAAACTAAAGTACATAATATATTTACCGTCAATTACTTCCCACCATAATTTATGCAAGCCTTTCCATAAAAAAGGAGATTGCCTGCCACAAGTTTTTATGTTTTAGTTGGCACTTATTTAGAAGTACAAATGTAAATGTGTAGGCTTACTAATGATTACTACCCACCAAGAAATTTGTTTATCCACTTCACTTATGTAGGAGTAAACATGTAAATGTGTAGACTTACTAATGGTTATTGTCCATTAAACAATTTACTTATTCACTTCACATCTCAATCTATTAGTTCCTACCAAAGAAATAAAGTAGGATGATTTGTATATGAAACATTATGCAATTTTTCCCATAACATAATTTCTAGGTTTAGTTGGAGGAAATAATATTTAATTATTTACACTCATTTACTACCACTACAACATCTGCGTCTCACATTCTCATTAGATATTGATTTTTACCTCATATTATTTTTTAATAGCTTTCCTTTTTTCCCTCAAAATTATCGAAATTCTAGTAGGATTTTAATAAAAACTAGTAGGAATTTTTGTAAATCTAGTTTACAACTATCTAACTTCAACATTTTGGGTGCCCAAAGGGTTTTGATGGTGGTGAATCCATTTCAACCATAAAAAAAGTGATTCGAACACTCCTACTACTAGGTGGACAATCATGTAAATGGATGTTACAACTATGTAAATTCAACATTTTGGGTTCACAAGATTTTTTTGATGGTGGTGAATCCATTTCAACGATTAAAAACATGATTCAAATGCTCCTACTACAAGAGTTTTTGAAATATTTTTGAGTAAGAATGAAAAACTATTGACGGTCACACATATTCCTCCATCTCTATAGACTTGTGCTTTTTTAATTTTGAGTGAACTTATTGCAGTAGATTTGAACTCAAAAATAACCAAAGAAATTCATAAAATAGTCTCATGTAGACAATTTTTAATATATCATTTTTATTATTTTACTTTTATCAAAATACCAAGTTAAATGTCTTTATACTTTTTGGATTTTCATGTGCTAGAATCACTCAGAAAAGCTTGAGGTGAAATCTAGATTTTGTTAGAATTTTAATAACTCAATAAAATTATTTAATGCAGAATTCTTTAATTGCAGATCTAGAATGTTAACTATATAGTAAAAAAACAAAATTCATGCATAAACAATTTTATGCTATGTAAGCTTCAATAAAAAAAATAACTTAAAAATATTTTTTAATGCAAAATGTAAAACTGTAATGCTCAGTAAAAACATACCTCCAGTCATTGATGCTTCACAAAATTTGACTGCTATGTGAAATTCCAAGAAAGTCACTTTGCAAAATTAAATGATCCTCAACTTTTCCGTTTCCACAGATTTTCTAAAATCAAACTGAAATTTTAAAGTTCTTTCGTTATTCAAAAATAATCGAAAAGGTTTGCAGCGCAGCTGCTATTGAAGCACCAACATCACGTGGCCCTCATTTTCCATTACACACGATATCTTCAAAATTAAACTCTTTCAACTCTCACGAATACATTAACTCTTCATATGTGTTTCAAACATATGCATATGTAATTCAACTTGTATTATAATATAATCCTTACAGACAGAAAATTTGAAAAACAAATTTACGATATGTAGTTAGGGCTCTTCAATCTGAAAGCTGAAAGGGCTTCCAAGCTCTGCTAATTCTAGTTGATGGTGTAAAACAGAAGGGAATGAATTAGTGAGCTTGGGGACCAAACAGAAAACTATATAGCCCAGCTTCCATCAAGCTTCTATTGGCTATGTGTCAAATGCTCCACTGATCATGCCAGAGAACTGCAATGGGAGTAATGGACCACTTCAGAAGCTCCCAACAAGAAATTAATGAACTGCAGTTGATTTCCATAATTTAAGGAAATTACTGCAGTTAGTTTCCAAAAATTAAGGAAATTACTTCAGTTATCTTCCGGATATTTACTCCAGCTGTTTCCAGAAATAAAGGGAGTAATCCTGAAATTCAGCATCGGATGAGGGAGCGTAACATTCTCCCACTTGGTCCATACTTCCACTCTTAATGTCTCATCTAAAAACCCACTCATAATCTGTATTAAGTAATAGATACATGAATCATGGCAATAAGTCCTCTAATGATGAGTATTATCTTCCATGTATTACTATGTATTTATTCTTATTAAAATTTATGTGGCAACAATTACTTAATGAGTAAACCCCATGTTTATTCTTGGTCCTACACAGATGTATTTTCTCAAATCAAATTAAAGTGCACATAAATATGAGAAAAACATCACAATAATTAAGAATTTCATTAAAAATAACATTGTTCATACAATTAGAATCTACATAATGGAACCAAGTCCCATATTCATTACATGATCCTTGAATTTAAACGGTGGCATGCCCTTAGTCAAAGGATCAGCAATCATCAACTCAGTGCTAATGTGCTCAACGACCACTTTCTTTTCTTTAACACATTCCCTTATAGCTAAATACTTAATGTCGATGTGTTTATTTCGACTCCCGCTTTTGTTGTTCTTAGCCATAAAAACAACGGCTCAATTGTCGCAATATATTCTCAATGGCTTAGAGATAGAATCCATAATTCTAAGCTGGAAATGAAATTCTTAAGCCATACACCATCTAAAGTAGCCTCAAAACAGGAGACGAACTCGGATTCCATAGTAGAAGTGGCAATCAAGGTCTGCTTGGCACTCCTCCATGATACAGCTCCACCGGCCATCATAAAAATGTATCCTGATGTTGATTTGCGTGAATCAACACATCCAGCAAAGTCAGAATCTGAGTAGCCAATCACATCCAAGTTGTCCTTCTGTCTATACATAAGCATGTAGTTTTTGGTTCCTTGAAGGTACCTCATTACTTTCTTTGCAGCTCTCCAATGGTCTAAACCTGGATTACTCTGATATCATTCCAACATTCCCATAGCAAATGCAATGTCAGGTCTTCTGCAGACCTGAGCATACATTAGGCTTCCGACAACAGAAGCATTTGGAATGTTCTTCATTTGTTCCCTTTCAAAGTCGTTCTTCAGGCATTGATTCAAACTGAACCTATCACCCTTCATAATGGGCGCAACACTTGGTGAACAATCCTTCATACGAAATCTCTCTAAAATTTTATTAATATAGGTTTCCTGAGACAGACCCAAGATGCCTCGAAATCTGTCTCTATGAATCTTAATGCCAATGACATAAGATACATCACCCATATCCTTCATATCAAATTTTTTAGAGAGGAATTGTTTCACCTCATGCAGCAAACTGTTATCATTGGTTGCTAGCAAAATGTCATCCACATATAAAACAAGAAAAAAGATTTTACTCCCACTGACTTTAAGGTATATACATTCATCCACAATGTTTTCTACAAAACCGAAAGAAGAAATTACATCATGAAATTTCAAATACTATTGGCGGGATGCTTGTTTTAATCCATATAATGACTTCTTGAGCTTGCAAACCAAATGCTCACCATCACTAGAGGAAAATCCTTCACGTTGTTTCAAGTAAACCTCTTCCTCTAGATCTCCATTGAGAAATGTCATTTTCACATCCATTTGATGCAATTCCAAGGTAAAATGGGCTACTAATGCCATAATAATGTGCAAGGAATCTTTCTTAGATACAGGAGAGAAAGTCTCCTTGTAATCAATTCCTTCTTTCTGAGTGAATCCCTTTGCAACGAGTCTAGCCTTGTATCTCTCAATGTTGCCCAATGAGTCTTTCTTTGTCTTAAAGACCCATTTACATCTAATGGCTTTTCCATCATTAGGCAACTCAAAAAGATCCTAGAATTCATTACTCTTCATAGAACTCATCTCTTCCTTTATGGCATCGTACCATAATTCTGATTCTTTGCAACTCATGGCTTGTGAAAAAGACTGAGGATCATTTTTGGCTCCAATTTCATAGTCAGATTCTTGCAGATACACAACATAATCATCAGGAATTTCTGATCTCTTTGGTCTAGTAGATCTTCTTAATGTTGTCCCACCATCTTCCTGAGAAGTATGTGGTTCAACTCATTGTTCGAAAATTCTTGGCAATTCTTGAACTATCTGATCTACTGGAATATCGTCAGCAACTTGTTGAACTTCAATAATTGGTTGTTCAACACCAGTTTGTACTTGAGGGGTGCTGTGAACAATAACCAATCTTTCACTTGAGGTGGAAGGTTGAGATTCTGAATGATCCTTCTCAGAAACTATGTTCCTAGTTTGATCGCTCCCACTGATCAAGTCATTTTCAAGAAACTTTGCATTTCTTGACTCCACAATCCTAGTGTTGTGAGATGGACAATAAAATCTTTAACCTTTAAACCTTTCAGCATATCCAATGAAATACCCACTAATGGTCCTTGGGTCCAGTTTCTTCTCTTGTGGATTATATATTCTCACTTCGGACGGGCATCCCCAAACGCGCATATGTCGCAAACTCGGTTTCCAACCTTTCCATAATTCAAATGGTGTTTTAGGAACAAACTTGGTTGGAACTCAGTTTAATATATACATTGTCGTCTTAAGTGCTTCAATCCACAAGGATTTAGGAATATTGGAGCTGCTAAGCATACTCTGCACGATGTCCAATAATGTTCGATTTTTTCTTTCTGCTACACCATTCTGGTTAGGTGAACCAGGCATGGTGTATTGGGCAACAATCCCATGCTCTTGAAGAAATTTAGCGAATGGCCCAGGTGCTTGTCCATCTTCTGTGTATCTACCATAATATTCTCCACCTCTATCTTATCTCACGATCTTAATCTGCTTGCCGCATTGATTCTCTACTTTAGCCTTAAATATCTTAAAGGCATCTAATGCTTCACTCTTTTTATGAAGCATGTAGAGATACATATATCATGAGTAATCATCTATAAAGGAGACGAAGTATCTCTGACTATGTGAGTCCATGTCTGGACTACATATATCAGTATGTATGATCTCTAATATGTTTGAACTCCTATTGGCACCTTTCTTTGAATTGCTGGTATGCTTTCCCTTTATGCAGTCCACACAAGTCTCAAAATCAGTAAAATATAGAGCATTAAGTACCCTTTCATTTACCAATCTTTTAATTCTATCTATGGAGATATGACCTAGTCTCCGGTGCCATAATTTAGAGGAATTTTCATCAATAACACATATTTTAATACCAGTGTGAACATGCATTGAATCATAAGTGACATTGTTTTGTAAATTAATGCAATAAAGACCATTAGACAAAATACCATTCCCAACATAATCAGATTTATAAACTAAACTGAATGATGTTTCTAAAAAGTTAAAGGAATATCCAAAAGGTACAAGCCTTGAAACTGAAATCAAGTTTCTAGAGAAACTTGGTACATAAAAAGTCTTTTCTAATTCTAAAACAAAGCCACTACTTAAAGTTAAATAGCATGTTCCTATAGCCTCCACATGTGAGCCCATCTTGTTTCCTGATAAGATGCTTTGCTCACTTCCCACCGGCTTCCTTCGGTTTTGCAAACCCTGCGAGGAATTTGAAATGTGAATTGTTGATCCAGAATCAATCCACCATGTGTTAATATTGACATTAACCATATTAGATTCATAACAAACAAACGAGATTGGATTACCTTTGTCTGCAAGCCATTTCTGAAATTTGGCGCATTCCTTCTTCATTTGTCCCTTCTTTTTACAGAAGAAACCCTTGGAATCCTTCTTGATATCGGCTTGGGGAGGTATTTTACCTTTCCCTTTCTGATTGGCTTGAGATTTTTCCTTTCCTCGCGTTTCCAACATTGCACTTTCTCTCATTTCCATCACCAGTCTCTCTTCCTCTTGAACACACATGGTCATGAGTTCATTAATTGACCATTTATCCTTATGTGTGTTGTATGAGATTTTGAAAGGTCCATATTGGTGTGGAAGGGTGTTCAGGATGTAGTGTACCAGGAAAAATTATGATATTTCAACCTCGAGTTTCTTCAATTGAGCCGCAGTGTCCCTCATTTTCATGATGTGCTCGTGCACACCTTTTACATTGGTGAGCCTCAGGGATGAGAACTTCATGATTAGGGTGCTTGCAAATGCCTTGTGTGAAGTGACGAATTGATCATCAATGGCTTTCAGCAAGTCTCGGACTTTGTCATGCTATTCAACAGAACCATGGATACCAGCTGAAATTTTAGTCTTAATGAACATAACGCTTAAACGATTAGATCGTTCCCATCGTTCATAAAGCGCGATGTCTACTGTAGTGCTGGTATTAGTGAGTGCTAGTGGTTCATCTTTCCTAATAGCATAGTCTATGTCCATCCACCCCAAATGAATGAGAACTCTCTCCTTCCAGACTTTATAGTTATCTCCCTTAAGTTCAGGGATATCAGTACGAATTTCAGAGAAACTTGTAGGTCGTACAACTGCATAATATTAAAAACACATGCTTATGTTAAAATTGAGACATAAATAAAATTTCATGCTTTGCCAATGTAAATCATGCTTTAAAATTGAATCTAATGACATAAAATTGTCTGTGGACTAAATTTTTAATTCAAGGAGATTCAATTAACCTTTTGAAATTTATGATAAAACTTATTAATTCATAACTCCTGTGGGTAAGTTATGAATATTTTATCCTAATTAATTACTTAAATATAATAAAAATTCCTGTGGGATAGAATTTATTATATTTAATATAATTAATTACAATTAATGTCTATTCTTTATTTATGTGATCCTAATCAATCATAATATATAATTTTATTTGATTAGAGATGTTGTGGCTATTCTCTAATCAATTAAAATTATATGGATCACTAGACATAAAAATTAACTGATAAATTTGCATGAATAAAACTACAATATTCATCCATAACATATAACCATAGGTCTCATATTCATAATAACATGTCTTAATTAAAACTTAATAATTAATGCTTGAAAACTAAATACGAGTTTATTTACCACATTGCATATAATTAAACTAAATATTATAAGCATAAAAATTAGATAAAAATTACACATTTTTCTAAATATATGCTTTAATTTAGAAAATCTTTAAAAATAGGACATTTATCCAATTATATTTATAAATCACCAAGGCAGAGATATAAAGAGGGCTCTGATACCATAATGTTAGAATTTTAATAACTCAATAAAATTCTTTAATGCAGAATTCTTTAATTGCAGAGTTAGAATGTTAACTCTTTTATGTACAGTAAAAAAAATAAAATTCATGCATAAACAATTTTATGCTATGTAAGCTTCAATAAAAAAAATAACTTAAAAATATTTTTTAATGCAGAATGTAAAACTGTAATGCTCAGTAAAAACATACCTCCAGCCATTGATGCTTCACAAAATCTGACTGCTATGTGAAATTCCAAGAAAGTCACTTTGCAAAATTAAATGATCCTCAACGTTACTGTTTCAACAAATTTTCTAAAATCAAACTGAAATTTTAAAGTTCTTTTGTTATTCGAAAAAAATCGAAAAGGTTTGCAGTGCAGCTGCTATTGAAGCACCAACATCACGCGGCCCTCATTTTCCATTACACACGATATCTTCAAAATTAAACTCTTTCAACTCTCACGAATACATTAACTCTTCATATGTGTTTCAAACATATGCGTATGTAATTCAACTTGTATTATAATATAATCCTTACAGACAAAAAATTTGAAAAAAAAATTTACGATATTTAGTCAGGGCTCTTCAATCTGAAAGCTAAAAGGGCTTCCAAGGTCCGCTAATTCTAGTTGATGGTGTAAAACAGAAGGGAATGAATTACTGAGCTTGGGGACCAAACAAAAAACTATATAGCCCAGCTTCCATCAAGCTTCTGTTGGCTATGTGTAAAATGCTCCACTAATCATGGCAGAGAACTGCAATGGGAGTAATGGACCACTTCAGAAGCTCCCAACAAGAAATTAATGAACTGCAGTTGATTTCCATAATTTAAGGAAATTACTGCAGTTAGTTTCGAAAAATTAAGGAAATCACTTCAGTTATCTTCCAGATATTTACTCCAGCTGTTTCCAGAAATAAAGGGAGTAATCCTGAAATTCAGTAGCGGATGAGGGAGCGTAACAGATTTGTGTTATTTAAGCTAGCTTTTTGTGTGTATGTATAGATTAGACATCCTAGTTTATCCCCATCAAGCTTGTGAAGTAGTGAAATTCCTCCTGAGAAATTAGAGGAGAAAAATCTAGGCTAAAGCTTCCAAAAAGTGTAACTAAAGACAACTAATATATTGTATATTTAGATTAATTTATTAGCACAAGATTTAATAAAATTTAAATTAAAAAAAATAAAAATTAATTTTAATTAAATTTAAATTTAAATAACCCAAACAAACATCATTTTAATAAAAAATAATTATATATATATAATTTATATTTAAATTAATTTATTAACAAGAGATTTAATAAAATTTAAATTCATAAAATAGTTTTAAAAATTAAATTAAATTTATATTTAAGTTTAACTTACCCAAATAAATGAACTTTTATCAAAATAACACTATATATATTTTAATATTTAACTTAATTTATTAACACAAAATTTAATAAAATTTAAATTTCAGATTTTATGTTTAAATTTATTTATTTAACACCCCAAATTTATACTTCATTAACAGCACACTCAACCCATGATTTACCCTTCATTAAAAATATTTTGGATATTGTAACTTTTATAGATTGATATATTATTTCTATTTTTGACATTTAATATAGTTTTGGATAACTTGGGCACCATACATGGTTAAAGTAGGAAATTTGCATTATTAAAAAAATTGCTTGTGCCTAGTCACATGTTTATCTCTTTTAAATTTTAAATGATTTTGATCGGTCTACCGATTATGACATGGAAATTCAGTGTTAACTTTTTAAAATCAAATTTCCTCTAATTTAGTGTTAAATGTTAAATTTTACAAACATTTATGTTTACATGTATTTCCCTCTACTAGAATGTACATAGTTGTTAGTCCAATAAAATACAATAATAATAATAATAATTAATGTAATATTTTGATTACACAATGTTAAAATAAACTAAAATAAAATAAAAATAAAAATTAATAATTATAATTATAATTAATAATAAAATCAATGTTACATCATTTAAATATAGCCATAAGAGTTCAAGTCTGCTGACCTCAAAATCTCTTTTAGAGTGTAAAGAGATTTGATCCATATAAAATCTTTGTAGATGATCTAAAATGCTTATACAAATCAACACATCACATATTTTCTATACATCTATTTGTATATAAATATTGTAATAGCTAACATAAAATTTCTTCATTTTGTGACTTAATTTAAGTGCTATTGGAAAATTACTTATGAAATACAATTTATTTTCTATTTTTATATTCTTTATACCACATGAAACTAAAGCTAAAATTATACTACTTTTATTTATAAAAAAAGTAAATGATAATATATATGATTCAATTGTATTACTTTTATATTATTTATATTAAGATTTCTTAAGAATTTTTTTTTTGTGCTTATGATAGTTAACACTCACAAAAAGAAACCCGCCCATTGTGCATGGCTGCTGACAATGGAATCAATGGAATTCGGGCCGGCGCGTGCCAAACCCATATGGACGCCGGCCATCTGCATTCAATACATTATGGCTGTATTAACTCCATGGCACACCACCCTACTTGGCATTCAAGCCGGTGGGGATGCCAAGGACTCCCGCATTATTCTCTGCCGTCCTCCACCTGCAGGAGCTTAACCGCCTTCTCGATGCTTCGAAGCTGCTCTTTGCCTTACTTCTGGGCTGTTACAATGCTTATCTCCATTGCGCCTCTCGACTCTGGCTGTTCTCAGGAAGCCACGATAGCCAGCACACGAACTTCCATGGGAAGAAGATGTAGCATCCACTGCTGCGTGGAATTCACACCGGGCTCCCATTTCTCTCAGAGCTCTTTTTGTCTTCTTGCAGGTCCGCCTCTGAACTTCACGCCCAGCACGTCTCTGCAGAATTCGCAGCGCTTCTCTCAGCCACTGCTGCATTCTCCTCGTTTGATCATGCCTAGGCTCAGGCACCGGCTCAGATGCCGCAGAGGCAGCACCCGAGCCAGGTCTGCCTCCAGGCGCCGGTCTCCTTCCATCTCGGGCTCTTCGGTTTCTGTTTCTCCCCAGCGCGCTTCCCTTCGTGCCTCGAACAGGCGCCGCACCATGCCGCCTCATCGCCCTCCCTCTCCTCCGCCTGGTCCCCCTCTTCCCCCTTCACCCACCGAACCCCGCGCTGCTGAAGCTGCCCACCTTGCTAATCCAGAGACGGCCCTGTTTCACTTTCCTTGCCTCACCTCTCAGCCCATGGTGGTCGCCACAATTACAGTGAAGTTCAAGGAGCTCCCTCAGTTCGGTTCTTCTTCAATTTCTCCGGGCCCTCAGCTCCGCCCTCCTGAAGCTGACCGTGTTCTCCGCTCAGATGTGCAGATAGGCTCAAGCGAGGCAGAGGGAGACAAGCAGGGTGGCAGCAGCACTGGTCGCCCAAGCATCCACATGGCGCAGAACGACGGAGCTGCAACAACAAATCACGCCCAGGACGATGAGGATTATGAATTTGGATGCCGTATCGAAGAAGAATCCCCCTCCGATGATTATGGTATTTAGAATTCTCAGTTTTTTTGTCTTTTTCATGCCAGAGTCTCGGTCCAGATGGAATATTCAGAATCTCTGGCCAGCGGGCCTATATACTCACTGTTATTGTCATAGGTATCAGTTAACTGATGGTCCAAAATGTTACACTTATAATGTCTTTTGTGCAATGCTGGTTTCCTCCTGTGAGGCAGCAAACAAACTCCTAGCACGCTGGTTTCCCCCTGTGGGCAGCGCCTATTTTGTTATTTTGCTGAAACTCATCCGGCCTGAGAAGGCTCACCTCTGTATGTACCATATCTTCTTACAGTAATAGAACTTAGTCTTATTTAGAAAAAAAAAAACACTCACAAAAAGAAAGTTATGATTATAAAATCCAAGAAGGACACTTAATTTAATTTAGGACACTTACCCTAATTTTTTGTACTACAATAGCAACTTGGAGGAAGTGTCATGTTACAATTACCTAGGAATTTATATTTATCACAAGGTCAACTATAGCGTTGAGAAAAGGAATAATGGAGGGTGGAAAGGTTATTTTGGTCTTCAAAAAAATTGTAAAGTAGCAAACCTTGTGATCTCGATAAAAAGAAGCTGGTGTTTGAAACTTTAATCACTCATGTTATCTTGTATGGTTGATAACATGGAAGGTAGGTTTGGGGTTGCAACATCCGTAGAGAATACTCTAGAAAGATAGAATACTCTAGAAAGATTGACCAAATGGAGAAGATTTTTATAATTTATAAGGTCAAAATTAAAAGCAATACACTTTATGTTATTCTAGTGACATAAGTTGGTATTTCCCCTATCAATAACATTAAATTCCACCCAAAACCAACTAAGGCTCAAGCTAGGTTGGTATAAAGATACCACGACCTACTTAGAGCATTGGGAGATCTATGAAAATGTTGAATTGAAAAATATTAATAACATTAAAAATATTGTTACTTCTAAGTTTAAAGAGAAACTGTACTGTTATAAATATTTAGAGGCTAAAAGAAAATTAAGATATTATAAGAGGTCATCAACCAACATATCAAAAGTATGTCTATGTTAACCAGGTCAAAGAAAAAAACTAATATATCCAACATAATAACGAACTCTCATGAGCTCCACGTTGTTGGACACTTCCTAAAACACCATGGGTGGAAAGGATTTGCGATCTATATGAACATTGAGGATGAAAGTCACTTCATCTTAGAGTGCCCTTAGTACACCCACATTAGATCTCAATTTCATAATCTTTGTTGCAATACCACCTTCCTAGCCTATTAACGTGTCAAAATTGTATTGAGTTAATTCTATGAAAGCTCTTTGAGCATAGGATAGTAGTACAACTTTAAAAAAAACTAAATAATAATTAGCTTCTTTAGGTCCAATAAGCCAAAATTTAGTCTAAGTGGACATAACCATTGTCATCATCATCATTAAAATTTCAATATATTATATACTAAAAGAACCCTTACTAATATGTTGTCATTTCCTAGACTTTCTTATGAGAAGCTTTACTTCTGTTCCCAATTCACACCTACCAAAGCTGCCAAATTATTATTTGGAGCAACCTAAATTATTATTTGGAGTAACCTAAACCAGTAACAAGTTTTTAGTGAGAGAAGTCCATGAAGACTTGTAGAAGTAGTAAAAAAGGCAACATGCAACCTTCAAAATCTGGAAACCCTTAATATATTTTGTTGATTCAAACAAAAATAACCTAGTTTAACTTAATTTGTGCACCAATTCACATAGAGTTCAAGCAACAATCCCATTTTACAGAACTATCCAATCATACTTCTTACTCTACTTAATAGAATAATTTGATATATCTATTCTTTCACTTATATCTTATGTTTAATGTTTATTCTATAGATCAGCTACTAATATGGAGAAAATCCATTTATCTCCAAGAAAAGGCCTTTCAAAAGATCTGTATATATTTCATATATATGGTATTCGAAAGATTCATGATACAATATTGTATCAATTTTAGATGTTGATAGGGAATAGAAGTTAGATTTATAGTCAATTTTTTTATTGTGTTATTTATGATGAACTAGAAAAATTGTATTATTTAGGATGAATTGAATAGTATTTTTTGTATTTTATATAATTTATGGGAAGATATATTGTAATATAACGCAAGATATATGGTATTGTAAAGATTTTAAGTGTATATGCAGAATATATGGTGTTCAAGAAATGTGATGTGAAGTGCATCACATATTGAAGGGGAGACCCCCTAAAATAGAGCTATCTTCAATGGTTGATAAAAACTTCTACCATTTGCAAGATAGGGATAGGCATTGACAAGTCATATGCTAATGTTAACGCATAAGAAATAGAAATAATTAAGTCATCTCAAAAAATAGGGCTTACAATTTGGTGTTAAGAAAATTGGATAAAATTGGATATTCGAAAAGGAAATGAATAAGCTACTAACTAGAAATAGTGACTTTATCTGTGAAAAAAATTAAACCCAATAGATGCAAAACACCTATTAAGTTATCAACCATTGTTGTGAAAGATGTTAAACTAGCCATAAATAAGTTGTTACTATTGCAATTATTAATATTTCATTAGTTTCTTAAAGTCTTGGGGGAACATATTCTATTCATCATAACATTTTCCCTTCTAGTTAGGTGTTTTTTAAAGTTGTGGAGCCCTTTTTTATTTATTTACAAAACTATGTTTTCATTGATTTTTTCAAATTGAGATTGAATCATATTATATTCACCATTACATTTTCATATGGAACTAGGGATTTTAATACTTTCAAATCATTCCAATATTTTCTTTACATTTATCTTTCAAGGTTATAAGGTAATTCACGTGATGTTTAAAGTTATTAAATGTAGAAAATCAAAATTTGTTTTAGTTTATGTAGTTATTAGTTTTTTAATGCAAAAAGAGTAAAATGTGGAAAAATATGATAGCATCTTGTTGTCTAAAACCTCTCATTAATTTGAATTGTTTTAATTACATGGTGAATATATGGTAATATGGAACTTATTTATGTTTATGTATCCACTCACCAGATTTTTGGCATATGTTGAATGGATGTGTTGGGAACTATAAAATCTTATCTAAATATTTATAGTGAAATTTAAAGTTATATAATTGGTGAAAAATTATAATACTCTCTATTATATGTTATGTAATTTGAGTGAACATTTACCTTCCATATATGGTATAAAATCCTTAGAAAATGTCTCATATATGGTGTTGTATACATTTAGGTGTATGTTGTTATCACCCAAAAAATTTCAAAACATAATTGTGTCAACTCTGTTTTTTATCATGGCCTCAAAATAGGTTTGAAAGCCATTTTAGGCTTTGGTTAAGGGTAGGTTAGAGTTTTTATGATTTTAAAGGCTATCATTGAATTCAAATAAAGTATTTAGAAGTCCATCACCTGATCAAATACTCACATTTTCCATTTAAGAGTAATTGTTGAGTCTCAAATCTGCATCTTTTCCATACACTTTTCTATACCTTTTTCACTCACCTGAACCTCCCAAGTTGTCAATATCATTGTATATTAATTGCAAAAGAGCATCTAACATGGTTTTTAATTATATTTTTGTGTCTGCTGTTTGATTTAGATTTTTCTCATCTAGCTGCGGAATCTTGCCACTTTCCGCAGCTGCTGCAACTTTCCGCAGCCATTTTGTGAAACTCTATGTTACAAGTGTCTACAGCAAAAACGAGCCACATGGGAAAGTCTGAAATGATTTGGACATGGATCATGTCCTATTGGCTCGAGCAAATCCATCTAAAGAGGCTGCGGTCAAAGGTGTCCAAATGGAAGTCAACCGTAGAGTCCCACGGTGACAGGACTCTGTTTCGTGTCACGTAAAGGTTCATATGGCCGTTTCTGAGTTGCGGAGGACAAATCAACATCTGTACATGGCTCCATAGCCGAATTCGAACATCCACTCCTCATAGATTTACTCTTCAATACGGCCATGATCCTAGATCTGTGGACGTAACGGTCTACGTGTTCTCCATCAGCATAAACTTTAGGAATCAGTTATATTTATTTTGTTATAAATAATGTGTTTGTATACATATATTGAACTAGTCGATGTTAGTCTCTGTTAGTTTTTATTAGACTGCTCTGTAATGTAATTACCCTGCCACTGTGCTATAATATCACCTTGCTGTTATGACTGCATTTTAATATATAAGAAGACTGTTTCCAAATGTAATTCGTACTTGAAGATTGTTGCCAAGGCTGGTGTAGAGGGCCCCTGCACTTGCCAAGGTTCTGTGCATTATTGTATAGTTCTTGTTTTATTTGTTTAAAGCTCATTGTGCCATAATCCATTCACATGTTTATACATTGCATCGTTCATGGTATATATGCTTCATTTCTGTTTATAATCTTTCATGCTTTCCATTTTACTTCTGTCTTTCATGTTTTATGTTATTGATAACTGATCAGTGTTCTTGTTTCAGGTTATAAATAGGCAGCTCGGGCATTTGCATAACTTTTTGACTAATGACATGGAATTAACATTGTTCTGCTGCTAATTTGTTTTTCTTAGTTTCTGTTTAATTTCAATACTGCTTTGTTTAATTCAGTTTTGCTCATTTGCTTCAGTAGATAAATTTAGATATATTAAACTGCTCATAACATCTTCAGTTGCCTTCGAAAGCCACAGCTGGACTGATGGTGAGGGATTGTATTATGAAATGTGTAGTTTGATATTAGTTTCCTTTCTGCAAGTTAGAAATATTAAATTGTGCATGACATCTTTAGTTACCTCCGAAAGCCACAACTGGACTGATGGTGAGGGATTGAACTATGAATGTGTGGTTTGATATTAGTTTACTTTCTGCAAATTAGACATCAGTTACTCAAGTTGTTTATGGTTACTTCCGAAAATCATAGCTGGACTAATGATGAAGGATCAGAAGACAAGTTGATGTAATCTGATTTAGATTTAATTTTCTGCAATTTTGGATTTCTTTAGGCATAGTTTCTTTTGTGTTTATACAGCAGCAAGAATAGTTTGGTTTTCATGCTCAATAGTTCACTGTTTTGATTTATTAGACTAGCAACACCTTTTCATTTCAGCAGCACATTTTCATTTCCTTTCAAGTTTTGTCATTATAAGTTTCAAATTCCTTTTTAAGTTTCAAGTTGGTAAATCATTATAGAGGATATCATTTCCTTGAACAAACATAACCATGTTTTTTTTATTTTAGAATTTCCATCTCACCTTATAAAACCAAAAACGACAAAAAGTTAAGAAATAGGTTATCTTGCACATATAATGCGCCACACTTCATCAGCTTACGAATCCCGGATTGATAAATTAATATAGCAATTTAGAACACACTAAATTGACTAAACATTTTGGCGCCGTTGCCGGGGAAGTGTACTAGGTAGCCAATTTCTTAAAAAAAAAAAAATCATAAAAGAAGGGAAAACTTGATAACTTCTTGAAGTATGCTCTCCTCTTGCACCTAGTGTGATCTGGAGGATCAGAAAAGAGAGTTATTGGTTCAGTAATTTCTTAAGTATGCTCTCTTCTTGCACCTAGTGTGACCTAGAAGATCAGAAAGAGAATTATTAGCCCAACTTTTTAAAAAATAAAAAATAAAAATAAAAAATGACATGCATAGAGCAAGAGATTCTAGGGGAAGGTTTATAGCTAAAGCCAAGAGTTCGATTTTCACAACTCCATCTTCTTCAAGGCATAGACCAGATTCACCACCATCTACCCCTAGCCTTCAGATTTTTGGAAGTCAAGGAACAGCTGAATTAGAGGATTCTCCTATACCACCTACTAAAACCCACTTAGAAAACAAAGAGACTTTCTCTCATCCTTCCTTGGTAGAAGAACTAGAGGACTATAAGGACTCTAAAGAAACTATCATGGCAGAGGAATTAATAAATAGAGGTGGAGGTAGAAGAGGAGGAGATAATGAAGATAACAATGGTGAAGGAAATAACAATAGAAATAGGGACAATTTGCTTGGATTCCCTATAGTTGATGAGGAAACTCATGCAACAATGAAAAATATCTCACCATCTGTTCTCCCTAACTTTTATGGATTAAGAAGTGAGGATCCTGAAACATTTCTGTTTGAGTTTGAAGTAGTGTGCCGAACTTATGACTATATGGAAGATTCTCAAAAACTCAAACTGTTTCCTTCAACATTGAAGGGATCTGCTTTGAAATGGTTCATGGGATTAGCTACTCAATCTATTAGGACTTGGAATGATATGAAACAAACATTTTTGGATAGATACTTGGACTATTGTATGCCCACCAATCATAAGGATGAGGTATTCCAAAATGATGCAAAAAGAAGATGAAAATTTGGAAGATTTACTTGAAAGATTTCAATACAACTTAAAAAGAGCAAAGATGAGCAACTTAGATGATGAAATTTTGAAAGCCCTCATATTAAAAGCCATTAGAGATGAATGGATAGATATTTTAAACATGATGGGGAAAGGAGACATTTCTCAACTTCCACTTCGTGACATAACAGAACTATGTGTCCATCTCTCAAGAGGAAAATCTAAAACAAGAAAAGGGCCTAGGGATCCTTCTCTTATTAGGGCTAACAAATCTGCAACTGGATCAGTAAGTAGGGCAGAGATTGGTAATATGCTTGATGAGTTCAAAACTGATATCTTAGGGAGCCTTAGTGAACAACTAGACACCCTTAAAATCCAAAACAAGGAGAAAGCAGAAACAGATGCTTTAGCCATCTTTTGTCCGAAATGTAGGAAGAAACATGCTTTAAGGGAATGTCCCTTGGATGCAAAAGTTGTAGAAACATGTATGATTTGCTCAGAGAATAATGAGATCAAGGATTGTCCTTCAATTCCTGGACTCAAAGCTGTCTTTCAAGAAGACCCAAATTCAGTAGAATCTCTCTGTTTTGTTGCAAGAAGACCTTGTCAGGGACAACAAACTCAAGGGTTTAACAACCCTATGAATCTTCAAACCCCACCAAATTGGAATCCTTGGCAACAACCTTGGCCCCAACATCAAAATCCACATCAGCCATGGGTACAAGGGATGCAAAATCCTTATGGGAGATTTGCTCAATTTTATCAATATCCTCCATCTTTTCAAAATCAACAAGTTCCACAACTTCCAAACCCAAATCCACAACTTTCATTGCCATTTCCACAACAACAACCTTCTCAACAAAATCCAAATCCTGAACTCATGCTCCCATACCAACAAAACGCAAATCAACTTCCATCTCAACCATTGCCAAATCCTAACAATAAGAATCCTCAGAATACTTACATGGTAGAAGGACAACAATTTCCTACCTATATGATTGTTCCTCTCAATGATGTACAACTCAGATCTGGTAGAGTTTTAGAAAAACCTTCTATAGATATTCAAGAGCAAGATACCTATGAGGAGGACTCTCTTAAGGTCAATAAGGGTTCTGAGGAAGAATCTCTTCAAAATTCAAACATTCAAAAAGAAAAAGAAAATTTAACCTCCACAACTCCTATAGTTGAGCAACCTGCATCTTCATCTACACCTCCTTTTCTTGAAAGACTACAAATTGACAAGGGGGTGGAAAAACAAATCTTGTTGCCTAACTATGATTTTCTAGATGAATTGAAGAATGTTTGTATCAAGATTCCCTTGCTACAAGCCATTCGAGAGATTCCTATTCTAGAAAAAACAATAAAGGAGTTGAGTTTCAAAAGACCAGGAAGGAAACTAAAAGACATAAGAAGAATCCACCTGGTAGGAAAAATTGCAGATATCATGATGGGAAAAATTACCATGCAGAAGTATGTAGATCCAGGAATTCCAATTGTCAAGACACATATAAATGGGATAGAAATTCCAAACACATTGATTGACTTAGGGGCTACTATCAACATTATGAGTAGACAGACTATGGACCAGCTAAAACTTCCTAACCTTCTTTTTACACCTACTTTACTGCAACTTGCAGATCGATCAATTATTAAACCAGATGGTGTATTAGAAGATATTTTAGTCTCCTTAGATTCTTGGGAATATCCAGTATATTTTATGATTTTGACTCCCAAGAGTAATCTAGGAGGGCACCCACTTATCTTAGGAAGACCTTGGCTAGCCACAGCTGATGCTTTTATTAGTTGTAGATCTGGGGATATGTACATTTCTAATGGTAATTCGACAAAGAAATTCAATTTGTATCCTCCAGCAAAAGCAATCACAGAAGTAGGAGACAATGAATGGGTCGATGATGAGGACATTATACAACCTGTCTTTACCATTTCGGAAATCAGTGAGGATAGTCAAATTCTGAACACATTAGAAAATTTTGAGACATCTTTAGAATATGACCCCACACAATTTCAGTTGGAATCTAACATAGAATATTTATCATCAAGACAAATGTCTCTTTACTCTATGGAAGAGTTTGGTAGTTCTACCATTGAGATTTTTCCAGAAAAAACATTGAATATCAACAAAAATTTGGAAAAGTCACAACAAGAAGAACTAACCAAAATCTTGCAAAAACATTCTACTACATTTGCATGGGAGTATACTGATATGAAAGGTATTGATCCTAAGACTTGCATCCATCATATCTATATTGAGGAAAACAGTAGACCAATCAGACAACCTCAGAGAAGGATGAATCCAAACCTTAGGGAGATAGTGAAAGAAGAGCTCCAAAACTACTCAATGTAAACTTCATTTATCCAATTTCAGATAGCCGATGGGTTTCTCCTTTGGTTATAGTACCTAAAAAGAATGGTAAATGGAGGGTATGCATTGATTACATGGAATTGAACAAAGCAACTTTGAAGGATCACTTTCCTTTGCCTTTTATTGATCAGGTATTAGATACATTAGCAGGTAAAAAGTACTTTTCATTTTTGGATGGTTTTAGTGGCTATAATCGAATTCAGGTAGCACCTGAAGATCAAGATAAGACCACATTTACTTGTCCATGGGGAAATTTTGCCTACCGAGTGCTTCCTTTTCGGTTATGTAATGCACATGCAACATTCCAAAGAGCAGTACTAGGAATTTTTTCTGATCTAATCCATGATTGTGTAGAGGTTTATATGGATGATTTTACACTTTATGGTAATTCATTTGAAGAGGCATTAGAAAATTTGGAAAAAGTTCTTATAAGATGTAAAGAAACAAACCTTTCATTAAGCCATGAAAAATGCTTTATGATGTTTACTGAAGGGATTGTTTTAGGACATCATATTTCAGGAGATGGGATTAAGGTTGATAGATCAAAAGTTGAAGTCATCTCCAAGATACCTATTCCAAATTGTCAAAGAGATGTTAGAAGTTTTCTAGGATTTACTGGTTACTATAGAAGATTTATAGAAAACTTCACTAAAATAGCATCTCCACTCTTCAAATTGCTTACAAAAGATTGTGAATTCAAATGGGATCCTAATTGTCAATCAACTTTTGAAACTTTGAAAACAAGAATATCTGAAGCACCTATCTTGAGAGGACCAAATTGGAAACTCCCTTTCCATATTTCTACGGATGCTTCAGATACAGCTCTAGGAGCCGTGTTGGGTCAAAAAGATTTAGTTCCTTATGCCATTTATTATACCAGTAAAAATTTGACTCCCACAGAGTTGAATTATACTGTGACTGAAAAAGAGTTTTTAGCCGTTGTTCATGCAATTAATAAGTTTAGACATTACATAACAAGCTATGAAACTTTTATTGATACTGACCATTCTGCAATTAGATATTTAATGAACAAACCGGTTACTAATGGAAGAGTGACAAGATGGCTTTTACTTTTGCAAGAATTCAATATTACTGTGTTGGATAGACCAGGAAAACAGAATACAGTAGCTGATTTCTTGTCTAGGATTCAGAATACTAAAGAAGATTCTCCTATAGAGGATAAGTTTCCTGATGAATACTTGTTTGCAGTAACTATTAAAACTCCTTGGTATGCAGATATTGCTAACTATTTGGTTACAGGGAAACTACCTTCACATTTATTTCCAAGAGAAAAACGAAAAATTATTCAGGAGAGTTCAAAATATTCATGGATTTCTAACTAATTGTTTAAAACAGGGCCAGATCTTGTGATCAGAAGATGTGTCAGGGAAGATGAAATGCCTGATATTCTTAAGGCATGTCATGATGAACCATGCGGCGGACACTTTGCAGACAAAAGGACAGCCTATAAAATCCTCTCTTTAGGATATTTTTGGCCTTCCCTCTTCAAAGATGAAAAACAATATGTCAAAAAGTGTGACAGCTGCTAAAGAGTAGGGAAACCTACCCTTTCAAATGAAATACCATTGCAACCACAGGTACTCATCGAACCCTTTGAAAAATGGGCTTTAGATTTCATTGGACCTATTAATCCACCATCTAAGCAAAATAAGTATATATTGGTTTGTACTGATTATGTTACTAAATGGGTAGAAGCCAAAGCATTAGTATCTGCTACTGAAAATTCAGTTGTTCATTTTCTTTATGAGGATATTTTTACTCGCTTTGGTGTTCCAAGATAAATTGTGACAGATCAAGGAAGCCAATTCACATCCAACTTGGTGGAGAAGTTGATGGAAGAATACAAAATCAAGCACAGAAGATCTACTCCTTACCATCCACAAGCAAATGTTCAAGTGGAGTCCACAAACAAAGTTCTTGAAAGTATCATCACCAAAACTGTTCATCTACATAGAAGAGATTGGGCAGAAAGGCTTCCTGAAGCCTTGTGGGCCTACAGAACTACATGGAGAAATACAATAGGACATTCTCCCTATGAACTTTTTTATGGGAAAGAAGTCTTGCTCCCCATTGAGTTCCAAGTCAAGACCTTCAAGATAGCAGTTCAGTTGGGGATGGACTTATCAGAAGCCCAAAAGCATAGAATGGAGCAATTGAATGAGCTAGATGAGATCAGACAAGAGGCAATTATAAGAACTGATCTAGTTCAATATCAAAGAGCTAAATGGCATGACAAGTACATGAAAGAGAAGAAGTTTCAAGAAGGAGATTGGGCATTGTTATTTGATTCCAAGTTTAAAGATTTTCAAAGAAAATTTCAGACTCATTGGTTTGGGCCATATGAGATTGACAAGATCTTTAGCAATGGAGCGGTAAGAATCAAGACCATTGATGAGTTTCAAACTCCTCTTATTGTGAATGGCCATAGATTGAAAGTTTATCATAAGCCACTCTCAAAAGAGGATTTTGTCAAAATGTTTCAAAAAAGTTCTGCAATCAGGCTGGTACAAAAGAATTCTTCTTCTCCACCAGCCTAGCTTTTGTTCTTTTCAGTTTAAAAAAATAAAATAAAAATAAAATAAAAAATAAAAAATAAATAAAAAATAAATAAATAAAAAAATTGTATAAGCCTGAAAACCAATCACTGATTGGCAGTCTTATATAGAAAATATAGGGTGAAAATCAGGAACACCTGACACTCTATATTTTCCAAAAAAAAATTTCTTTCATTTCACAAGTTTTGTGACCACCCACTCCATTCCATTCCACTTCATTCCATTTCATTTCACTTCATTTCACTCCATTCCATTTCATTTTGTCTATCTCATTCCATTTTCACCAATAAAATCCTTTCTCATGACCATTTCCATCTACTCATTTGTCATCCATTCAGGTTCATTCATCCAAATAATAGTTGTGTCAATTTCCGCAGTTGACATCTGTTTCCGCAGCTGACACCAATTTCCGTAGCCATAAGCAGATTCTGCAGCTACTACTATGTTTTCAAAAGAATGTACAGCCAGATGTTATTTCCATAATCATGAAATAAAATGCAGGTGAGAGGATAAAAAAAAAATGAAGACATGAAGCATTCAAGACACCAATAAAGGGCAACTAGTTGAAGACCAAGGAAAAAGGCAAAAGATTCCAAGGTATGAGTAAAATTCATTTCAAATAGCATTGAAAAACACATTTTTATATAGTTCTAAACCATAAGCTCCATCCATTATGTGCAATGATTATATTGACAACTTTCGTAACCCTTTCACGATCTCCATATGATCCTCCCACATTCATTCTTAAACGATTCCATAATTAAACCCCCGATCTTCACTCATATTCCGATATTCCACCGGTGACAATGAGACGTAATTGATTTGACCACGGACTCTTACAGCCGCATAAATCCATAGCCGTTGTTTAAACGTGCTCACATTTATTTCGCAGCCACCAAATTTCAAAACACTGCCGTATGTGTTATACTCTGTTAATCTCACAACCGTATCTCTGTCGTGCTCACGAAAACCCCTCTCTGTTCTGTCTCACTCCATTTCGTTCTTTATTACGCTATAGTTTGTATACCCACTCTCTGATATCTACCCACAGTCATTGTGCTCATCTCCGTCCATTCAGCCATTCTATTTCCATTAAACCCTCACGCAGGCATATTTGTGAAGAGCAGAAAGAAGAATGGGTAAATTGCTAAGAGAAGAACCGGAAGGACCTAAGTTCATGGAGGGATATCCGCAAGTAAGGGATATATTGAAGAAAGCAAAGTGGCTACGGTTTATCCAAAAGTTCAGAGGTTATCATAAAGAAGTGACAAAAGCATTTGCAAGGTCGTTTAATGGCTTGGAAGTAGAGATTGGAGACCTTAAGTTTGCAGTGAACGAGGCATCTATAGCATCTGCCACGGAACTTATTCAAGAGGGTGAGCATTGGTTTAAGAATAAAAGCATCAGTGATGAAGCCTGGAGAACAATCTTACGAAACCAAGGCATGGACATAACTATTTTTAAAAGAGGAATTCCTATTCATGCATTAAAAGAGGAATGGGCTACTTTGTTGTTAGTTGTTCAAAAATTCATTACCTGTGAAGGCCGTTTTGGGTCCATGTATATGTACCATACCAAGTTGCTGATGAATTTTCTAGATAATCAAGCTCTCAATCTCCCATATTTTCTATTAAATAGCTTGAAGAAAATGTCTGTGACTGTTCAGAAGCATTTAGGAGATGTAGAACGACATCTATATCACCACGGTCTTGTAAAAAATTTTATTGAAAAAGAGTTAAAGGAGAAGAAAGACACATGGGAACAATTTCTCATTAGAAATTTCTTTAAGGAACCTCAGGAAATTCCTGAAGGTAGTACAACAAGAAAGAGTAGAAGAAAAAGAATAAATGATGAAACTCAAATTACTCCTACTCAAGAAATTCCTGAAGGTAGCACAGCAAGAAGAAGTGGGAGAAAAAGAACAATTGATGAAATTCAAAATACTCCTACTACTACAATTGAAAGAACTGATAGGGAAGAGAGACTGTCAAAGAGGAAGAAGAAAGAAATTAAGGGTAAAAAGCCAATAACACCAAAAGAGAGAAAAACTATTGAGGCTATACATCAAACCCCTTCTTCTGAAGAAGAAGATCATCAAGTGTTATCTGAAAGATTAGTTTATCTTCAAAAAAATTCATCTATGGCCAAGAAGACAGAGAAAGGAAAACAAAAACAAAAGGATAGTGTACCACAGCGTGTGAGAAGAAGTAGCAGACTTAAGGGGAAATTGAGGAAAACGCAAATGAAGGGTCCTCATTTCATTGATTTGGGAGAGGAAACATCTGAACAGTCCCCAGCTGACCATAGTCCATCTCAGTCAGTTAGTGAACCTAGTTCATTTCATTCTCAGTCAGACATTGACCATAGTCCATCCCATTCTCAGCAAGATGTTGATGTGAGCCCTCCTCAGCCAGATTTTGAAGATAACTCTCCTTCACGGAATTTTGGAAATAGCCCAACAAAAATGACACCTGAAATAGACCCCAAGCAGCAGGAAGTATATGACTATATAGAATCTTTGGAAAAGGAAGCTACAGGTCCCAGTACTTCGTCCATTCAGCCTCATACAGTACAGGATGATTTAGTCCAATCACTAAAACAGGAAATCTTTGAGCTAGAGCTTTTAAATAGACACATCAAAAATGAAAATGAGACATTGAAGGAACAAGGAAAACTGGACAAAATCATTCATGATAATACCATGCTACACCTGGGAATATGGCAGAAGAAGAACAAGAAATTGAAAAGGAAATGCCAGAAGTTAAGCAGAGCACTGGTTAATATCAAATTTAGGTGCTTAATGAAGAAACCCAACATGTTGGCAGCACCAAGGAAGAGGAGGAGAGGATTGGATGTACTGGCTGAAGTGTCAAGGCATATGAACTGAGGAAGGATTATCAAAATTTTGGTTGCATGAGGACATGCAACACCTTCACAGTGGGGGTATGTTGAGTCTCAAATCTGCATCTTTTCCATACACTTTTCTATACCTTTTTCACTCACCTGAACCTCCCAAGTTGTTAATATCATTGTATATTAATTGAAAAAGAGCATCTAACATGGTTTTTAATTATATTTTTGTGTCTGCTGTTTGATTTAGATTTTGCTCATCTAGCTGCGGAATCTTGCCACTTTCCGCAGCTGCTGCAACTTTCCGCAACCATTTTGTGAAACTCTATGTTACAGGTGTCTACAGGAAAAACGAGCCACATGGGCAAGTTAGAAATGATGTGGACATGGATTGTGTCCTATTGGCTCGAGCAAATCCATCTAAAGATGCTGCGGTCAAAGGTGTCCAAATGGAAGTCAACCGTAGAGTCCCACGGTGACAAGACTCTGTTTCGTGTCACGTGAAGGTTCATATGGCCGTTTCTGAGTTGCGGGGGACAAATCAACATCTGTACACGGCTCCATAGCCGAATTCAAACATCCACTCCTCATAGATTTACTCTTCAATATGGCCATGATCCTAGATCTGTGGACGTAATGGTCTACGTGTTCTCCATCAGCATAAACTTTAGGAATCAGTTATATTTCTTTTGTTATAAATAACGCGTTTGTATACGCATATTAGATTAGTCTCTGTTAGTTTTTATTAGTCTGCTCTGTAATGTAATTACGCTGCCTTTGTGCCGTAATACCACCTTACTGTTATGACTGCATTTTAATATAAGAAGACTCTGTTTCCAAACGTAATTCGTATTTGAAGATTGTTGCCAAGGCTGGTGTAGAGGGCCCCTGCACTTGCCAAGGTTCTGTGCATTATTGTATAGTTCTTGTTTTATTTCTTTAAAGCTCATTGTGCCATAATCCATTCACATGTTTATACATTGCATCTTTCATGGTATATATGCTTCATTTCTATTTATAATCTTTCATGCTTTCCATTTTACTTCTGTCTTTCATGTTTTATGTTATTGATAACTGATCAGTGTTCTTGTTTCAGGTTATAAATAGGTAGCCCGAGCATTTGCATAACTTTTTGACTAATGACATGGAATTAACATTGTTTTGCTGCTAATTTGTTTTTCTTAGTTTCTGTTTAATTTAAATACTGCTTTGTTTAATTCAGTTTTGCTCATTTGCTTCAGTAGATAAATTTAGATATATTAAACTGCTCATAACATCTTCAGTTGCCTTCGAAAGCCACAGCTGGACTAATGGTGAGGGATTGTATTATGAAATGTGTAGTTTGATATTAGTTTCCTTTCTGCAAGTTAGAAATATTAAATTGTGCATGACATCTTCAGTTACCTCCGAAAGCCACAGCTGGACTGATGGTGATGGATTGAACTATGAATGTATGGTTTGATATTAGTTTACTTTCTGCAAATTAGACATCAGTTACTCAAGCTGTTTATGGTTACTTCCAAAAATCATAGCTGGACTAATGATGAAGGATCAGAAGACAAGTTGATGTAATCTGATTTAGATTTACTTTGTTGCAATTTTGGATTTCTTTAAGCATAGTTTCTTTTGTGTTTAGACAGCAGCAAGAATAGTTTGGTTTTCATGCTCAATAGTTCACTGTTTTGATTTATTACACTAGCAGCACCTTTTCATTTCAGCAGAACATTTTCATTTCCTTTCAAGTTTTGTCATTATAAGTTTCAAATTCCTTTTTAAGTTTCAAGTTCATAAATCATTATAGAGGATATCATTTCCTTGAGAAAACATAACCATACTTGTTTTTTTTTATTTTAGAATTTCCATCTCACCTTAGAAAACCAAAAACCACAAAAAGTTAAGAAATAGGTTATCTTGCACATATAGTGTGCTGCACTTCATCAGCTTACGAATCGCGGATTGATAAATTAATGTAGCAATTTAGAACACACTAAATTGACCAAACAGTAATTCAATTAAGTTTTGGTCTAAATTTCTGCAATTAGCGGGGAATCCACCTTTTCGTAGCGCCGCTAGTTCAAAAAAGAGGAAATGCACCATGAAAGGGCTGTCCAAACTGCGAAAATTATAGTGTGAGTGCCAGAAAAGCACGATTTCATAGTTGTCATGTCAAATAAGACAAAATTTGTCAGATTCAATTAGGGAATGATAGGATAGGGGTATGGTGTGTAAGTTCGTTACCATATTCAATGTACTTACCTGTCCTAAAGTCATGATAGTCATGATAGGATATCAATGAAGCATCATTTAGTCATTAGGTGACATCTCAAATTCAATTTTTTTCCTAATTGAGTCATCTTTGATTCATTTACCTTCACACAACTTTTTGAGCTCTTAAGGAGTTAAGATAAGTCTTGGTTGTTCTATGCAAAAGGCAACCTTCATCATTCTCAAGCGAGGTTGTTCATTTAATCAAGCGAGTTTGTTTCATATCTTAATCAAGCAAGGCTGTTTTACAGATTCTAGAGAAGCTAACGGGTTTTTCCAAGAAGCATGACAGAGGCTAGAAAGTGTGAAAGAGGCAAAACAAGAACAAGTGGCTAGCAAGCAAGAAATCCAAAGAGTAACAAGAAGCGAAGCAGCAACATCGAAAAGAAAAACAGTGGTTTTAAATTTAGATGACAGCTCAGTGATGAAAGGAAGCTTAGATGACATCTTACATGCAATTGATATAGAAAATTCACCTATTGTGCAAGCTGATTCTATTGGAACCGATGAACAAAAATAGAAAAAGGTGAAATCAACAAAGAAATTGGAATTTGAAGGTGAGAATGGAGCCTTTGTGTGTCAAGCTAGGAAGCCTTTGACTAGGCATACTAAAAATCTCAAAGAACATAGTAAGAAGGTTCGAGAAGTTATTGAAACACTCAAAGTACCTAAAGAGGTATTTGACTTCTCATCACCAGCAGTAGAGCATGCAGCGAGCAATATAATGAAGGGAAAGGAACACATGTCAGAGTGTCAACTACTCGAAGAAAGGTTGAAGCTATCAAATTAAGAGATGGAAATGATGATAAAAAGGGCTAGAAAGCATAGCATTGAAAAGACATAATTCAAGAGGATGAAGGCTATTTGGGAACTTAAAATAGTTGCTAGCTCATAGATCCCAAGCAGTGCACAATAGTTCTTTACAGTTCTTTACACGGACAATTCCAGCCATTAAAGAAGAAAAATTTGTTAGAGTGATCAACACCCATTTGAGAGCTAGTAATATAAAGCTAAGAGGCCAAGTCGAGGATTTGGAGCTATAATTAAAATAGTCTCAAGATGGACTAAAGAGAAAAGGTACAAAATGACAAATTCAAAGCGAACTCAAAATGGAAAAAGAGGATTAAATTTTGTGAAGGTTATGTTTTTAGTTCATATAGTTGATGGTTTTGATGAGGCCAGTGATTTTCTAAAGTTTTAGCATCTTTTTGTTTCAAAATTTCAAGAAAAACTGGTTAAAACTACTTACAGAGTAGTTTCATAGCAGTTGCAGTGTAAAAAAGGCACAAAGTTCTACAAAACTGCTTTAAGTCATGAAGCCAAAAAAATATGTTTTCTCGTTTTGACCAGTCAACTTACAAAGTGGTTTCTAAGCAATTGAAAATTAATTTAGGAAACTTGAAAGAGGTTTTTCTTCCTAAAAAACCTAAATACAAAAACCTCTCTTAGTTTCTTCAAATTCATAACGAGGTGGGAGAAATTTATAAATTAAAACGTGTTATGAAAAGATCTATGAAACTGTTGTAGCAGCTTTTTCACCCTTTTCTGTATCAAATTTTGGAAGGAAGACCATGTATTTTGACTTTAAATTTGTAAGGAAGCTATGTCAAGTGAGTATCAAAGCAACCCTGAAGGAAGGGAAGCTATTTCTTGAAGCAAAATGGGTAAAAAGACAGCGCTACGAAAAGTGCCACGAAACTGTGTTGCTTTCGTAGCGCAAGTCTGTTTTCATTTTTTTGAGAAGTTCAAAGTGGTTTCGCATAGCTCGCATCAAGGGATGACTTGGGACATATGAAAATCATGTTCCTAACATCAATTAGCCTCAAATTTATCAATTGGAAGTGGTCATAATATCTCAAGAAACTAAAGGGATCCTAACCCTAAAAATAGGGGAGTCGTTTCATAGATTAGAGGGGTCAACATCATGAACATTGTGGTTATAAAAAGTTGAAACTCATCATCATGATCCAAATTAATTGAATGATAGGTGGGAAATGATGTGTTTAAGTTCAGATAAAGTTGTTTTGAGTAGAACCAAAAGATTTCTAATTCTATTTGTAATAGGACTCTATGTTAGTTTTACAATTGTGTTTGTAATAAATACCATGTTTTATAGTTAGAATAGGCGTCAAAACATGAGAATTCGAGGTATCTTGTTATGGAGAAGCTTATCTAATAATTTAAATGATCTATAAAAGATCAAGGAGTTGAAATAGAAAGGGTTTGATAGTTGTTAGCAAAACTACTCTCTTTTATGTAAGTGACTATTTTCAACCTAATAGAGAATTTCTACTTAGAAAACTGAAGATTCATAAAGAGTTCTTGTATGTTCTTGTTATGATGAAAGTTTTTCAATATTATATTACAGTGGTGTTTTCTTATGTTACTCAAAATTCATCAATGATGCTATCACTTCCTTCATAGACAAATTGACTGTGTGTTTCATTGTTCTACATGTTTATTCCTTGACTTGAACTCTGATATGCCTTGACATCCATGCTAGGTAGATTATCTCGGTTTTGATGAAGCTATCATGACTCTATAAGCCCAATGTACACTTGCTAATTTGATTTACAACTAGTTTACATCATTTATCTCCTTTTATCCCATATAGAGTTAGCCATCTACATATTTATCAAAAATCATAAACCCTTGAGATAGCCCTCTCAGGTTGAGGAGGCTAAGCCTCAGCCAAAAGCTTGCTCTAAAACAGTTGCACAAGATTGGTTTGATGAGCAACCTATCACGTCTGATTTTGTGATAACATATGTGATATATGGTGATGGGGAATGTGATGTGAAGTATATCTAAAACTAGTTTTAAATATATTGTTATATAGTTTTAAAGTTATATTGTTTGTGATGAATTGGAATAATATATGGTGTATGTTTTATAATTTAAATGAAGATATACCCACAGTATATGGTATTGAATATTCAAAATATGTAAGATATATGGTAGTGTCTAGATATTAGATTTCTCTTGTGAAAATATGCCATTGAATAAATGTGATGTAAACTCCATTAATTTAGAATTAGTCATTACAAGGAACAAATGAGGTACATAAGTTTATTTTCTACATCTTCTTCTTGTTCCTAATATAGGTACTTCAAGAGGTATTCAAGGGGAGGCCCACTAAAGGAGATATGTCTTGAGTGGTTGATAAAGTATTCTACTATTTGAAAGAAAGAATAAGGCAAGGCCCTACAACATAAGAAATGGAAAAAAATGGGTAATATAAAAAATGACACATTGTAATTGGCTCCTAAAAAGTTAGATACTAAATTAGATATAAAAAAATGAAATGAATAAGTTACTCACTTCAAATCATGATCTTAGATTTGAAAAAAGTCTAGATCTAGCCTATGTATAGGCTATTGAATCATAAATTATTGTTGTTGGAGATGTTAAACTAGTTGTAACCAATCGGTAGATGCATTGCAATTTTTGTTTAAGCTATTAGGGTTTCATGAGTTTCCTAAGTTACACGGGATCATATTTTATTCATCATCCCATTTCCCTATTTAGGTAAGTTTTTTTAAACTCTCCCAAGAAATAAAAAATATTATGTCGTGGAGGGCTATAGTTTTTTCATCATTACATTTTCTATTTAGGTAGGAGTTTTTTAATCCTCTCAAGCAACAAAGCATATTATAATTTTTAGGGGATACAATTTTATATAGACAACTAAGTAAAGGGTGTTATATTTGGAGTTTCATTTTCATATCGAATCAAGGTTTATAATGTTTTCAAACCATTAGACACTATATTACTTTATTTTAAATTTGAAGGTTATATTGTAATTTATGTGAATTTTATTGTTTTTAGATAGATAATATAAAAATCTATTTTAGGTTAGGTGGCTATTAGTTTTCTTAAGCATACATATGAAAATGTGAAAAATTATGGTAGCATCTTGCTGTGCAAACCCTCACATGAATTGGAATTTTGTTGTTGGCTGAATAATCTATGGTAATATTTGAATTATTTATTTTTATGTCTCTATGGAGTACCTCTAACACACGTGCTATCGAATGGATGTGTGGGGAACATTAAAATTATCTTTGCAAATCTAGAGTGAATTTTAAAGTATATTATTTGTGATGAATTAGAATAATCTCTTTTGTTGTATCTTTTATAATTTAAGCTATCATATGCCCTCCATGTATGGTATTGAATCCTCACAAAATTAGTGATACTTCTTAGTGTATAGATTTCATATCTATGTGATCACAACTTGATGATGGTCCTAAGTGATAGCTCAAAATTTAAAGTGTTTGTAAGTGTGTCTAACCTGAGCGAATGGATAGATCTCGTCTTCCTCATTATGGTGCCATGAACTATTCAAAAAAACTGACACTCTATGAAGACATTATTGCAGTTTGAGAACTTTTGTAAACTGCAATTTTTGGACTTTGACCAAGTTTGACTAGTCTTTGAATATTTAAAAAATAATAATATTATAGGTAATATTCCTAGAATATTCCCTTCTAGGCCAATTACAGAAGGCCAAGTGCCATAATCTGACTGGGTATGGTTTATAACAGGCCAATGAATGGGCGACACGTGGCTATCCCTGAGGCCACCATGTGTGCCCAGGACTGTGGTACAAAATTTATTTTTCATCTCTGCCAGGATTGAACCATGGAGCTCGTTTCAGCTAGCCTACCCATGTGATAGTGCGGCACACAAAAATTCTTAACAGCTATGGACTATAGTTAATATTTAAAGTTTAACAGTTTTTGAATTGGGGTTTTTGAGAGGCTAGCCCCTCCCATATGACCGTGCCCCAAGACCGTGGGCCAAAAACAATCACCGCTGACGAGATGTAGTTGTAAACCTGTCACATTTCATATGTTTCGGCTAACTCTGCAGGATATTATCTGCGTTGAAAAATCGTGAGCAGTTACGGTTAGGAAACCATAGATTCTAGAAATGTGTCCAACAACCCCAACAAAAGTTTAATGGGCAGTTAGAATTGGTGGATATCCTCGTGAAAACACTATCTTTGGCAGAAATTGCCGAATTTCATTGGATTTAAGTCTAGTTCTCCACATTTTGGGGAGGATTTTTAGGGGTCATTGGGAAAAATGAGTTCAAGCTCTATCTTGAGCTAGATTCGACCAATTTTGCAGTGTGAATAGTCACTTTTGACTATCTCAGACATTCCAAAATCATTGGCAAGGGTTGAAAATCCCTCAGAGGAATTTTGAGCAAATTTTTTCTTCAGTGAAGTTATAGGGGCCACGAGGCCCTCCATGGGCGAGCAGGAGTTTGAGGCCTAGCCAAGGGAGCTAGATGCCTTATTTAGAAATCCAATAGTTAATTTTGGTTGTTTTATATATTCTAGAACTAATGGTGCGTTTTTAAGAGCCTTTAAAGGGATTTTGAAGGCCAATATTCTTCAGTGAAGTTCCATGGTCCACGAGGGTCAACTAGTGCCATAAGGAGTTTGGGGCCTAGCCAATGCAGTTAGAGACATTATGCAACAAAAAAATAGTCATTTATGACTGTAATGAGAATTATGAATTCAATGGAGGAGTTTTAAGAAGCTTTTGAGGTTTCTAGAGGTCCAGAACCCATCAAAGAAGTTTTGAGTGATCCACGTACCACGGGGTTTTGCAAGGTGTTGGAGGCGAAACTAGAGAACAGGGAGGCCATTTTCTGCAAGTGAATAGTGTATTATGACTATATTTGACATTTTGAATCCATTTAAGGGATTTTCAGAGTCATTTTAAGAATTTTAGAGCTCGAGAAGCTACACGGATGTTTTGGGTAGCTCAGGGCACACTATGGAGGGAGGCAAATATTTGGGATGTAGTGCACATTTTGAGAAAATTATCAGTCTATTTTTGGTGTCTAATGTGTGCTGCAGATATTAGGTGAGGTTTGAGGGACAAAAAAAAATCTGAAGGATTAGTGCCATAGAGAATCTTAGGGAAGCTTAAGTGCACTGACGAAGGAATCAAGTCTAAGGGAGCCTAGATCTTTTTGCAGAGTGATGATAGCCATGAAAAGGATATAGATGGTATTCTAAGCCCATTGGTTCCGATTATTTAACCATTGGAGTTAAGTGTGGAACTTGTAAAAGAAATTTTCCCATAATCCCAAAGAGCCAAGTCAAGATGACAAGAGCTGAAGGATATGTAGCCTATGGCATTCGGGTGAAATCCTAGATTAAATTTGTTATTATGTGTGGATGCTTATTTTTTTCATTATATTTTTGTTACACATGTTTAATTTCAACAAATAAAAATGGACTTAAAGAACTTAAACACTTAAAAAACATACACATGTTTCAAGTATAAAATTCCGCAAATGTCAAGTCTAAGCTAGATATTTTAATTTTTTAACTTAGTGGGTGGTTGTTGAAAAGAATGACAAGTTATCCAATCCATTTCCAGATTATGTTGGTATCCGAGCACTTTTTTTCTTGATTGACAGAGCAATAGCTTACTTGTTTGACATGAAAGGTGTTTAAAGAGTGCAAAGAATTTGATTGTTTGCAAACTAACTGTTGGTTGAATTTTCTAGGGGTGAAGGGAGACCTATTGATAGCTAAGTCCAGAAGAGGAAAAGAAGGAATAAAGCATCTTTCTTACCTAAAAAACCTCAAGGAAACCCTTGGAGCACAAGAGGGTTTGTTTGCAAAATGTTGTTTGAAGAAGAGCTTGACTCTACAACCATTTTGTTCAAAAGATTTGTCATTTGTTTTGAAATATTTGTGAAATTTGATTGAAGTTCTTTTGTTCATCCACATAAGATGAAAAATTCATCAAGTGAGGTTTCAAAATCCTCCTCCTTCACAAGATTCTTTGATGAAGACAAGTTTTGAGACTTCTACATATTGAAGAACATGGTGCAAATTATGTTTGAAGATAGAAGAGAAAGCACTAGACTTCGTGAGAAATTGGTTGCAATGAAGCAAGAGAAGGAATAAATTCTCCAAAAAATGCATGAGATGGAGATGCAGCTCCATCAAGCCCAAGAGGCTTTAAAAAGAACATGCGTGAAGCATAGGTAATTCACTGTAATTTGTCTTCAGTTTCCTCTTCAGATAGATGTGTTGGTTCATTTGAAAAGCAGACTAAAGGTATAGGGTCAAAGTTAATGTTTAAAATGAGATATGAAGGCAAGGGTTTAGGAAACCATCCACAAGGCATGATTGATCCTATTTTGGTTGAGGAGAGAACTAAGAAATTTGGTCTTGGTTATGTTCAATATATTGGCAAAGAATCCAAAGCCATGAAGGCGTGTGAGGCAAATTCAAAGAGAACTTTTTTGTCCAAGTTCTAAACCACAAACATGTCAAGTTTTTTTCCAAGTTGATTGCCATTGTTTGAAGCCTATGTTACAACAAGAAGATTGTGGACATGCAACTTTTGGTGAGCATGTCAATTCAGACTGTTTTCAAGACATAAACATTGATGTTAGTCTTCAACATAAAAATAGAGCCTCTACTAGTCCATCTCCTCATGAAGGAAAGAAACATGGACATGCAAAGAAACATTTAAGGTACAATTCTTCCCATAGTCAGATTGATTATGTTTCTGATAAGAATGGAAAATTTGCATGCTTGAATAGAAGAAAGAGTTGTAGTGCATATTTTGGTATGTTTAACCATGATGTTTCAAGATGCTGGAAGAGGATGAAGGCATACAGGAAGTAGTTGAAGAAAAGGAAACTTGCAAAGAAGGTGCATAAGACTTGAACACATTTCCAGAAGAGGGGACATGTTGTTGCCCATTGTTGGACATTGCATCCATCCAATCGTCCCAAGAATTTGAGGCAAGAGGATAGAAATACTCGCAAAAGTGGAACCAAGGATTCCATCATTGATATGAGAACAAATGTTTCACATGAAGAATATTTTTAGCAGAAACATTTTCCATGGAAGTGGCTTGGTAAGAAGTGGTTTGACTCCTTGACACAGTGATACATACACTCATTTGTACATATGAAAATTTCAGTTATGTATGCATGTTTTATGTTGTAATCTCTAATTTTTTTGAGCCACCTTGGATCGATGATTACGGAAGTGATGTTCAGCTACCTTCTGTAAATTTCTCGCCAGAAATTTCTGAGTGAGTGAAAGGAAGACAGTTCTTGATAGGAGGACAAGCACATCCAAGAAGGGAAGTGTCGACTACCTTCTAGTTGTCGTTCAAAGGCACCAGCCATGCAAGGCAAGTTTATGGAGGCTAAAAAGAAGAGGGCATTGTACTCTCATCTAGTTTAGAAATCAGTATATAAGTATTTTGGGGTCCAAAAGATTCCAAATGGGGAGGTGTGATCGGAACTTGATCATGGACCTAAATGATAGCTCAAAATTCAAAGTGTTCATAAGTGTGTTGAACCTAAGAAACTAGATAGATCTCATCTTCCTAATTTCGACACCGTGAATGGCTCAAAAAATTGACACCCTATGAAGAAGTTATCATAGTTTGAAAAGTCTAGTAAACTGCAATTTTTGGACTTTCACCATGTTTGTCTGGTCTTTGAATATTAAAAAAAAGAGAATATTTTAGGGAATATTCATGGAATATTCTTGGAATATTCCTTGAATTATTCCTTTCTGGGAGAATTACAAAATTTCAAGTGGCACAATCTGATTGGCTATGGTTTATAAAGGGCCAATGAATGGGCGAAATGTGGCCATACGTGAGGTAGTCAGATGTCCCAAGGACTGTGGTACACAATTTGGTTTTTGTTTCCACTAGGATTTAACTGTGGAACCCATTCCAGCTAGCCTACCCTCATTCCAACGCGACACATAACAAGTCTTAACAACTATGGACTACAGTTAATATTTAAAGTTTAATAGTTTTTTAATTGGGGTTTTGGAGGGGTCATCCCCTCCCATATGACCAGGGCCCCAAGACTGTGGGCCAAAGCCAATAGCTTTTGACGGCATGCAGTTGTAAACCTGTCACGTGTTGTATGTTTCAGCTAACTCTGGGGGATATTATTCTCCAATAGTTGAAAAACCGCCGACGGTTGCAGTTAGGAAACCGTAGATTCCAGGCATGTGTCCAAGAATATCGACAGAAGTTTAATGCGTGGTTAGAATTGAAATATATTCTAGTGGGCACAACATATTTGGCAGAATTTTCTGAATTTAACTCAAGTTAATTCCAGTTCTCCACATTTGGTCGAGGATTTTTAGGGTCTTTGGGAAAAATGAGTTCAAGCTCTATCTTGAGCTAGATTCGACCAAGTTTGGAGCGTGAATAGTCAATTTTTACTATCTTAGACATTCCAGAATCATTGGTAAGGGTTGTAGACCCATCAGAGGACTTTTGAGCATTTTTTATCTTCAGTGAATTTCTAGGGGGCACCAGGGCCACCATGGGCTAGCACGAGTTTGAGGCCTAGCCAAGAGAGCTAGAGGCATTATTCATAAATACAATAGCCAATTTTGGATGTTTCAGATGTTCTAAAACTAATTATGTTGTTTTAAGGGCATGTAGAGTAATTTTGAAGGCCGATAGGCTTCAGTGAAGTTCGAGGGCCCACTAGGGCCAGCAAGTGCTAGCAGTTATTTCGGGCCTAGCCAGTGCAGTTAGAGACCTTATGCAGCAAACCAATAGTCATTTTTTACTTTAATGAGCATTCTAAATCCAATGGAGTATTTTTAGAAGCTTTTTAGGACTTCTATAGGTTGAGAAACCATCAGAGAAGTTTTGAGTGACCCAAGTGCCACGGGGTGCCGCTAGGTGTTGGAGGCGAAACCAGAGCACTCAGAGGCCATTTTATGTAAGTGAATAGTCTATTATAACTGTATTTGACATTTTAAATCCATTTAAGGGATTTTTAGAGTCATTTTGATACTTCTAGATCTTGAGAAGCTACATGAAAGTTTTTTGCAGCCTAGGGCAAACCGTGGAGGGAGGACTAAATTGAGGATGCAATGCTCATTTTGAGAAAATGATTAGTCTATTTTTGGTGTCTTATGTGTGATGGAGACAATAGGTGTTGTTTTAGGGATAAAAAAATAAATTCTGAAGGAGTTAGTTCCATAGAGAATCTCACGGAAGCTCAAGTGCACCAACAGAAGGAATCAAGTTTAAGGGAGCCTAAGTTTATTTGTAGAGTGATGATAGCCATGATAGGGATATAGATGGTATTCTAAGCCCATTTATTTAGTTCAATTAACCATTGGAGTTAAGTGTGGAACTTGTAAAAGAAATGTTTCCGTAATCCCAAAGAGCCAAGTCAAGATGACAAGAGCTCAAGGAGATGTAGCCCATGATATTCTCGTGTACTCCTAGATTAATTTTTTTCTGTTATGTGTGGATTTTTATTTACTGCATTATATTTCCGTTACACATGTTTAATTTCAGCAAAAAAAATGGATTTAAAGCACTTAAACTGTTAACAAAACATACATGTGTTTCAAGTATAAAATTCCACAAATGTCAAGTACAAGCTAGATATTTTATTTTTTTAAGTTAGTGGGAGGTTCTTGAAAATCATAACAAGTTATCCAACGCATTTTCATATCAGTATGTGGTTAATATATGGTGTTGGAAAAATGCAATGTTAACCACATGTATAGTGAATTGTAGAATTATATTGTTTATGATGAATGGAATAATTTGTGATGTATGTTTTATAATTTAAGTGAATATATACCCTAAATATATGGTATTGAATCTTCATAAAATACAAAATACATGACACTTTATATATATATACATATTTTTGTATATATAGTGAATATATGGTATTGAAGGAGTGTGATATCTAAACTATTTTGATTTATAATTACTAATTATTGATTGAAATAGGACCAAATAAGGTGGAAAAGTTAATTTTATCTATTTTCTTTTACTAAATTCAACACATTTTGAAGGGGAAGCTCATCAAAATATAATTTCATCAAAAATTCATAAAATATTCTACTATTTGAAGAAACTGTCTAGACACATTTAGAGCTTATTTGTTAAAAACACATGCTAGATCATAGGAAATTATATCAACCATCTAAAAAAGAGACGTTGCACATTGTTCCTAGGAATTTTTTATAATAAATTTGATATTCATGAGGGAAACAAATAAGTTAAGCTACTCACTTCCCATCACCACCAAACCCAACTTATATAGAGGGTATTGAACCATAACACATTTCTAGGGCATATGCATTTGTTATTTCAACTAACAACTTTTCACTAGCTTCCTACATGGATGGTTAGGCATATTCTATTCACTAGCACATTTGATTATATAGGTAGTTTTTTCCTAAGGTCGAGAATAAGGAAACAACATTAAGCATGAGGGTAATTTTGAGGTCTAAAATGAGCCTAGTAAGAAAAATGTAGAAACAAAATAAAATTAATAATAACCAATAGGATTCAATATGTTGATGTCAACCATGGGGATGATTCACCATATTTGGAGTGAAAAAGGAAGAAGTTTAAAAAATAGTAAATCAATAAAATTATTTTTTCAACTAGTATTTTCAACTTATATTCATAAGGTTTTAGTCAAATTTTGAGAAGGTCATTATATTCAAAATTTAATTCACCATCCAATAAGTAACCATGTTGCATACTTTTGATGGACCTTCCTACAAGAAAAATGTGAAATACATTAAAAACATGATTGCAATCACGTTTTTTTAATGTATTTCTCATTTTTTGTGAAATAGGTCAAGAGTATGCAACATGGTTATTATGAGAAACTAGTGTTTCAACTTGAAATTTAAGTAAACCCATAGTGAGATAAGTTTAAAATACAAGTTCAAAAAATAAATTTTTCCTTTTTTTCTATCTAAAATGTGATCATGTAATATAATCTTATTTTATTATTTTTTCTTTTATTTTATAATTTACTTTGGAGGCCCATTTTAGACCTTAAAATTCCCCTAACCTTAAGGAGCTATTGCATTTTTTTTATTTAGACATTTATGTTTTTATTAGTTTCCTAAAGTAATAGGAAAGCATATACTATTTAGGATTGAATTTTAGTATGGAATTAGGGCTTTTAATGCTTTCCAACCATTCAACATTATTTTCTTCTAATTTATCTTTCAATATTATGTTATAATTCATTTGAGTTTTAACATTCTTAAATGTATAAAATAAATATTTATTTTAGTTTATCTACCTATTAGTTTCTTAATTCATAAAGTAAAAGTCTACTTAGTTCCACAATTACCATATGCAATATGTATTTTCAAAACCTAATTTTATTAAAATCTTGTGTGAATTTCCATTATTTTCATGGGAAAAAAGAAAGCTAGTTAGACTAAAGCATCATAAATATGAAAATAACCTCCTTTTGTGCAAAACCTCAAATTAATTGGAATTTTTTTAGTTGTATGTTGAATAGATGGTAATATTGAATTCATCTATGTTCTTGTCTCTAGGTACTATCTCTAGTGTAATATACCTCATTATAGACACTCTTCTTTTTTAATATTTTATCTCATTTTATTTATTTATTTAAGAAGAAATTATTATTATTTAATAATTATATTCTTCCTATCATTCTTGTTAATTCCTACTTTAACTTATTTTAGTATAATTAATATATATTCCTTACTTTTAAACTGCACTAATAATTACCATATACATCCCATTTAGTTTAGTAAGGAATTTAATTTTTTAGGTAAAAGTGATAAAATCTAGTTTCACATTAATAAGTTTCTTCCTTTATCTCCTAAGAACTAATTGCAAATTTTGATTTGATTATTATTATTATTATGTAATTTTAAGGTGAAGACCAAGATAGACACCAAATTCTTGTACGAGACCCCTTCTTTGTGGAACAAAGGACCCACCCCAACACACACACACAGACACATGTATATATATATATATAATTTCTCATTACTAGGGCACAATTTTTTATGTCACATTATTCAACTACATTATATTTGGCACATGTCAATATATATATATGCTTAACCATCTAGCAAAACTACATTATAAGTTTTTATTTTATTTGTTTTAAACCTTATTGTTGGACCCAAAAGATTCTATAATACTCAATAAATGTTTTGACTAAATCAAATTAAATAAAAAATTTGGATCAAAATATAATAAAATAATAAAAATAAAAATAACTGTATAGAAATAAAATAATAAAATTCAAATAAACCTAAGTATTTACCACTCAAGGTATTGACAAACCATGGTATTGGCTGAAGGTATTGACAAACCACGGTATTGGCCCTTGGTATTCAAGCGGAATATAACATGGTTGTTCACCTTATATAGCTCTAATTTGCTCCAATGTTTAAGAGTGTCTTACAGAAAGCCAGTGACTCATAAGGCTCGTCAATTTGAATGTTTTTTGTATTATTGGTACACATTGAGTTTTAAGTTCTCACTTGTGCACCTAAAATATATTCTCTAACCAACCAGGTTTCACTTTCAAGTAAGTTTTCCTTATTTACACATTTTTATATGCTAGAAATTAAATTTTCATTTCCATTTGTAGTGGTTTTTTGCAAAGTATTTCTCTATACAAATTTCTATCTAGTTTCTATGTTATTTTGATTTGCAGGAAATAATTTTCATTTGCAGTTCTCCTAACATTGCATTATACAATTGGGTGGTGTCAACTCCCCTCTCTCGGCTTTTGAGTTCTCTGTCCGCCCCCACTGCTGTAGTTTTCATTACCCAGGCTCTGCCTCCATGACGCGCCTCTGCTACAAAATGCCATGGGGGCGAGGCACTAGTCGGGGCCGCTTTGCTCGTTATGGCCTTTATGGGGGCCATGTTGCTAGTTATCCCTCTTCTAACAGCTCTGCCTCGGGGTCTTCCTCAACTAATGAGGGGCATGATGACTCTGTTAGTTCTACTAGGAATATACCCCCCCTGCAATTGACCCTCCTAGTAGTGCAATCCTTCCTATCTCTAATGAGCCTGCAAGTCTCCCCATTCGTCAAACTTCCCAGCGTGCTGATTTTCGCTTTGAATGCTCCTTAGACCGTCCCATTGTTACAGCCTTCATCACTGTAACTCTCGGAGAAGAGTCTCCCCTCCCTGATCCAGCCCATGTTGCCTCTCCCTTGCCCCCTCACGTCCCTAGCTTCCCCACAAGCTCGGTCCTGCCTGCAGATTTTACTCATCCTTCCAAGGAGGTGCTGCACAAGGTTGACCCTCCTAGTAGTGCAATCCCTCCTATCTCTAATGAGCCTGCAAGTCTCCCCATTCTTCAAACTTCCCGGCTTCGCTTTGAATGCTCCTTAGACCGTCCCATTGTTACAGCCTTCATCACTGTAACTCTCCGAGAAGAGTCTCCCCTCCCTGATCCAGCCCGTGTTGCCTCTCCCTTGCCCCCTGAGGTCCCTAGCTTCCCCATAAGCTCGGTCCTACCTGCACATTCTACTCATCCTTCCAAGGAGGTGTTGCACAAGGTGGATGTTGTCACCGACAAAGAAGGCAATCTGAAAGGCGGAATGGATGACAACAGCCATGAATATGGATGCAGGATTGTGGAAGAACCTCCATCTCAGGCTCATGAACCCTGATCCTCACAGCTCTCAAACACTTATGGTATTTTTGTCCAATTACTGTTGGAATTTTCTGTTCTTTTGCCTCAAGGCTCAGCTGGAAAGGCTTATTTTACTTTCTGCATATTTTTTTCTCTGTTATCTCGCTATGTATGAACTACGGGCCAGTTTCCCTCCCAAGGGCGGCCAAAATATTTTTGTTAAAATGACTGGTTTCCCTACAAGGGCAGTCCAGACTCTCTTGGTCAAGCATGGTCATCAAGCCCAGTGTTCAGGCTTTCACAGATAACACTGTGGCAATTTTATATTAGTAATTTTTATACATGATAGAATTATTTTTAGGTAGAAA
Organism: Pinus albicaulis; assembly: GCA_034641835.2. Taxonomy (NCBI): domain Eukaryota; kingdom Viridiplantae; phylum Streptophyta; class Pinopsida; order Pinales; family Pinaceae; genus Pinus; species Pinus albicaulis. Next base: position 302,806,428 of record CM076570.1, on the reverse strand, counting down.
AAAAAAATTGCATTATACAATCTTCTATCTATTTTTTATGATATTTGAATAAAAAAATTAATTTGGATCATTTAATTAAATTTTGGTTATGGGTTCATTAGAGTCTTTCACCTTTGTGTGAGCCATAAATCTATTTTCTAGGCAACATATAAAACCCTAGGCTTTAATCTGTGTGGAAGTTATATATTTAAAATATTATGATTCCTAAACGAAGAGGTTTAGCTTTCCTTCCAAGGTTACAACTCCGTCTAATCTTCTTGAGGAATTTCGTTTTATTTGGAGTCTTCTCCATTTATACGCTTTTATGAGTTCGCATTTCATCATACATGAGTTTTGTTTATAGAAAACTTAATAGTATATGGGTTTCCATCTAAATATGAAGGAGCTTAATCAACTTAAACTTTATTTAAGTATTTATTACTTTTTAATTTAGTTTTATACTGAATGTATAATTTTTAATTTATTTTTCTCTCAAGTTATTAATTTTTTATTTGGATAGCCAATAAATTCCTTTTATTTTTTTTGGTATGTTCATTCTTCTTTTTAACATTTATGTATTATATATATATATATATAGTTTTTATTTTTTGTTGTGCAATGAAAATAAGTATCGATTCTATATTAACATATTTGGTCACTTCACACTCATTTTTGTTGAATGTGGAGTGGCAAAAGTAGTTACTAAGCATCTTATTACATTCTTATTTTTGTATATTATTTTTATTTCTTTTTCGTTTTGTTATAATTAAATATTAACATAAAATAATATTAAAAAAATTTATGTTATGTTCTTAAATATGTATAAGTAATTAATATATTTATTCCCTCGATGCTTCCAATTTGGATTTCTCTAAAGGTTTAGGTGACAATTAGTTACCTTTACAAGGTTGGATGCTTGTGTATTTCTACTTTTAAGTTGTTCTTGCATTTGACGCATAATAACCAAGGTTATAATTCTTTTTTTCTAAATATTAAATATGTTTATTAGCTTTCACTTTGACCTTGGAAGAATATAAATTGCAAGATTATGAGTTGTCATATGTACTTTAATTATGAATTTTCCTATGTAATACCATCAATTATATCGTCCTAATATGACATATGGATTTTTCCTTTTTAATCATATTATATCACACTTATTTATGACGGTTTGTAAGTTTTTGTTAGATATCACTTGATTATGATACCTTTGATTCCTAATATATCACTAGTTGTTCTATATTTTGTCCCAATACTTCATTATAATTAGTTATGATTTTTTACTTTATTCATTCCTTCTAAGTGTGAAATATGTCTTTTATATAGTATCTTTGTTAATTAATGCTTTTCTTTCACTTGTATAATTATTTATAAGCAAAACTCTTGTATTATTTTAATAAATTTTTGTTATGTGTTATTTATATATATATATATATGGGGTTCTAGACCTGTAGAGGGTTAGTATTGGTAAATTAATACTACAGTACTCAAAAGTTAATCTTAATGATCAGATATATATATATATATATATATTAATTTACTTTAGAGTACTCTAGTATTAATTTACCAATACTAACCCTCTAAAGTCTAGAACCATATATATATATATATATACACACACACACCCACACTAAGAAAGAGACTTGGTCTATATTTTATTTTTTTTATTTCCTATTTGGTCATTCCTAACTCAAAAATCCCACTCTAGACTACAACTAATTGACCATATTTTTCTGTGTGATGGTTTTAAAATAAAAATATAAAATGTCTGTAGAAATAACTACATAGCCTTACTACTTTTTTCACAACATTACATGATAAGAATATTTTCAAATACTAACAAATACACATAAATTTTCATGATTTCTCCTTTTCTAATTCACATAGTCTGTTAAGAATGAATTAAATACTTACCATTATGAATCATCATTTTTCTCTTAACTTTTAACATTCTAACATCATAACAAACTTTACATAGTTATAAATGAAAACATAATAAATTCTTTTCCTTTTCTAAGAGGTTTAGTAGGTAAGGGACACAAAATTGAAATGAATAAATGGAATTGTTATAGCTATACAAAAGCTTCTACCAACCTTTCATACATTACTTCATAGCATCCCCAAATTACTTTGAATGTGCCTCACCTTGTCACTTTTCCTTTTTCTTTCATGCTTTCACCATATTGGGTCTTCTTTGATTTTTCTATAGACAAAATGACCAAAGTGGACTAGGCTCATTAGGATTTAGTTGGTAGTTGGTAACTACCTCAGCTCCACTTCCCCACCTTCCAAGAAAATTCCATGTCTTTTAGGTAAGCTAACCATCAGTATTCCCATGATAGTTTATAATTTAATAGTTTAGATTAAATACCTAGGACTTAATGAGTGGCACTCAATATCAAGACAATAATAACTCTTTCAATTATGTGTAAGTACAATATCAATTCCATATATTTACTTTATTGAAAACATTATGAATACAAAATTTACATTCATCTTTTATTGTTTATCATATATTTTCAATTGATAAAATGTTTTCAAACAAGTCTTCTAAAATCGAAGCACATTTCAAGGATATGGGATGGATATCACAACTTCCCATAGATAATCTCTCAAATTCATTCCTACATGCTAAAAATAGAGATGGGTCTGCCTTTTTTAAAGCATCTTATAACTCCCTTCTATTTTGGGTTGAAATCTTTTCATTAAACCTTCAACTCAACTTTTTCTCTATTTTATAGCATGACTACACTCTTCTATATGATACATATAGTGGTTCTTCCATCAAATCTCCCTCTAGTTCCACTTTTACAACATTCCAATCAATCATATGATTTGATTCATGTACATATTTATCTAATAAAGATACATGAAATGTGTTAAGAAATTTCCTTTTTCCTAGAAGGGATAGTTGATAAGTAAGAGGTCCAATTTTGGCTAATACTTCAAAAGGTCTAAAGTATATACGTCATAACCTCTCACAATTACCAAGTCTACTGTACTTTTATTTGGATAAATTTATAAGTGCACATGATCTCCCACATTGAACTCGTGAACTCTCTTCAAATATACATAACTATTCTATTGACCTTGTCTTTTTTTTTTTAATTATGCATGATATTTTTAACTACTTCTCCCATTTCTTTTAACATGTCTGGTCTCAATAATAACCAATCCTATGGTGGTCCCAAATAAGAGGCACATTTCATATTTTTCCATAACAGGTGATTATCTTCACAGAAGTTTGATATTCATTGTTACATGAAAGTTCAAGTAAGTGGACATAATCTTCCCACTTTGTTGGTTTTTCCATGACATACATGCTTAACATATATTTTAAAATTGGACTCATTCTTTCCATTTGGGCATGAGTTTTAGGATGATAGGTTGTGATAAAATTTTAAATTTGTCCCCATACCTTCAGAAAATCTACTCCAAATTTTATAAACGAACTTGGCATCACACTCTACACTAAGAGTTTTAGGAATACCATGGAGTCTAAATACCTCCTTAATAAATAAATTTTCCTTTTTAATGGACTTAAAGGTATATTTAATAGAAATAAATTGTGTGGATTGACTATGCTTATCTACCACTACCATGATCAAGTCATGTATCCTACTAGTCCTGTGTTTCATGTAGGGGAAATAAAATCCTTCATCAATATAGTTATTAACTTTTGATAACCACAATTTCCAACTTTTGATTGCTTATCTAATTCATGTAAAATTAATATTTTATGTTGTGAATCCTTAGGCAAGTAGATTTTCTCTTTGAATATTAATAAATCTTCATTATTTATTGACCTATTGGTTCATATTTCTATTTTTTTTTTTCTAGTTTGCATGTATTATTCATTAAAATTTGTTGTATATTTGAAATTTTCCACAAATTTTGTGTGCCAATTGGTTTCTAAAATAACACATATTTAATTTAATTTTTCTGCAGTTGCTCTACATTTTTAGAACATGTGTGATGTTTGCTAGCTCTATGTCTTAGTGCAACATATTTTTTCTAGGAATCTTTTAATTTCTTATATTCATAATTGATTACATAGTCTTATTGTATTAAAAAAAATTCCAAACCTTCTTTATAAAAACATATATATAGAATACAAATTTTATTTGGGAGATTGGAGAAATAATTTATAACTAGTTTAGTTTCTCAAAACTATTGTTACTCCATTCAAAATTTTCCTATTTTTTTGCAAAGAGGTAATTGGATATGTCAACTTAGAGAAACATTGTAGAAATATTTTATAATAACATGTAACTCCAATAAATAAAATTATATTAGCTACATTTATAGTTATTTCCCGTGAGTAATAGCTCCAATGTTTTATGCATCCATAGAAATTCAGTCTTCACACATTAAGATACAGTACAAGTAAAAATCCAATCGTATTGCTTACTCTACTTAATAGAACCATTTGATATATCTATTCTTTCTCTTATATCTTATCTTTTATGTTTATTCTACAGATCGGTTGCTAATATGGAGAAAAGCCATTCACCTCCAAAGAAAAGGCCTTTAACTTCAGGGCTGACTACTAAAGGTTCACATCCGAGGAAAAAGAGGGCAACATCCACATCTGAGGATAGCCTTTTAGGGCAGAAAATCGTTGGTATAATAGACGGTTCATTTGATGCGGGATTCTTACTGAGCGTTAAGGTGGGGGATACTGATAAAGTGATGAGAGGTTTTGTACTTGAACGATTGTGCGTGCCTGTCTCCAGTGCAAATGATATCGCACCCAATGTCAAGTTCATAAAACTGTGCCTACGCCGTCAACTCAGGTACAGAGAGAGCAACCAGACGCAAACAATCCCTGATCTGTGAACCTATTGACTCATGTCTCTCGAGGCTGCTGTCTGTGTTTTTATTTTGACAATGGTTCACCATTGAGTTTTCATATAGAATGTTTTCCAACCATTCAACACTATTTTCTTCTAACATACCTTTAAATATTATGTTAATTTCTTTGAATATCATATTGTATTTATGTGAAATTTAATTTAATGTTCTTAAAGGGAGACACTCAACATTTATTTAAAGTTATGTAGCTATTAGTTTTATAACGCATGCTATGAAAATGTAAAAAAATATGATAGTGTGCAAAACCTCACATAATTGGAATAGTTCTAGTTACATGATGAATATATGATAATATTGAATTCTTTAAGTTTCTAGATATTAAAGGATGTGTTTGGGAACTCCGAAATTGTCTTTGTAAATGTATAATGAATTTTAAAATTATATTGTTTAGGATGAATTAAAATAATTTTAATTGTTGGTTTTATAATTTTTTAAATAACATATATTTTATAGGTATATGATATTGTATCAAGGTTTTTATTGAGAATAGAAGCTAGATCTAAAGTGAATTTTTAAATTATATTGTTTATGATGAATTAGAATATGTTTTTGATATATTTTATAATTTTTGTAAGTATATACCTTAATATAATGTAAGATATATGGTATTGATAGATGTTAAGCTTATATGGTGAATATGTGGTGTTGAAGTATTGTGATGTGAAGTGAATAAAGTATTGAAGGAGAGTCCTACTAAAATAAACCTATCCTTAAGGGTTGATAAAAAAATTTACCATTTGGAAGATAGTGATAGATCAATTTTTTTGTTAATGTTAGATCATAAGAAATATAAATAATTAAGTCATCTCAAAAATAGAGCTTGCAATTTGGTGTTATAATTGGATATTCAAAAAGGAAATGAATAAGCTACTAATTTAAAATAGTGACATTGTATGTGAAAAAAATAAATAAACCGAATCTATGCAAAACCTATTAAGTCATTGATCCAAGTGGATATTGGTGGCCACACCCCTATTCCACTTCAGGCCCCACCATTGTCTCTTTCAGTTTTTTTCACAACTTACTACTTGTAGCAGTTTTTCAGGTCGTGAACTTTCGGAGCTATTTTGAGGCCCCAAACAGAGATAGTATGCTGAAGTTACGTCCCTCGGAAGTTGAAACACCAATTTACCCAAATGGGGCCCATAGTTTTGGCGCTTCATCTCCTAGGGTTAGATTTTTGTATGTTTAGAGTTATAAATTGTTTCTCCATAATAAATAGGCCCTCGAGCCTCATTGTAACACAGTTCAGAGGCCTTTAATCGCCACATCTCTTCTCAGATATTCGCTACCAGCACCCTAGCTATCTTATTTCCATCATGTTTGTAAGCATATTTCTGTGATTTGATATTAATGAATGAAGCCTTATTTCCATTGTATTTCTATTTTTATGGTTATTTCTGTATTTTATTGTGTTCCTGAATAAATCCAAATCAGTGGTATTAGAGCAGTCTGCATTTTCTTAATCCTTCTTTGCATGTCCCCAACGAGGTCAGGGTATAAGGGGTTAGGGCTTGATGTTGTGGAACCTTTGCAAGATGAGCCTCGCAAACCCCGACGGATTCCCATGGGGGACAAAAAAAAAAGATGAGGGAGTAGGAGATCCTATCAAAATATTGCTCGAGGAAGCCCTCGAAAAACAAAGGAATGCAGTGATGGATAACTTTACCGAGATCCTTCAACAACTGTTCACTGGCGGCACATCTGCATCGAGCAGCCACTTTGGAGACGCGACTCCCTTTAAGGTACAAGTAAATTTTGACATTCCCATATTTGAGGGTCAAATAGATGCAGATGGCGTAGATAGATGGTTGAATCTATTAGAGGGATATTTCTCGCTTCATGACTTTTCTGACCAGGAGAAGATTATTTTTTCACTCCTCAAAGCCACCCCCCATGTCAAGGATTGGTGGGAAACCTACTATGAGAAAAAGGATGAGACAAAACCCTCTTTGTTCTCAACTGTACCCACTGGAATTCTTTCCAAGATGCCATCAAGGAATAATACTATGTCATGGGGAGCTATGAGGACAAGTACATACAATGGACCACACTATGGTAACAAAGGGATCTAGATGTGCATGAGCTAACGAATATGTTCCATACCCTGTGCACAAAGTTGAGTATCAAAGATTTAGAGAAAAAATTGGCGCTAAAGTATCGTGGCTATCTGCACACATAAATTCAGGAGGAAATTGAGTTCCTCGACATCTCCTCGCTTTGTACAACATACCGGTATGCTGCAAATATTAAACAGAAATTAAAACAAAAGAAGCAAAACTTTGGATCTTCGAATCAAAAGCAAGGGAAAGGTGCCCCCAAACCGCAGAATAAAGGACAAAGCCAAGGCATGGCAACCCAAGACAACCTGCCAAAAAGACAAGTGAAGAACAACACTACGAAGCTAAAGAAGGAAATGGGAAAGTGGTGTGACTTCCATAAGAGCTCCACTCACAACACGAGTGTCGGGCCAAGCAGTCGCTGGTGGCCTCGATGAGGGCGTCTGAATCAGATGCATGGTCCGACTTTGAATCAAAACCTGACAAGGGGAATGACAAAGGGAAGCAGATTATTGATGCGGAGCCCAACGCCATTGTTGCCACTACGAAGATCCAGAAGGAGGAACGAGAAGATCGAGAGGAGGTAGAGCATCTCTTCCACTCCCTGATGTGGGTGAAGGGCTACGGTTCATTGTCGAAAAATGGAGCCAAAATAACCACATTTCAGCAAATTTCGTGAAGCGGTTCAAATTGTCGACCACAGCGCACCGACAACCATACACCATTAGGTGGCTTCACCAAGGACGAGATCTCAGCATCAGCGAGTAGTGCTACCTTCCCTATAGCATCAAGCCCTTCATGGATGAGGTATTATGTGGCATTGCTCCTATTGATGTTTGTAATGTATTATTAGGCAAACCATACTTATGGAAGCGACATGTTGTGTGTGAGTCTCGGCCTTGCACTGTTATTCTTACTTTGGGAAATAAATCGTATAGAATACAAGAGGTACCACCGCCTCCCACTATCTCTTTGGTTACTATAAAACAATGCAATAATCTCATTTCCCAAACAAGGAAATTTGTTTTCCTGATGATCCGCCCCCAGGGAAGAAGAAGACTGTGGCCACGGCCTCCAGACATGGCTCCTTTGCACGACAACAAAAAATGGACAAGGCTGTGGAGGAGTATGGGGACATCCCTCTCCCACAGGGGTGCCTCTACACTGTCAGGTCAAGCACCCCATTGACCTAACCCTAGGTGCGCCAATACCCAATGGACCAATCTATAGGCGCTTTGTTCTAGAGAATGATGAAATCAAGAGGCTGATTCAAGAGCTGCTGTAGAATGGTCACATCTGGCCAAGTTCATCACCCTGTGGGAGCCTAATCATGCTGGTACAAAAGAAGGATAGGACTTGGAAACTCTGTATTGACTATCGGGCATTGAAGAAGATCACTGTCCGGAATAGGTACCCCGATCACATGAATTGATGACCTTCTGGACCAACTCAAAGAGGAAAAATATTTTAGTAAGATCAATTTGAATTATCAGTATCACCAGGTACCAATTGAACCCTCTGATGTGTGGAAGACTACCGTCAAAGCCAAGGAGGGCCTTTTTGAATGGCTCGTCATGCCTTTCGGATTGACAAATGCTCCCGCAACCTTCATGAGGCTGATGGATGACATCTTGTGTCCATTCACTAACTCATTTGTAGTGGTATACTTGGATGAAATTCTAATCTTTAGCCAGACTTGGGAAGAGCACCTCCACCACATCTAAGAAGTCCTCCAAACACTGCGGCAACACAAGTTGTCTGCCAATTTGAAGTAGTGCACTTTTGGCATGACCTAGGTTCAATATTTGGGATACATTATTGATGAAAGGGGGGTGGATGTGGATCCAACCAAGATCCAAGTCATTCGGGATTGGCCAGCCCCAACCACTCTAACAGATCTTCGTAGTTTTCTGGATCTTGCTAATTTCTACTGCAGGTTGGTTTTGGGATTCTCTCATATCACTTTGTCCTTGAGTCAAGTCACCAAGGGAGGAGCGAAAGCAGAATTCTGCTGGTCAGAATCTCAACAGAAGGCATTCGTAGAATTGAAGCATCACCTCTATTCTGCCCAAGTGCTCACATTACCAGACTTGCAACAACCATTTGAGATCGAGACAGATGCCTTTGACTATGCTATTGGGGCAATTATTACTCAACAGGGGCATCCAGTGGCATATAATAGTGAGACATTATCTGACACAATTCGAAAGTATCCCACTTATGACAAAGAAATGTATTCCATTGTGCATGCTTGTCAACAATGGAAGAATTACATTTTGGGGAAGGAGACAATTATCCACACAGACCACCGACCCCTGCAGTTCATACAGACACAAGGGAAGTTGCAGAACGATCGCCATGAGAAGTGGTCCACATATCTGCAACAATTTCATTTGAACATCAAGTACAAGAAGGTTAGCACCAATAATGTTGCAGACTGCCTCAGCTGACTACCGATCATGGTCATAACCACAGTTCTCAACTCTTGTGGGCATGAGACTTTTGATTGGCTGCTTCTCTACAAGAGCAATCCAGAATTCAGATACACATACAAGGCACTCTTGCGGGGTATGAAACTTCCAAATTTTCACCTCCAAGATGCACTATTATGTCACCTGGGACACCTTTGTGTTCCTTCAAGCGAGCATGCCAATTTGATATGGGAAGCACACTACAGTCAAGTCGCTGAGCATTTTGGGGTCGAGAAAACAATGGAAATACTGCGGAAGTATTTATATTGGATAAAACTTCGATGGGATGTTGGGAAGTACATGAGATACTACACTACTTGCGCCATTGTCAAACTGACCATCAAGAAGCAAGGGCTCTATACTTCACTACCTACCCCTACTCGACCTTGGGAATCTATCTCCATGGATTACATGTCAGGCCTTCCTTCTACTAAGCATGGAAACGATTTTGTTTTCATGGTCATTGACAGATTCTCAAAAATGGGCATTATGGTGGCCTACAAGAAGAATATCACAGCAAAATCCACTGCTAAATTCTTCTTTGAGTGAGTGTCAATGCACTTTGGGATCCCACAATCTATCCTATCAGATCACGACAGAAAGTTCCTCAGAATATTTTGGTCGAGACTCTGGTCAATGTTGGACCCCAAACTCACCAAGTCCACAGCTTTCCATCCCCAAACTGATGGCCAGACAGAGGTCATCAATAGGATGATTGTACACATTCTGCGCATGTACAATTCAAAGAAACCATGCACATGGGATTAGAGCCTTCCCTATGTACAACAAAGTTATAATCGGGCTCTCCATAGCTCAACCGGCCACAGCCCCTTTCAGGTGGGCTTGGGATTCTGGCCACTATGTCCCATTGACGTAGCCATGCCATTTGCAACTACTCAGGTTGATTCAGCTTGTGTCCAGTCTGAAGATGACAAAGCAAACAACTTCATCGAGCGCATTCAACACGTCCACCAACAGGTTCATGACATATTGGACGAAGCCAATGCTAAGTACAAGCAATGACATGATCAACATTGGGTGCCACAGAACTTCCAGGTGGGCAAAAAAGTGTGGCTATATTTGCAAAAGAAGCACCTCAGTGGACCCCATCGCAATATTTACCCATTCCGATATGGGTCATACACCATCACCAAGGCTGTACGGAACAATTCCTTCGAGCTCAGTATTCTACCATTCCTTGGTTTGCACCCAGTATTCAATGTAGACCACCTTCGTCCCTACTTCCCACCTCTATTGGATACCTCTAACATTGTAGAAGAACTCACACCAAAAGATTTAAACCCAAACTGCATGGAACAGGTGACCACAGACTGTATCATGGACATGAAAATCAAGAACACTTGCCGATAGAAGATCCAACTATATCGGGTTATCAAAGTTGGCCAACTCCTGCACCAAGGCAAGTGGATCACCACGGACCAAGTTCAATAAAAGTTTCCTCATCTCATGGAGGAACTCAACGTAATGGGGACCATTGCTTCCTAAGGGGGGAGGAATGATCTAGGTGGATATTGGTGGCCACCTGCCTATTCCACTTGGGGCCCCACCATTGTCTCTTTCAGTTTTTTTCACAACTTACTATTTTTAGCAGTTTTTTAGGTCCTGAACTTTCGGAGCCATTTTGAGGCCCCAAATGGAGACATTATGCTAAAGTTACATCCCCGGTAAGTTGAAACACCAATTTACCCAAAGGGGGCCCATAATTTTGATGCTTCATCTCCTAGGGTTAGGTTTTTGGACGTTTAGAGTTCTCCATTGTTTCTCCGTAATAAATAGGCCCTCGAGCCTCATTGTAACATAGTTCAGAGGTCTGTAGTCGCCACATGTCTTCTCATAGATTCACTACCAGCACCCTAGCTATTTTATTTCCATCATGTTTGTAAACATATTTCTGTGATTTAATATTAATGAAATGAAGCCTTATTTCCATTGTATTTATATGTTTATGGTTATTTCTATATTCTGTTGCGTTCCTGCATAAATCTGGATCGGTCATAAACCACTCCAGCAAAAGTGAAACATTTTAAAGTCGCCATAATAAGTTTTTATTTCAACTATAAATATTTCACATGTGCAAATTATTCAAGTAATGTACCCTCACCTATTCAAGCACAACTCATTGTATAAATATGAGTTACCTCTCACCTCATTTGGACATTATTGAGTCACACATTCTTATTTTTCTCTAAATCAAATTGTTTCATACAATTGGATATCCTCTCTCACTCTCTCACAAGTGTGGCTAAAGGACAACGGTAAAGGATGAATTTCCATGTGAGATTTTAGGCATAAAATTAAGATTCTTGATGAGCTTTGACAGAGTTTTTCTTGACCTCATGTTTTGAAGGTAAAAATTATGATTTTGAGAGTTTTCATTGACTCACACTAAAAATCATTTTATTGGGGAATTCAGTGTTTGTTGTGGTAAATTTCATGAGGTAAATTCCAAGATTATCATGACCTTTTATGTGTTTTTATGTGTATTTCTTGAGAAAATTAACATAAGAAAAACACTCAACATCAACATGTAACAAACATGAACATCACCATAAATAGTAACACAACAACACATGATCAAGGAGTTCACCCCGAGCTTCCAATGGGTTGGCCCTCTTATATTATGCTAAAAAGTGTGATTACATACATTTGTAAAGTTCAAATAGCTCCAAAACCTGCTCGAATGCCCAAAAATGTCTGTCTAGCCTCTTTATGCTTCATATTTGGTCAAAAAATGATTAATTTATGGCTTCCGACAAGTTTTCCCACTAATCGCTCCACAAATTCCTCCAAATACTGCACCATCCTACAATTTCGCCGCAAAATTCGCTAATAAAGCATGACATTGCCCAATTTCCACACGAAATTTTGAGAGCACTTTAATTCCTAATGATGCCTTAAAATTGAATTAAATACCATAATCTATATGGTTAAATAAAATAATTTTATAATAAAAAAATCCACAGTTTTCTCTAATCATCGGCGCTAACTCGTCGAGATGGACACATGTCATGGATTGCGAGAAGGTTAATGCTTTTTGCCACCCAATCGACACTCTCATGGTAGTCTCGGCATGCGGCATTAGTGGTGGTCACATGTCACGATGATAGTGGCATGAAATGTCATGGTTAGTTGGGGTGAGGGTCTAGCCTCATGCCCATGGTCCTGCCCCTAGCTATGGTGACGAGGGCTGGGGCTAAACCCTGCCCCCTCCCCCATTTCAAAAACCATGTCATAATAAAATTATGTTGTCACCATTATATATTAAGATTCATTGTGATCGCATAGTGGTAAAGGCTTCGTCCTAGTTGCTTCGATGTCATGGGTTCGGCCCTTGGTCGCTCCGCTTGGACCTTGAAAAAGTTTTGGTGGGCCTTGGGCTGCCATGTGGCAGCCCCTAGTTGGGCGACATGGAAGTGTGTGATTGGACTCCATAAAACCCAATCAAAATTATTCATTTCAAACCAAAGGCATAGTGCGACTTGGCACAATCAAATTCACCGAGGAATACGCCCTTTAACCATTCAACCTGCCACATGGGAATTCCTAGTGAGATATATGGACTCCTCACTAGGTTTTCCTCCCTTTTTTCAAAAAAAAAATTGTTTGTTTGACAAAGGAGACAAAACGTGTTTCTTAGAGCATATGGTGTTGACTTTTGGCTAAATGAGTTTCCTCAGATTCAAAACGATGAGATATATGTGGTCGTTTAGGTTCCACATCAGTCCAACAACTTTCATTTTTTGGCATAATTTTGAGCACCTCATCACTCCTCCCCACTCAGAGCTTTTGGACCCCAAAAGATCACTTTCAGTTTTTCAGCAGATTAGTGTACACTTCCCTCACCTTTACAATCTTGATCCATTTGGCCTTACTCTGATTTTTGCCTTTGAGCCCCACATGCAGCTCATGTAAACTCCCTCTTTTTGATGTCCTTGTTCTTTTGTCAAGAATGGTGTCCTGTTGAAGCTCATCAAGGTATTTTGGAGAAAAATAATCAATGGAAGGAATCTGAACATGTTCTCCTTTAGCTTCAGTCAATGGTGGCTCATAGAAACTTAACTTCCAAACATTAACGGCAGAGTAAATTTTCATATATGAAGGAAAATATAACTTGAATGAATTGTCACCAATCTATTCCAAAATCATGAAAGGAACATATTCGATTGTTTTTAGTTTTTTACCTTCTCCTTGAAGCCTCTCTTTGCTAATGTGAAGCCAAACTTCATCACCAAATTGAAACTTGGGATGTATATGATGCTTCTCGTGCCTTTCTTTGTACTTTCCTTGGATATTTTCAAGTTGATCTTGAACAATTTCATGTATCAATTGGATTTCTCTATGAACTTCATGGCTTTTTCAATGTCATTGTGGCCATTAATAGCATCATCCTCACAAAAAATTAAATCCAATGTAAATCTAGGAAAATATCAAAGACATGCCTCAAATGGAGATGTTTGTGTAGAGGAGTGTTTTGCATGGTTGTAAGCATGTTGAGTGTAGTTAAAGTTTTCATCCCGCAACTTAGGATGCTTGATGTAGTATCCTCGAAGAAGATGTATGATTTTTAAATTGACCACTCTGGTTTGCCCATTTGTTTGTGGATGAAAGGTTCTACTCTTTTTCAACTTTTTATCCATCAAGTCCCACAAACTTGACGAAAAATTCCCAACAAATCAATAATCTAGATCACTAATAATGGATGTGGGAAATCCAACATAGACCCAAACATCCTCAAAGAATAGTTGAGTTGTTTGTTCAGCGTTTATTTTCTTTTTACATGAAATTAATATACACATCTAGCTGAGCCTATCCACAACTACATACAAATAATCATGACCTATTTTTGACAATGGAAGACCTCCTACAAAATCCATAGAAAATCTCTCCCATGGATGTGGAGGTATGGGAAGTAGTGTGTACAATCATAACTTTCTATTGCTAGGCTTATTAACTGCAAATAACAAGAAAACATTAAGTAAATGTGACACACTTTCAAGCATATGAGGCTAATAACAATACCTATGAAGATGTGACATTCTTTTTCTTACACCAAAGTGTCCAACAATAAGAGAAGTATGTGATTCCCTTATGAAATTCACTCTCTTCCCCCGTGGAAGACAAAGCTTTCCAAAATGGTCCAAAATTTATTATGTACATGGTAATCCAGTTCCTCTACTTGGTTTCCTTGACACAATTTTTCATAAACATATTTGAATTCATTATCAAATGAATATTGCTCAACATAGCTTTCATGCAAACCAAAATTATGCTTGAGTAATTTAGTTTTACTAAAAATAGCCCTAGAAAAAATATCAAAAACCTTGTTGTATATACCTTTCTTATATGTGATTACCAAGTGGAATTGTTGTAGGAAACCCATCCATCAAAAATTCCTTGATCGTTGCAACTTAGTATATGATTGCAAGGATTGCAATGGTTGGTGGTTAGTGTGTATGATGGTTTCCTTTCACATCAAGTAGTGTTTCCAATTTTTGACAGTTTGAACCAACACATAAAAATCCTTGTAATAAATAGGATAGTTAATCATTTCACCATTGAAATTTTGTGAATGAAATGAAATGAGCTTACCATGTTTCGTAAGGACTACACCCATGGCATAGTCGCTTGCATCAATTTGAATCTCAAAGGCCTATCCCAAATCCGATAGTGAAATTACTGGGGTTGAACTAATATTATCCTATAAAGCATCAAAAAAAATTTCTAGTTTCCTCCCCGCTCAAAGAAATATTTCACACTAGTTAATGCATTAAATGGAGCTATGATAAGAAAGAATTTAGGAATAAACTTCCTCCAATATTGGGCCGCTCCAAAAAAAATCCTATCACAGTGACTATCTTGTGCGTTGGACAATTTTCAATGAAATAAACCTTAGAGGGGTCTATATTTCACTCACCACCTCCAACAATATGACCCAAGTACACCCAACAAGTTTTACCAAATTCACATTTTGACATCTTGAAAAACAGTTGTTCTTTCGTTAAGACATCAAGTACTTTTCTTACATGCATGACATGTTCATCACGTGATTTACTGAAAAATCAAGATATCATCTAAGTATACTATGATAAACTCATCAAGAAATGGCCTCAACACATCAGTAATCACACACATGAACGTAGTAGGAGAATTACATAAACTAAAAGACATTACAAGCCATTAAAAAAAACCTTTTTTTGTATTGAATGTTGTCTTCCAAATGTCACCTTCAGCAATTCTAATTGATGATAGCCACTCCTCAAGTCCAAATTATTAAACTACTTTGAATTTTTCAATTGATGAAGTAGGTCATCTATTCTAGGAAGTGGATAATGGTTCTTTATCTTAATGTTGTTCAACACATGAAAATCTACACACATGCGCCATGTTCCATCCTTCTTTGGAACCAACACAATAGGTGACCCACATGGTTAAGTACTTGGTCAGATGATCCCTTGTCCAACATATCTTTAATTTTATTTTTGATTTCAACACTCTCCATCATTGAGATCCTATACCGCCAATGTTAGGAAGAGGACAATCTTGCTGCAACTGTATTTCATGTTGGATTCCCCTCTTGGGAGGTAATCCCTTCTGTTCCTGACACATCTCATTATTTTGATTAACCACTTCAATAAAATCATATTTCAACTTTGGATCACAACCTTTTAATGCTTCATAATCAATGTCATTCTTTGGTTAAATCATAAGAAGAAGAAAATTATTTCTTGAATTCACTAGTATTTTCATTTGTCCCTCATTAACTAATGAAAGGTTTAGTTTCTTGTGATGAGCCCTCACAATATAATCCACACCATATTTGAACAAGTGGTACGTGTTTTCATTGAAATAGAAGATGTATTTTCTACCATAAAGGTAAGGACTACCCAAAACAATTCCTAAAATATCATGCGGTACAACATCTAATTCGACTTCATCAATGAAGTTTGTTGTGATTGCAAACCAAAGAATACACTTTCTTGTAATATGTAAAGTTTTGTTCTTGCATATCCAACCTAATGGATATGGTTTGTGATGTGGAATGGTTACAATATTAATTTTCTTGACTAAGTCTTCAGATATCGAATTGGCTTGAGATCCACTATCAAATAGTGTGTCAATTTTTGTATGTTTTGAAATAACGCTCATATGAAATAATTCAATCCTCATTTCTTCATTTCGAGTACTAGTGTGACAATTTGATGAAATAGTGATATATATGGATTATTTTCCTTTCATACCCATGGTTGTAATTTTAGTTTCATCACCTGAATCGTATCCCAATTCCTATTGAGTGGTTGCGGTTGTTTTTTGTTTCCCCTTGTTGAATTTCTTGGGCCTCATCTCTGGATAAAGATTCCAACAATGGTCCTTGTCGTGACCCTCTTTGGAACATATTTTGCAGGCTATTTTCTCTCCTTCATTTTTAACTAATGAATTTTTCTTTCCCTTTCCTTTGAAACCATTTCCTTTCTCTCCACCATTAAATGGCTTGTTTTTACCCTCTTCTAGAATATTTTTCCCTCTTACTTCAAGGTGAGTGGCTTGCACAGAAACCTCATCTAGATTAATGAGATTGAACATAAGGATAGTATGCCTTACCTAGCTATGTAAACCCCCTATATACTTCAGCAATGTGTCTTGTGATTGAAAATCAACACATAACATAAGAGATATTCTTCTAAATTCTTGGGTGTAATCTTGCACATTTTGACCTTTAAGTTGTTTAAAGTTCTACCAATTCATGATGCTTTTATACATATATTCCCGAGGTTTAAAATTTCTTTTCATTGCAGCCATGAAATTAGACCAAGAGATTGAGATCTTACCATGTGATTTTATCTCATATTTTGTCTTGGCTTCCCACGATACTAGTGTTGCACCCTAAAATCTCAAGGAAGTTAGCTAAATCTTTGTATCATCGTCTTGAAGGTTTTGAATCCTGAAGTAGACGTCAAACTCACGAACCCAATTTCAAGATTCTCTACATTCACTTCACCATTATACATATGCATCTCAAGTTTTAACAGGGGTGTCTTACCAATTCCTTTGGAGGTATGTTGATGAGTAAGGGATATAGTAGTGGAAGAGGATGAAGATGAAGGTGAATATGGTGGTGAGGATGATGGTGGAGTATATGGTGGCTTATCACCATTTCCATTACCTCCTCCTCCTAGAGAAACCTCTACTCTTGAAGGCCTCGACATTTCACCCTGAAGCCTTGTATTCCTCTCTTCATAGAGGACTTTAATGATATTTGTCATGTCAAATAAAGCCTTCCTAAAATCCTTCTCATCCTCTTTCATGTTATCATTTCCTTCTTCATGAGACATGCTTTCTGAAGCCTCAGGTACAATAGGAGGTGAACCTTGTGGTGGAGATTTTGGAAATTGTGTGCTCCTTCTCCTTGCTCTAACTTGAGAACCTCCACCCACAACCTTTCCTTCTCCTCTCCTAAGATCAACCTTGTAATAATTCAAACACTTGAAAAACAATTAAATCCTCCTTGCATAAGTAAACCTACTACTCTGATACCAACTTGATATGAATGGGAAAATTATTTTTTGTTGTAATAAATTCAAATTTAGAATATAAAAAAAGTGATTGAGGAGTATGACATAAATTACAAGTTAACCATGAGTTCTTATGTGTTTTTATGTAAATTTCTTGAGCTAATTAATATTAACAAAACACTGAACAACAACATATAACATACATGAACATCACCATAGAAAGTAACACAACAACACATGATGAATGATTTCACCCCGTCTGAGATATGTCTCCTTGGTACAATTTCTAATGGCTTGGCCCTTTTCTATTATGCTTAAAAGTGTGCCTATATACATTTTTAATGCTCAAACAACTCTAAAAATTTCTCCAATGGCTCCAGAATTCCCAAAAATGTCTGTCTAACCTTTTTCTACTTTGTATTTGGTCAAAAATTGAGTAATTTATGGCTTTCCCCAAGTTTTTTCACTAACCACTCCATAAATTCCTTGAAATCCGACACCATCCTACAATTTCACCCCAAAATTTGCTTATGGAGTGCGAGATTGCCCAAATTTTGGGTGAGATCGTGGGACCCCTTGAATTCCTATTGAGGCATTAAACCCAAATTGACAACCATAATGTATATTGTTAAATAAATAAAAACTATAACAAAAAAATTTATTTTTCTCTCTAACCATCGCCATTAACTACTAAGGGTGGACACATGTCATAGCTTGCAAGGCAGTTAATGTTGGCTGCCACCCAACTAGTGGTCCCATGGCGGTCTCGATAAGCATCATTGGTGGTGATCACATATTGCAGAGGTGGTGGAATGTGATGTCATTGTTAGTGGAGACACGGATCTAGCCTCTCACCCATGGTCCCACCCTCAGCCATGGTGACCAATATTGGGGCTAGACTATGGCCCCCTACCCCGTTCCAAAATCATGTCATAGTAAAATTAAGCTGACACCATTATATATTAAGATTCATTGTGATGGTGTGGTGGTAAAGGTTCTATGCTAGCTGCTTGGAGGTTGCAAGTTTGACCCCCGACCACTCCGCTCACACTTTGACAAAATTTTGGTGGCCCTCGTGCTGCCATGATGTAGACCCTAGCTGGGCCATGTGGCATCCTGTGATTGGCCTCCATAAAACCCAATCAAAATTCGCCATTTCAAACCAATGACGCAGTGCCAATTGGAAAAATATCGTTCATTCAAGAAGGTAGCATTTGACTAGTCAACCTAACACATGGCCTTGCCTAACGAGATGTACGGACTCCTCTCTTGGTTTTCCTGCATTTAAAAAAAGAAAAAATTTATTTATTTTACAAAGCGGACAAAACATGTTTTTGCCAGAATACGGTGTCGGTTTTCCACAAAATGAGTTGTGCCAGATTCATAACGAATATATCTATATGTCCATTCATGTTCCACACCATTATGAAAACTTTCATTTTTGAGCACATAATAAAAAACCAAGAATTTCACTACTAAATGACAGAACGGAAATTGTAGAAATTGGAGATTGTTGACAACTTTTCACCAAGGCCTTCCATACAACATTTCACTTCGATATTTTTGGAAGATGTTTGTATCAACTGACTGCAACTTATGGAACAGAAACCGAGGCTTTCTAGCCACTTTGACCGCAAAGAAAATTGCAGGTTGACCGAAGAAAATTACAACAATTTTCTCTCTCCTTTGACTGAGTTTGACTCAAATATTTTTGGTTGACTTGGACCTGATGATCATGATGAGTTTGAATAGAGAATACTAAGTTTTTTTGAGGACATTTTATTTATTATTTTACCAGTGTTGAATTTGTAGTAAGGGGTGATTTGACTACAATTGATCCCAGAATTTGACAAGGTTGATTTTCCTATGTATTGGATAAGTGAATTTTATTTTTGTATTTTGTCTCTCTCGTGAACTATTGAATAATAATAATAAGAATTGATTAAATGGTTTTCCCACTTTATGGTTTTTCCCTTGCGTCTCCTAAGTTTGGTGTTCTCTTGTCTTGGCTTGTCTTATGCATTTTTCTTTGTTGTATCTATGTTTATTGTCAATGTGTTTAAGTTATTGCGCTTGCTAATCGAAATAACTGGAAATTGTTATTGGGATCCTAAAGCAACATTGAATTAAATTGTGCTAAGCAAAGAACATACCATTTTTAACTATAGTTAACATGGTATGTGAGGTGAGGAGAAGGAAAATATGAAGAAATAGAGATAAAATAAATCACAAAGATCTATTGAACAAGGACCAAGACTCAATGGATTATACATATTACTTCAAATATGAGGATAAGGTCAATGATAAATCTGATTATCATCCATGTAGGATGTCTTTGGACTTGTCTTTGGAATAAAATGATGTCATGGATTATGTGTAGCGAAATGTGTTGGAGCCTCCTTCAAATGAATCAGCAACTACTAATACAAAGGATAAGAAATGTGAGGCCAAACTATGAAGATCATTAGAGACTCCATTAAAAAACATTCGGTTTCTTATGTTTCTAATTTGGGCACAATTAACGAGATGCATGACAAATTTATTGGGGTGTTCAAATCCAACAATGTAAACCAAAACCTCTTTCTCAAAAATAGGTTGAAGGGCATCAAGATGGATAGGGGGGAGCCTATATAATCCTACTTCATGAGGATTACCGAAATCAAGAATGACATTGTATCTATTGAAGAAGTTGTTTCTAACAGGGAATTCACTCTTATTACTCTTGTAGGTCTCCTAGGACCTTTTGATGTGTTTAACACCACTATTATTAACAATGAAAATATTTCTCCTTTCAAAAAATAATTGATTAGATGTAATGAATAATTGACTAGGATGATGGAGTGAGACAAGCCTTCAAATGGAAATGAACCTACTGCATTCTTAGCTCATGCTGAAAGGAAGAACAATTCTCCTCTAAATAAAAAAGGGCAATGATTTGAGGGATTCAAAGAAGGAATAAAGGGAAGATGTTTCAATTGTAACAGGATTGTTCACTATGCTAAAGAGTGTTCTCATAAGAAGGATACAACATAGTATGACAACAGTCACAGTAATTTCAACAACAAAGGAAAGAGGAGTTTTCTCGTGGCTCGATATGGAAATGGTTGACCTCCTAAAAGGTTAGGAAACTCCAAGTATGAGGAATCTAATGTTGTATAAAATAAAAAGGAGTTTTATATTAATTATGCCCTTACCTATGTCTCTCCTCAAGACACTTTGGATAATTTGTTGATTGATAGTGGTGCCTCAAGTCACTTCACTGGGTAGAAGGAGGCCCTCTCTAATTTGATTGAAAAGAAAACTAATTTGGAGATCATACTTGGAGACAATGCCACATGACTGATGAAAGGGATAGGTATTGTCACTCTTCACTTGAATCAAGGTCAAATCCTTCAGCTACAACATGTATTGTGTGTACCTAATTCTAAAAATAGTGTGGTATCTATTTCTTCGATTGAATACAAAGGCTTCAAGGTAGAATTCATTGATGGGAAGGTACGTATCTGGATAGGAACCTGGCAGATATATTTACACTTGGATTTAGAGTTGAAGGTCGCTATCAGGTTGGAGGAAATCCTTTGGGAGCTATGATCTACAACATTTCTCTTCAATATGAATTATGGAACCAAAATTTTACTCACCTTCATTACAAAGCCTTAGATGATGCAAGGAATATGGTCATAGGTATGCCCAAATTTAACATAGATCATTAAATTATTTTTCAGGGTTGTGCTACTCGAAAACGTACAAGGGGATCATTCCCCTCAAGTAAGACTCAAAGTAACAACATTTATAATCTATCTTGTATGTTGCACATAACATCATTGGGAGGATAATTTTACTGTGCAATTTTTTTGGATGACTTTTCCCGCAAAAAAAGAACCAATTTCATGAATAAGAAAGATGAAGTGTTCATATGGTTATGCTTTTTCAAAGCCTTGGTTGAAAATCAAATAAGAAATAAGATCCAAATATTGCGGACCAATAATGGGAATGCATATGAATAAAATGAATTCGATGACTATTATAGAGAAGTTGGTGTTAAGAGGGAGCCCCCTACTACATTTACTCCTGAGAAAAAATGGAGTTGTCGAAAGGAAGAATCAAACAATTCTAAAATATACTCATGAAATGGTTCATGACCAAGTCCTACCGAAGTTCTTATGGGGATAAAATGCCAACACTATTGTATATGTTCAAAATAGATTTCGACATCACGAATTGGACTTCAAGACACCTAAATAAGTTTTCACCATTTTTGTCCTTGGGAAAGTCAGATAACTTCTTATCCCAAGGAACGAAAATGATGATAATGTAGGAAAGAGGGATGAATCTCCGATCGATGACCATAAATCGCTCTATGGGTTGAAGAAAGCCCCTAGGGCCTGATATGAGAGGATTTATAGCTATCTTACAAAGCTACGATCTACGAAGAGTGAAGCTCACCCGAACCTATAATTCAAGTTTGAAAAGGACACGCCTCTCATTCAGGTACTTTATGAGGATGATATATTACTGATAGGTACAAAACCTCTAATTTATCAATTCAATAGGAAGTTGGCTTATGAATTCGAGATGAAGGACCTAGGTTTTATGCACTACTTCCTAGGCTTGAAGGCCTGCAAAAATCTAGGTGAGATTTTCCTTTCTCGAGGAAAATAAATTGTGAATTTTCTCGAGAGATGTGGGATGGTGGAATGAAAATATGTGACCAATTCAATGAAACCCAAATTCAAGAAGCTACGTGAAAGTATTTTTGGGCATGATTTGGAAAATATTTCCGAGTATCGACAACTTTTGGGGGGCCTAATGTTCTTGTTAAACTCTCGTCTCTACATATGCTTTCTTGTGAATGGATTGAGTCAATTTATGTTCAAGCTTCATCACCTTCATTGGATTGCTTCCAAGAAACCCTTCAGATATCTCTGTGGCACAATAAAATATGGTTTTAGATACATTGTTAGGAATTTTAGGGTACATGGATATATTGATGGTGTCTAGGTTGGAAGTGTGGTGGATCGTCAGAGCACTTCTTGATGTTTCTTCACATTGATATATTCTTCAATATCTTGGATGAGAAAGAAGCAAAAATGGTTTCTTTAAGCACCAATGAGGGCTAACACATTACTGATAGTACGGTTTCTTATGAAGTTGTTTTGTTAAGGAAGCTCTTTAGTGATCTATTTGAGCATCTAATATATACCACCGTCATCTACTGCAACAACCAAAGTGGGATTCACTTTTCAGAAAATTCTGTGCTGCACGACTGGTCCAAACATATTGATAGCATATACCACTTTATCCAGGATATTGTACAATAAGGAAAAATAAGGCTACATCACATGACTAATAATAAGTTCGCATACATTCTCATGAAACCCTTGGTGAAGGTAAAATTCTTAGCCTTCCATGAGAGACTTGGAGTCATGGAAAGACCCTCTTATGAGGGTCATGTATGATTTCGACACTGAGATTTGGGAGCTCCATGGTGATAGGGGTACTTCTTGGAGCTATGAGCGACCATAGGGTGAGTGGTTCAAATTCCTCTAATGGTGTGTTGTGTACAGGTTTAGTGGTTTAACTTCCCCTATGATACTGCATGATGGTTAACATGTGTGCAGGGTTAGTGGTTCACCTTCCCTTATTATTGTGGAAAAATTTATGTAGGGTGATTCATTCACCTTCCCCTATTGTTGCTGATATATGCATAGGATGAGTGGTTCACATTCTCCTATGGAAAATGAGCAGGATGAGTGGTTCACCTTCTCATCTGGATCCCCTACCTAGAGATTCATTCAGGCATCGATGTGTGGACATGTCGATGGGACGTGGTTTTCCCTTTACCCAAATTTAGGATGCTCATTCCTAACGGTTGATGGTTCACATTTTGGTGGGATGTGGTTAATCATTTCCCCATGAGCAGGACAATTCCTATGATTGATTGGTTGGAATTCAGGTAGAACATGGTGCATCATTTCCCTAGTCTGAGTGGTTTGCATGCATGTAGGATATGGTTTATCCTTTCCCTACGTGTGGTTGTGATATGTGTTTGTAGGTCCAATCGTTAACCTTCCCCTACAAATAAAATATTTGTAGGATGAGTGGTTCATCTTCTCCTATGGAATATGAGCAGGATGAGTTGTTCACCTTCTCTTCTTGATGCCCTAGCACACATCCTACCCATGTAGTATGGGACTCATAGGGAGTACCTCTCATCTAGCTAATGAGTTGGGAAACGAGGATAGGGACCATAGCACTATTAATGGATGCATTTTTTACAGTTGGACTCGCAATGTATATTGTGCATGGTGTTCAACAACTCGATCTACGATTAATTGAGGTTCTACCTCTCAACAAAAAAAAATTAGTGGAGAGTGGCAAGGTCTTGTGACGCACTCTCGACAAATACTTCTTCATTATTACTTCATGGTTTAGCAGAGAAAAGAAGAGAAAAAATGAAAAATTTGGTACATGATAACACGATGGCATGACGATAAGTGGCAATAATTAGATTGGCAAGTGAAATCCTCCCTAGTTGAGAGAGAGTGTTAAATTTGGAAACTAGCACCAAATTCCACCTCGAGGTTGTTCATTTGATGGAGATGATGAACTCATTAGATTCCTCTTTTTGAGAGGCCTAAGATTTATATATAGGTCATCTCACTCGGGAAAGCATAAGCGAAATTTTGAATTTATTCACTTACATGTGCAAATTATTCAAGTCAAACTCACACTTGTATGCTCAAGAAGCCCAATGAACGTGTCTCGTCACCCTCAGCTAATTATATAAATAGGAGTGAACTCCCATACCATTCGGACATCATTCACTCATGCATTTTTTTATCTCTCTTCATCATATTTGTTCGTACAACTTGGGTATCTTTTCTCTCTCTCTCTCTCTCACAATTGTGTGGCTGAAGGACGAATTTCTCAAAGAGACTATAGACCAAAATTTCAGACTATTGACCAATGTTTACTAGCATTGACTAAGTTTTCTTGACCTCCCTTGACTGCATCTTTTACGTAAAAATTATGATTTTGGAAGGTTGCATTGACTCACACTAAAACCTGGAAATTCTAGGCTAAATCACAGAACATAAATTGCATAAATTTAAGACTTTTTACCATCGTTTATTGAGACCTTCGACACATCATTTAACTTCAATATTTTGGGGAAATTTTTATCTCAGAAATCCCCAAATTTTGGCACATAAATTAAGGTTTTCTGAACACTTTTATTGCAAACCAAATTGCAAGTTAACCATTAGAAAATTACAATAGTCCTCTCTCTCCTTTGATTTGGTTTGAATCATTTGTTTTGGGATGAATTTTAGCTTCTTGTCATCTCAAGTTTGACTCGTGCATATTGAGATATTTTGAGGACCTTTTATTGTTTCTTTGACTAGAGTTGAATTTCTAGTTAGGGCTTTTTTGACTATAGCTGACTGAAAAATTTCACAGGGGTAGTTTGACTTTGTATTGGACAAGTGATTTTTATTTTTGTACTCTCCCTCTCTGCTAAAATATTGAATAATAACAATAATAATCGATCAAAGGGTTTTCCTCACATTGAGTTTTTTCCTCGGCATTTGCCAAATTCATTTTTCTGACTTGTCTTCTGCATTTTGTTTTATGTTGTATCTACATTTTCTGGAAATGTGGTCAATTTATTGTGATTGCTACTGAAAATATTTGGAAATTGTGAATGGGTTGCTAAAGTAACATTGAATTAAATTACACTAAGCATAGAATGTACCATTGTTAATTAAAATTAATACATATTATATTCAACATCACATTTTTCTATCGAGTCTGGTGTTTTTTAATGTTCCTAGAAAACAAACAATATTAAGTTGTGGAGGGGCTGGTTTTCTCATTTAAAGAACTATGTTTTCATTAGTTTTTAAAACTAAGAGTAAATCATATTTTATTCACCCTTGCATTTTCATATGGAAATAGGGATTTGAGTGCTTTCCAACCATTCAACACTTTTTTTTCTTGATTTATCATTCATTTCTATGTTGTAATTCAAGTGATGTTTAATGTTCTTAAATGTAGAAAATCGAAATGTGTTTTAGTTTATGTATCTATTATTTTATAATGCACAAATATTAAAATGTGGAAAAGTATGATACCCTCTTGTTGTCTAAAATATCTCCATATGTGCTCTAATTGCAGATTTTCCTATTATATAGGCTCAACAATATTGTCAATATGCCACAAGGAAGCTTTCAATTTTAATTTGAATATATCTGATTTCTTTATACGCTTTCAATTGAAAAAAAAAATATACTTGGTTATGTTACCTTTGATTTCCAATATATGACTATTTATTCTATCTTTAGGATCAATGCTTCATTGTAATTAGTTAGAAATTTTGGTTGTATTCATTCCTTCTAAGTGTGAAATAATTTCTCTTTGTACCTAGAACTTAATGACTCTTAATGAATATGGACAATTGACTTGTAGTAATAATTCTCTATGTGTAATTACAATATGAGTTCCATATATTTATTTTATCATCAACATTATAAATCAAAAATTTACAGTCACCTTTTAACCATTTATCATATTGATAAAATGTTTTCAATTGATAAAATAATTTCAAATAAGTATTCTGAAATCAAAACATAGTTATACTTAACCATATTCAAAAACTCAAAATAACAAATTTGAGCTAGGGGATATCACGTCGTCCCCTGCTTGAATTTGATACAATCCTGATGCATATTCATAATCTCTAAAATTATTTCCTACATGGTAAAAATAGAGATGGGATAAGACATCCTCAAACTTTCAAGATTACTCTTTTGGGCTGAAATTTTTCCATTTAGCTTTCACTTGTGTTTTGTCTCTGTTTGCGAGCATGACTACCTTCTGATATACAATATGTAGTGGTTCTTTCATGAACACTCCATCTAGTTCTACTTCTACAACATTAAAATAAATTATATTATATTTATTTAACAAAGATACATGAAATAGATTACAAAATTTTATGTTTGTTGGAAGGGAGAGATCATAAGAAACTCATCCAGTTTTGGCCAATAATTTAAAAGTTGTATAGTATCTACATCATAACTTGGCACAATTTCCAAGAGTAGGTATGTTTTCCTTTTCTTTCACTTATAAGTACACATGATCTCACACATTAAACTCTTTAGGAACACTCTTCAAATCTACACAACTCTTCTATTGATCTTTGGTTTCTTTTTTAATTATGCCCTACGTGTTTAACCACTAACCACTCGTTAAATTTCCTTTAACATATTTGGTCCCAATATCAACCAACCCTAATGATGGTCACAACTTAGAGTCACTTTTCATATTCTTGGGTACATTACATCAAATGGGCTCATCTTTGAAGAAGTTGGATATTCACTGATATAGTAAAATTCAACTAAGTAGAGATAATATTCCCACTTTGTGGGATTGTGTATGACATACATTGTTAACATATATTCTAACATTTTGTTGGTTCTTTCTATTTTCCATCATTTTTAGCATGATAGGTTGTGATAAAGTTTAACTTCCAAATTTTATAATTGAACTTGGCATCATGGTCTAAAATCAAGGTTTTGGAAATAATTTGGATCCTAAATATGTCATTCATAAATTTTTACTTTTCTTATGCCCTTAAAGCTATATTTAATAGCCATAAAATATGTGTCTTTACTCAGCTTATCTACCACTACCATGATAGACTAAGGTTTCCTCCTAGTCCTTGGTAATCAAGTAATGAAATCCAAGAATATTTTTTCCCATTTCCTTTCTAGGATTGGAAAAGGTCGTAATAGCCTTGTTGGGTGTTGATCGAACAACCTCATCTCTTCATACTATAAGAAATTATCCACATGCTATGTTTTCTTTGTTTTCATGTTGGGGAAATAAAATCCTTCCATAATATAGTTATTAACTTTTGATAACCACAATGTATAATTGTTGGTTTCTTATGAAATTCATATAAGATAAACATTTTCATTTTTGAATCATTAGGAGAGTAAATTTTGTCTTTGTACAATGACAAATACTAATTATTTATTGAAAATTTAGATCCTTCGTACCATATATATATATATATATATTTCATTTAAATATGTTGTTGATTTTCTATTTTCCACAAAAATTTTCTTCCAATTGGTTGCCAAAATAACACATATCTAATTTAATTTTTCTTTTCAATGCATCATCAATTTTGTTCCTTTAATGTGTACTATTTCAAAATCTTATTCACTAAGGAATGTGAGCCATCTAGCTTTCCTAAAATTCAAATTTGTCTAGTGAAATATGTATTTGAGACTAGCATTGTATGTTTTTAGCTGAAAATTTCTTCCTATTTGGTAGTGCCTCTACATTTTTAGAGCATGTATGATGGTTGCTAGATATATGTAATGTGCGACAAAGTTTTTCTCATGATTTTTTAATTTATATATTCGTAATTGATTACATGGCCTTATTGCATTAAAGAATCTATCATTCCTTCTTTATAAGAAGCTATACATATAATAAAATCCTTATTATTTCAGCTAATTTTAGGATTGGAGCAATAGTTAATAACTTCTTTAGTTTCTTAAAACTATCATGATTCCATTCAAGTTTCCCCCTTATTTTGCAAGGAAGTAATTGGATATGCCAATTTATAGAAACCTTCTATTAATATTTTGTGATAAAATATAATTCCAATAAATGAAATTATATTAGCTACATTTTTTGAGTATTTCCCCCTTATTAATAGTTTCAATATTTTCTCAATCCATAGTAATTCCTTCTTCAAACACTAGATGTCCCAAATATTGTATCTATTTCTGGTAAAATGAGCATTTTCTAAACTTACTACATCTCATTCTTTCTAATTGTTTGAAGAAAAATATAAAAGTGTTGATCATGTTCTTCCTTAATTTTTTCGTAAACCACATTATTATATATGAATACAACGAAATTTTTTTCAATAAAATGACTAAGCACACTATTCATTAGGCACATGAAAGTGGTTGGTGCATTAAGGAGTCCAAATTGAAGCACTACAAATTCATAGTGTTTATATTTTGTTCAAAATGTTGTTATGTGAATATATTAATCCATGATCCTAATCCGTCGATATCATGACCTTGATCAATTTTTGAAAAGAATGAAGATGTTGAAAATTGGTCAACCAAGCCATCAATCGAGCGAAAAGGATATTTATTTTTTACAGTGATATCATTTAGCTTACTTTCATATATATAAAAAATAATAATATGATAGTTCTTCTTAAAAATTAAAATTATTGCAACCTAAAGAGAACTATTAGGTCCTATTCATTTCTTATCTAGGAACTCTTGCAGTTGAATTTTGAAGTCCACTAGCTTAGGGATACTCATTTTATATGTAACATTGGATACCAGAACTACTCAAGCAATGAGATCAATGGTGAAATCTATATATCTCCTTAGAGGAATTCCTAGTATCTCTTCAAGAAATATATCTTTATATTGTTCCAAAATAGGGTAGTCTTGTAGAGAGGTTTTTGTTTGCTACTATATAAGTCTTCAATATGAAATAAAATGTTTGGCAACCTTTATGAGAACATTTATTTAATTTTTTATTTGTAACATATATATTCCACTCAAAACTTCACCACAACATATCTAATAATATTATATTAGAAATATGAAAATTATACACTTTACAGTTTATTTAAACTTATATATATATATATATATATATATATATATATATATATATATATAATTGTAATTATTGCATGCATGTGAATGGAACTTATGTAGAAACATAGAAAACAAGATTATAATCATACACAGACACATAATACAAAAAATATGCCCTGGGAAACCCTTTCAAGAGAAAAACGAGCTCGAAGTTGATGTCACTTCACTTTCTTTATCTGTTTGGAAATGAAGGTCATAGGTACAAAGAAGTAATTATGTTTGTTGCCTGTGGGCTACTATAGTGAACATATCCTCCGTGTGTTCTCTACCTCTTATTTTTCTTAGATATATTTGATTAGCTATGGAAAAGAAATGTTCTAAAAGAATGGAATACCTCTTCCTCCTCATTGTCTGGTTATAACACAACCTGATAGCCTAGTTGTCGTTAATGATGACTACATAAAATATTAAATAGTGTTACAATATAGACTTTTCTAGATTAGTTTACATCATAAACACGTGGATAGCCCATTTTCCATGAATAATGGGCATTGACGCGACATCCTCTTGAAATATAATTAGCATGATTCTTACGGCGTTGGAAATATATATGTGTGAAGAACAACATGAAATGGTGTAAGGCTAAGGTGGAAAAGGTTTACCCCCAAAAACATCATTTCATGCCTCAAAATGCTCGCAGAAGGTTTTGGATCCTGTTTTTCCAAACTGGTCCTGCCAGTAAAAATGGTCCCATGAGCTAATTGCTACACTTTTTTCACTCCAAATTCATTGAGATGGATGAAAAACAATATAATTATCCAATCCAAATCACACCTCCACATTTTGGGAGGCTTTTGTTCCCCAGAATATTTTAGTAAATGAGTTCATGGAATTTTTTCTCCACCTTCTCTCTGGTGTACCATTTAGATTTTCCTGGAATTTGTCGCTTCCATCCAATATAAAAAAGGTCATGATGCCCATGTCTTATAGCTATATACCTCATCTGAAAAGGTGTATCTCCTGTCAATTATTCGTGAGCATCTGGTGTCAAATCCTCCACAAAATGTAGGATTTATTCCACTTCCCGATCTGGCATGGAAGGCTCAAAGAACTTCAAATTATCTAGATTCATACACGAGTAAGTGTGCATACATGGTGATAAAATAAGTCGAAAAGAATTATCACCCACCTTTTACAGTATCTCAAAGGGACCATAACTCAACACCTTCATTTTCTTATAAGACCCCTATGGCCTGTCCTTGTTCAAAAGTAACCATACTCTCTCTCTTAGCTTGAATGATTTCTCTATTCTATGTTGATCCTCCCTAGCCCTATACTTCTCCTGTCACTTTTGCGATGTTTCTTTTACCTATAGATGGACCTACCTAATCTTATATATACTTTTTCCAGCCCTCAAATATCTCTTGTAAGAACTTTCCTCACTCCTCCTTTCTACCGATATGCAATATCTAAAGGTGAAATCAACAAATATCCAAAATGAACTTCAAATGAGAAATTTCCTCTCAAAGTATGGACTGATTTGATGTATGAACGTTTTATATATACCAGACTTTCATCCCAATTCTTCAGATACTTCTATTTTTATCACTTTAGACGTTGAACCAAATTCCTATTGACTACTTCTATCTGCCCATTTTTCTATCGATGGAATGTTGTACGTCACTTCCAATTTTTTTCCATATTCTCCCACAATGTAGACAACAATGCACTAATAAGTTTTTATCCCTGTTTAAAATGACACTCCTTGGTATCCCAAAGTGAACCCAGACTTTTCCAAAGAAAAAGTTTGTTAATTTTGTCCCATTGATGGTCTATTTACATGGCATAAGAACAAACATCTTATTGAATATATAAACTACCACGAACAGATAGTCTTGTCCCTTCTTATTTGTTAGGACACCTCCCATAAATTCCATGGAAATTCTTTCCCAAGGATGAATAGGTAAAACTAAGTTATGATATTGACCTTTTTTCCTCTTACCTGGCTCGATGGTACAATAAATCATGCATCCGTTTATCAACCCAGCTACTTGATCTTGCATCTTGGGCCAATTTACACACCTATTGAAGTTAGCCATGGTATTCCCTACATGAAAATACCTTGAAACCTTGGAGGTGTGAGCCTCTATAATCAACTGCAATCACTCACCTTTAGGAACACATAACTTATCCATCCTATAGAGTAGCACATCCCATAGATGGAATTTAACGGTTTTGTCACCATCGTGAACATGACTCTGACCCTACAACTACTGATACACCTCACTGAAGTAATCATCCTATAAATATGCCTCTACGTATGCATCATGGGTCAATGAATCCATGTGCGTAACAGTCCCAAAAGTTGTAATCTTTTATATCGTGGCCTTGAAAACATTTCGGCCAAAATGTTTTTTATTCCCTTTTTATACTTGATTACCAAATAAATATACTGAAAAAACCCCATACACTTCTAATTCTTGGTCTATTGTAGCTTAATTTGGGCCTACAAGTATTTTGATAGCTGGTGATCTTTGTGGCTTGCTGTCACCTTTCCCATCAAATAGTGTTTCCACCTCTTCATAGCTTGCACCATGAAATAAAGATCCTTGTCATAGTTATGGTAGTTAAGAACTTCCCCATGAAAAAATTCAGAATGGTAGCATATAAGCCTTCCTCCCTGAATCAAGAAAACTCCCATAACATACCCACTTGCATATCTCTCTTCTTATAAAGGTCACAGAAAGTTTGTTAATGCCATAAGTGGTGCTCAATTGTCTTCTTATTTGGCTCCTCGAAATCTCGTTGCTGACCTTTTCCCCACTAGAAACTGTTTCCACTTTTTGTTACGGCAAGGTGTAGTGCTAATGTCACTAAAAACAAGGTTATTAATTTCCTCACATCCTCTGTTGCCCCGATCAAACTCCTGACCTCAGAAGCATTAGTAGGCATTGGCCATTTCATGATGGCCCCCATCTTGGAAGGATCTATCTTAATCTCTCCCCCGCCAATCACACACCCAAAATACACCAAAGACTATTGTGAAAACTCGCACTTCTTCATATTTTATAGAAGATGTTTCTTCAATGTTTCTAGCACCTATGCCAAATGTGACATACACTCCTCCCATGTACCAATATATACGAGTATGTCATCCAAATATATTATAAAAAATGAATTATAAAATGGTACAATACATCATTCATTAATCTCATAAATGTAGTTGTCTCATTACATAGGCCAAATGGCATGACTAAACACTCATTAAAACCTTGCCTAGTTATAAAGGCGAGATTCCATGTATCTTCTTCTTTGACTTGAACCTGGAGAAATCTAGACTTCAAGTCCAAATTAGGGAATTATTTCTCTTGTTGGAACTGATCCAATAAATCATCTATCCTGGGCAAGGGTTATCTATTCTTGAGTGTGACTTTGTTCAACGACCTATAATATATGCATATAATCCAAGTCCCCTCCTTCCTCGACACAATAATGATGGGTGACCAACATGTTGATGTACTTGGTCAAATGATACCCTCTTCCGGAAAATGATGCAATTATTTCTTCACCTCACTTTATTTTATAAAATACTACTCATACAACCCTTTTTTTGGCAATGGGGATTCTAACAATAGCTTGACCTTGTACTCCATTTCTCTCTTAGATGGTAACCCTTTGGGCTCTTGGAACACATCCCTATATGTCTGTAACAACTCCTCTAGTTGTTAGTTGTTTTAGTTTCTTATATGATGTAGGAATAAACAACACACGATTCCTACCAATCAATTCATTGTAGTAAAATGTGTAATTTTACTAAGGCCAAGTTTATGCTTGAATTTGATTGACTTCTTTTTCATTCATCCTTTAATGAAAATGTCAAATTAATTCCCCAAAATCCCAAAATGGATTTTAGACACACATTTTCTGATTTCTGATGGCACGAACCACCACCATGAAATACAATTAACTAACATATATGCCTCCAATATGTTGTATTAGTAGCTTAAATGTTTAAAACTAAAATTTGCCCAAGGATAGTCGCCCCACAGACACTAAGAATTCATGCTCATAGAATTCAATACATCCCTGATCCCACAACGTAACCAAACAGCGTGCGGACTCGGCATCAATTCAAATTTGATTTAAAGTTATGCATTGCACAATGAAAAACACAGTTATTACTGAAGCAGGTTACCAAGACAATGAAGATAGTGATGTCCAAGGTTTCAAAACCTATCATAACCAAGTAGCACTTCTGTCTGCGCATATATAACTTCACGGTTTTATAAAATCATTCACAACACTTCCACGCTAATAGAAAATAGATTTGTTTGAATATACAATAAGGTCAAACCCGAATTCGTTGATTTTTTGACTGCACAGCAATCAAAACGAGAGCTATTTGGAAATTTGCATCGATTTTCTCTGGCATCAACTCTTACAATCAAAATAGCAGGCAATCGATCTCAAACTTGGAAATATGTGTTACGTATAAGCACACTGACTCTGGCAATTTGTGTCACCACTTTAACGCTGGTCTTAACGCCCTTCAATGTATATTAAACCTTGCCAACACAGGCTTTGGAATAAAATGCAGCTGTAGGTTTTCATAGTTAACATGTGAACCACACTCACGCAAATTTTTTACTCATGCAGTGCGCTCCTTCAAAGTGACTATAGAACCGTGGATTTATGCCCCTGAATCTACAACAAGGCCACGATTTGTAATCCCCACAAGAACACTGTCACAGTTTCCTTCCTACACCTTCTACCTGCAATATGTCAGACACATATACAATACACACAGAAATCCAATCTTATACAGAAAATAAATGAGCGAGCTAAAATTCCAATCGACAGAATATTGCATGGGTGAATAGGCATTCACTGCCCCTCTGCAATTTCAATATATAATTCATATTCTCTCTCGCACACACCTTCACACCTCCAGCTTCTCTAATTTATACAATTATGAGAAACTATTCTTCTCAGAATAGATTTCTTCTAGAATTTCTCAACAAACAAATGCCTCCCTATTATTTAGCATTTATCCCTATTTTGGTTCTATTCCACGCGGGGAAAGAAACCAATTCGTATTATGCCATATTTAATTAAATATAAAACAAATAATAATTCTCTCAATCAAGTACAAATTTAATAAAATATATTAACAAACTATTTCTAAGTCTCCTTTTATTTCTAACTAGCCACAACATGTGACCAAAGATGTCTACTTTATTGTAAAACTGTGGCAGTGCTCCTGCATGGGACTCACGAGGGAAAGGCGATCTTGTAGTAGTTTGGAATTGATCCCCATTCTCTGTAGCTCTGCTGGTGTCTTCTACTGGTTTCTCTTTCCACTTGGTCAAATACTGATAATGTGTCTGACTCCTGGTTTTCTGTAGCACTCTCTTTTTCCTTTTTCCTGCTTTTGGCTTTCGTCTATTATGGTGTCTCCTTGTGGTTCTTCTTCTGGCTTTTAGTATAGGTACCAATCTGCAATACATGACTAAGTCACCTGTTTGGAATTATTTTTTCCGCCTCTTCATATCCGCTCACTGTTTGTCTTTGCTATTGCATTCCTACCATCTGCTTTTGACATCTCCCTCAAATATGCTTCTAGTAGTTAGCTAATTCACAACTACTTGGATTTTCTTCAGATTCAATTTCAACTCTTCTTTAGAGACTGCATATTCCTTCAAACCTTCATTCATCAACCTGACGGTGATTTTATATAAGGCTCAAGAATCTGTACTCATGCGCCATTCAACTTCTTTCTTCAGACTGAGTACTGTTGGCACAACACATGGATTAAGGCTTCCACTGATTAACCATTTATCCATCAACTCTTGCACTTTTCTTCCAGCTTCAACATTTTCCTGCATTACCCTGTAGGCTACTTTATTCGACAAACTAACTCCATGTATTAGATCAATATGGTGACTAATACTCCTGATGGGCAACAACTCATCCACAACAATATCAGCACAATCATTCAATAAATTCTAAATTTCTTCAGCTAAATATTCTAAATTTGTAGAAGTTAAAATTACCTTGGGTTTTTCAACACTAGAAAAATGCATATTCTTACCCTTCTCATATTCCTACAACAGGATCTTCTCATTCATCAACGTAACGTTGTTTCCAAGTGCTTCTTTATCAGCTTCAGCTTTCAACGGCAGTAGTGTATGCTTATTCCCATCTTTCTCCAAAGTATAAGTATTTCTTCTTCCATCATGTATGGCATTTCGGTCAAACTACCAAGGCCTCCCTCGTAATATGTGACATACATCCATCAGCATTATATCACATAAAATGACATCCTTATAAGTACCAATCTGAAATTCAACTTGACATTGTTCGGTTACAAAAATTTGATGGCCTTTCTGAAGCCACGATACTTTATAAGGAGTGGGGTGTACTGTTATCTCCAACTTCAACATTTCCACCATCTCTGTAGAAACGAGGTTATCAGTACTACTGCTATCAATTACCAATTTGCAACACTTACCCTTGGACTTACATACAGTTCTGAATAAATTCTTTCTTTGAACTGGTTCTTTGGATTCCTTAGCTTCTTCTAGTAATACCCTCTTCAGTAATAAGGACTCTCCGGCATCTAGTGGTTCCTCTTTAGCTTCAGGTTGAGGAATATCCTCCTTGGCTTTAGTAACATTCATGTTGTGTTGGTTTGCTGATCTCTGATGAGGAAAATCCCATTGTACATGTCCCCATTCACCACATGCAAAGCACCGGACATCTCTTCCTCGGCCTCTACCTCTAGGCATGAACCTTCCACGGCTAGAATCTCCTCTTTGTGGTGCTCTATTGCTTGCACTCCCTACCTCATTCTGAGAGTGTTTAATTTTGGATTCAAATGTCCCCCCTTCTTTTGCCGGATTCTTAGCTCTATTCCTCTGGTTTTGTTTGCGCAACAGTTTTTCCTCCACCCTCAAGGCTGCTTGATAGGCATCTTCAATCGAATTCAAATTCAATAAGCTGATCTCATCCTGTATTTCATACCTTAAACCATTTATATATCTAGCTACCTTCTCTAGATCATCTTCAACATGGCCGGATCTAATACTCAGCTTATAAAATTCTTCAGTATATTCCTTGATTGTCATCCCTTTTTGTTTTAATTTCTGCAATTGTCTAAACAAATTTAATTGGTAATCCTTCGGAAAAAACTTAACCTTCAGCTTACTTACCATTATGTCCCATTGCTTGATTTTGGGCTTCCCTTTTTGCTCCCTCGATAGCAGCAATTCGTCCCACCATAGGGCTGCATGGCTTTTCAATCTCGTGGCTGCAAACTTTACTTTCTTCCTGTCATCAACTTCTTCATAGTCGAAATATTTGTCTAATGAACTGATCCAGTCCATTAGCACCTCCACACTAAGATTTCCATCATATAAAGGTACTTCTATTCTTGTTCAACTGCTGGCTTTGACTAGCATCTTCATGACCTTAGCTGCTTCATTTTCTTCCTCCACTTCTTCGTCAGTGGTCTCTTCTTCATCAGTACTCACAATTCCACCATCAGCTGCTCTCCTATGAGTGGTTTCTACTGTAGCCAGTCTCGTGCACAAATGTCGGATCTCATATAGCAAAATTGCATTTGCTATAGGTCTCCCTCGACCTATCCCAGCTCCTCTTCTGGGTGGAATTCTCTGCAATACTCAGAAACAACTTAACAAGCTCCGATACCAAAATGATGTAGGAATAAACAACACATGATTCCTACCAATCAATTCATTGTAGTAAAATGTGTAATTTTACTAAGGCCAAGTTTATGCTTGAATTTGATTGACTTCTTTTTCATTCACCTTTTAATGAAAATGTCAAATTAATTCCCCAAAATCCCAAAATGGATTTTAGACACATTCTAATTTCTAATGGCATGAACCACCACCATGAAATACAATTAACTAACATATATGCCTCCAATAAGTTGTATTAGCATCTTAAATGTTTAAAACTCAAATCTTCCCAAGAATAGTCGCCCCACAGACACCAAGAATTCATGCTCATAGAATTCAATACATCTCTGATCCCACAACGTAACCAAACAGCATGGGGACTCGGCATCAATTCAAATTCAATTTAAAGTTATGCAGCGCACAATGAAAAACACAGTTATTACTGAAGCCGATTACCAAGTCAATGAAGATAGTGATGTCCAAGGTTTCAAAACCTATCATAACCAGGTAGCACTTCTATCTGCGCATATATAACTTCACGGTTTTATAAAATCATTGACAACACTTCCACGCTAATACAAAATAGATTTGTTTGAATATACAATAAGGTAAAACCCGAAGTCATTGATTTTTTGACTGCACAGCAATCAAAATGAGAGCTACCTGGAAATTTGCATCGATTTTCTCTAGTGTCGACTCTTACAATCAAACTAGCAAGAAATCGATCTCAAACTTGGAAATATGTGTTACCTATAAGCACGCTAACTCTGCCAATTTGTGTCACCACTTTAATGCTGGTCTTAACGCCGTTCAACGTAGATTAAACCTTGCCAACACAGGCTTTGAAATAAAACGTAACTGTAGGTTTTCATATTTAACGTGTGAACCACACTCACGCAGAGTTTTTACTCATGCAGTGCACTCCTTCAAAGTGACTAGAGAACCGTGGATTTACGCCCCTGAATCTACAACAAGGCCATGATTTTTAATCCCCGCAAGAATGTTGTCACAGTTTCCTTCCTGCGCCTTCTACCTACAATATGTCAGACACATATACAATACACACAGAAATCCAATCTTATATAGAAAATAAATTAACAAGCTAAAATTCCAATCAACAGAATATTGCATGGGCGAATAGGCATTAGCTGCCCCTCTGCAATTTCAATATATAATTCAGATTCTCTCACACACACACCTTCACACCTCCAGCTTCTCTAATTTATACAATTATGAGAAACTATTCTTCTCAGAATAGATTTCTTCTAGAATTTCTCAACAAACTAATACCTCCCTATTATTTAGCATTTATCCGTATTTTGGTTCTATTCCATGCAGGGAAAGAAACCAATTCTATTATTATGCCATATTTAATTAAATATAAAACAAACTAACAATTCTCCTAAAATCAATACCAAATTTAATAAAATATATTATTTAAACTATTTCTAAGTCTATTTTATTTCTAACTAGCCACAACATGTGACCAAGATGTCACATTGCTGGCTAGGTGCTTGATGCTCATGCATCATTATAACACCCCTCAAAGGATGCCTTGCCTCTTGTTGACTCCTGTATAGATTTAATTTGTCTTAAAAGTAGAAAATAATACTTCTCGCTAGAACTAATTAATTTATTGGCTTGGTTGGCATTTATGAGTGAAATTTTTCACTTTCCTTCATTTGCGTTGATGATAAATAAATTTCCATCCCTGATGAGCTAGTATTGGTTATCTCTCCTCATGAATGTTGCATCACGCATGTACATGTATGGACTCACAAACACGCCTCCACATATATCAAGGGGAACCACATCCATATATACATCATCAATAAATTAAGCACTAGTAGCAAATCTAATTTTGTTTTGTTTTGTTACCTTCAACTTTGCATCCTTATTTACCCATCCCAGTGGATATTCGTTTGGATGATCATGGACTTCCAGCCCCAACTTCTTGACCAACTCTAATGCAAAAATATTTTCTTGTAATCCTAAGTCAAATAGACAATCATTCTTTTTATTCTTCACCTTTATATTTATATGGAAGTGTTTGGTCATTTAATTCTCTTCATGTTTTTTAATTATACTTATATTCACATACTTATTCACTGAAGTACATACGATCTCCTCATCCACTTCCGAGCTAATTTCCACTTGGTTTCTCGAATGTATTGTTGTGATATTCTTCTTATTGTTCTTCAAGCTTAGCTCTCGATTCAACTTCCAACACTTCTTATATATATGATCATCAATGTTGCAGTGGTTGAAGTGGTTGTTGGGATATTTACATTGGACCTACATTGCGGCTCCCATTTTTTTTATCTTTTCCCTCTTGTTGCTTCTTCTTCCCCTGCAAAAGAATCCTATTGCTCGTTATGCTTTGATCTACTTGATTGCATTCTCTTTGGCCCTTTTTTTCCAGGTATTACACCTGTACACAAGCCTCATTCACTAATTTAGGCTTGAACAACATCACTTTCTCACGCAAATGGTGGTGTAGACCCCCCAAATAGTTGAGAAGTACATATAGGTTATTTGGAGAAATGCCCAACATTATAATTGTCTTTACGATTTTTTGGGTGTACTCCTGTATGCTTTGGCCCAAATTTTTCTTGAAGTGATACCATTGGATCCACAAGCCCTCCAAGTACCTAATGGGATAAAACTATGACTTAATGATGGTTTTGAAATTGTCCCACTTACTCACTGGAGGTTCACTCTCCAACTTAGGGTCTCTATGTGGATCTCCCACCAAGTTAGTGCATAGTCCTCTAATTTTTGTCGCGTTAGTGTAATATTTTCCTTCCTCAATCTCATGGACACTAAAATAAACTTCATGTTGTTGCAACAAGTGGCTCAAATTAATAATGTCGATATCATTTTGGTACAAATTTATAGTTACTTTTTATTCCATTTTAAAGAGGGACTATGATTGTTTCACGACAGTCAAACTGGGTTGATATTTTCGCGTCCTTTCTTCAATGGGTTCTATGTTTCTCCCTGATCTTCTAATATATGTTCTGATTTTTCCTTTGTATTTGAAACCCTATCTTCTCCAAATATCCAAAAATTTCTATTAAAGGCCACATGAGGAGGATTACATTGCGTTTAATATATGTGACTTGTTGTTCTAATGGAGTAAACCTCACCTTTACTCGATCACGAGGTTTGTTTACATATTTGTCAACCATGATTAAGGTTTTGTGATTTTCTGCCCTGCCAGTCTAGATCCCTCAATTATTCACAAAAATACCTAAAGAAACTTTCTCTGATACCAAATTATGCATAAAATATTGTGGATATTCCAATGGACAGTTTTTCACAACGTATATGATAATATTATATTAGAAATATTAAAATTATACAATATTACAGTTCAACTTCAAATATGTAGATTTAATTGTAATTAGTGCATGCATGTAAATGGAATTTATGTAGAAAATATGGAACAATGGAATTTTTCTCACACAAACACATAAGACACAAAATATGCTCTGGGAAATCCTTTTGAGAGAAAACCTAGCTGGAAGGTGACGTTGTTTTGCTGTCTTTCTCTATATGGAAAATAAGGTTGTAGGTACAAATAAGTAATTCATGTGACCTATGGGATGTTATATTGAAAAAATAATCTCTATCCTATCTATATAGTTCTTATTATAGTCCTTCAACACTGAAAATTTTGACTATTATAGTCCTTCAATACATAACCATAGTTCGTTTGACTGTATCTACGAAATACCAGGGGCTGAAAACCATCATGCCCAAAAACCAGGTGTAAACCCATGTACAAAACCATAGGTGGTTCTACTAGCTACTTGGCCCCTACGAACCCCTATAACCTCCTCACGTGTGACTAATCATCGAAATAATATAACACATACAAACATAAATCACATGGTGATGTACTCAGCTAAATGACACCTTCTTCCAGTAGCCAATGCAAATTTTTCTTCACCTCACTTGCTTCTATAGAAGACTTCGTGTACAACCCAATATTTCCCTATGGGGAGTCTGGAAATAGTTGGATCTTGTGCTCCACTTCTCTCTTATTTGGTAACCCTTTATGATCTCGAAACGCATCCTTGTTTTCCTATAAAAACTCCTCCAACTTCTGCTTCTATTTGTTAGTAAACACCACCAATGATGCCTTGCCTCTTATTCACTCCTCTGCATATGAAATTTCACTTAAAAACATATTGACGGTGTTGGAATCACTGACATTCATGGGATGTCAATGATGTAAAGTCCCCATTATACCCCACATTTTTCTATGTAGGATTCGCGTTCATAATAAAGGCCTAGTAGTTGAATTCTTAAAGATCTTCCTTGTCTCTAGTTGTGAGCAGGAAAGAGGAGTGAAAATGTACTTTCACAAACCAAGTGGGGTGTGACTCGTGAGTGCTCAGTTGTAAGTGTGTTAAGGTTATTTTAATGCAAGGGTAGAGAAATAAGCTCACCTCTAATAGAGAGGTAATAGTAACACCCAAGAAGAGACACACTTGAAACAAAAGGATTCATCTAAGATTCATCATAATAGTTCAGAAGGGGCATGACGGTCATTACAAAAAACAAATAGGAAAGGTATGCCTAATGTCTTGTGGAATATTCCAGAAGGACGGGATAACAATAACAAACATGAAAACACATTCTCAATAAGGTAAGTACTAAAAT
The DNA here is from genome assembly GCA_034641835.2 of Pinus albicaulis. Lineage (NCBI taxonomy): Eukaryota > Viridiplantae > Streptophyta > Pinopsida > Pinales > Pinaceae > Pinus > Pinus albicaulis. Next base: position 302,764,490 of record CM076570.1, on the reverse strand, counting down.
AACTGAAATAGATCAACTATCTTAGCACATGTGAAAGTAAACATGAAATACAAACACCCACAAAGTAGTCTTTCAAATATTCATAACTCATGCATGAAGAACATGTTGGCCTTGAAGGCTTCTCTTATAAGTAAAAATTCCAAGACACATATGTAAAATTAATATCACTAGCTCCAACAGTTGAGCACTGGAGCCACTCCATTCTCCATAAAAGAACTATCTTCTTTTTCTAATGACTTTTTGTGGAGCCAATGTTAAAAGCCTTTTTCTCAAACAATGAGGGAGTATATATAAAAATAGGGTGATGCTTCATCCTTATGAATATTTCACTACCCTAATGATTGTTTGAGTTCCTATGACTTTTCAACTTACAAGACTCTTAAAATTTCATGTGTGTCATTTGTAATTCCACTTTACAATACATTTGGAATACAATATACATGATCCACAATATTTATGTGGCATATGAGCACTCATTACTTGACATGCCATGACACTTCTTGATGATGTGGCCATTTCAAGCTATTTTTGTTGCTAATTTTTGGATTTCTTCATGACGATTCTTTTCTTTTCACCTCTACATGGCTTGGTGATAAGGAATTTTAAATGATATCAAGTCTTGGATAGTGGTTGTAAACTAGTGTCCATTCACTTTCTCTTGATTGATAAAATTATAAGTTCATCTACAAGAGTGTCTTCAGTATGATTTCCTCCTTTTACCACTTATTCATCCTCTTTCCATGATATTATAGGGTTCTTGTTCCTGCAATTCACTCATGACAATACGAAATCAATCTAAAAACCCCCTAGTCTAATATGGTGCATTATCATGTATAAAATAGCCCCAAAACAAGTGGAAATATGGGAAGAGGGATTCAGTGAATACATAAATGCATAGTTCAGGTAGGCAAAGTGAATCCTTGACCCTTGATACTATTCAGTCTGTAGTTCAGGATGGGTTGGGGAGAAAAACTGCATAGTTTTGGCAGCCAATGGGACAGGTTGATGGAATGAGCACTGGGAGATCATACTCTATAGTTACTGGAGTTAAGGGAAGCTAGGCTACTGTGTAGTTATGCAAATCAAGGAATTAAGGAATGATATTGGGGCTTGTGGTTGTGAAGTGTGCAGTTTAAGCTGGGTTGGGAGACATCATTACACAATTATGTAGGTCAAGGATGGAGGTTGGGCACATCAACTATGTAGTGAGGAAGTCCTGATGGCAGTAACTGCACATTGCATAGTGTCAAGTACCAATGTCATATGTAGAGGTTTGAGACTACAAACTGCATAGCTTATGGTAGGATGGGTGAAGCTAGGTTGCTTGGTTGAGAAGTTTTTCTGAAAATGGCTAAGTGCACGATGGGTGTGATTAGTGTGAACTTTGATAAAGTTGGACTGAGATTTCATACTTAGAGTAATTTAATGATTTAAAAACCAGCCCATACATAACACATGAACAAATAATTTCCCTCTATGTGACAACTTTATGACTAGTTATGACATGTGTGACACTGAAGATACACTTTGCAACGACGATGACCACTTTTGTGACAACAATCAAAACTTTGGAAATGAGTGCAACAAACACTTAAAAGGTTATATGAACTTATTTTCACAAATATGGCCTCTTGAAACCACCAAAACAAGGCAATACACATGATGCGACAACTAACATGCCAAAATATGACACTTTTCCCAACTTGCAAAAGGGAACACAACACTCTAAGAAAAAAAATGAAATAAGTTTCAAAGTTTGTGAAAACAATGAAAAAGATAAAAGAAGGCTCCAAAATTAGGTATGGAATTTTTTTTTTGGAGGGGCTTGTAGAAGCTAGTACAACACATGGTGACACATTAGTAGAATTCCAGCTTATCTGTCTCAATTATTTATTTTGTGCAGGTCCTTGGTACCTCAAGGAGTATTAATTCATCATGCATATCACTTAGGCTTCCCCACTTACGTTTTGAATAGAGGCGGTCCCCCATCATGTCCTCTCAGTTCAACTCACCATAGAATTCAGCATTATCACAATGTTTTGAGTTGGGAAGGGTAGTGAAGCTCCTGCGTTTAATAGTTTCAAGGTATAAATTTCTCATCGCTAGTTTTTCTTTGTTTCCAGTAGGCCTTGACAGTACTTCGATGAAGTCACTACAAGAATACAAACATTTCTCTAATGCTAGTGAGCCTGAACAAGACCCCCACGGAGTTTCTTTCATCACCTCTCTATGGAGTAAGTCTTTCTCTTATTTCACATTTACATATTTGAAATAGGAATTTTCATTGAAACTTATTCATTTTTGGGTGGAAGACGGATCTTGACTTTTTGAGATCATGAGAGGTTGTTCCTTCATAGAAGAATGTAAAGACCTACGATTTAGTTTTGCTCATTTATATTTTTCCCCTTATCCTTTCTACTGATTGGATAAGCATGGAAACACCACAACCTAAAGGACAAAATACAGGAACAAGGTTTCCCGAATAGACATGAGTTCATGGTTTGACCAAAAATCTCCTTATGGAGAGATCGTATTTTATGTTAGGACTTCATCGGCCAAAATGCATATAACCAACACAAGTTAGACAAACCAAAGGCTAACCAGATGTTGAATTGTTACAAGAATACTTTAGAATTTAGCCACATACATTTTCAGAAACCAACACATGAACAAGAACCACACTTTTTTACATAATGCAAACAAAAAAAGAAACAAAGAAAATAATAAGAAATAAAAAAAGACTCTATACATAGTGTAGGAAACAACACTTGATGATCATTGAAAATAATGTTCCAAATATTAGACATTGGCAGGGAGAGATTCAATATGTTGGATTGATGGGGCCTAGACCCAGGTTCAAATGTGGTTGCGTGAACCAACAAAACCCACTATTATCGACCGTTTTGAAAACAATCTATATGCACAGACTGAAGTCTCACCCGAGGCAATATAGCGGAATGCTAGAACTAGTTTTCTACATCCAAAGGGATAATGTACTCTGGCCTTAGGGATTTTCTTCCTTGATAGGGCTTTTTAGAACTTATCTACCAATTATACAAGTGATGTTCAACACATCTATTGAACTTACTACTAGACTGCGCGATCTTTCTTAATCATGCATAAAATAATGTAAATGATCATAAACCAAACTTCACTGTGCAATTAAATATTAGAACCCTTACTTAACACAAACAAGGATAAAAAATAGTAAACTAAAACACATCAACATAAATCAGATCTACCTTCAAAGGTATTTCATTGATTGCTTAGATATTTCTCATCCATTCAGTCCCACCCTACGCACTCAGTTGCACGGATCTACACACATAGCTACAGAATTCCTAAGGTCTCCATGCACTCAGTTGTAGAAGCCTTTCCTCTATCCCAAAACACAGAATATGACTCAAAATAATCTTACATCCAAATGCATTTTATCAACTTCTACTTCTTCCCTTCCTATGAATTATATCTAGAATCCTTATATAGATTTTTCATTTACAATATCATGGTCCAAAACCATGGCATAGTTAAACGTTAAAAAATTGTTTCAATTACATTACATAATAAGTGGCTTTGACCCACCCCAAATTCCATAACACTCTAAATGGACTCTGCACTACGCACTCTACTCCTCAATCTACAGAGTATTTCTCTACTGCATTCTTTGAGCAGATCCCATGTCCAACAAGACCCCAATACAAAATTGTGACACATCACGAGTCACAAAGTTGGTGTGCCATCGATATTTTCATTGATGCCACAGAAGGAATCGTTCAATGGTGGAACCACTTTGGTGCACTTCTTGTAAAACTCTCTAACTTCCTTGAACAATTTCTCTATAAATTTCTTGGTTTCCTTCTACTTGAATCCTATCTACATCATGTGAAGTTCTTTCAACTTCTTTCCCACAATTTTGGAGAGTTTGTTGACCTCAACTTCCCATGGTTTTAATTTTCTGTAAGTAGCCACTCCTTCCTGCACAACTTATCTACCTGCTCCTATAATAATTTACCCTCTTGGAGATGGGTAATTCACTACATTAGTGCTAAGGTCTTTGCAATGATTGTAATCGGATCTAGTTGTTCAAGATTTTTGTGCACATCTGCCTCTATCTTTTGGACCTGAGGATCCTTGTGTAGTGAGGCCCATATATCGATAACTTCCCCAAATACATTTTCACACTCTTGTATTAGGGACTCAAATTGTTATGTGGCATATTTCAACTCTATTGCATGTTGCTCCCAGACTTTTGGCAGAGTAGCATGCATCTGCAGGTCAAATATCTTCATATGTAAATAAAGGCACACTTCTTGGACCTTGGCTTTAAATTACTTACATGTTGTGCCAATCTTGGCCACTTTTTATTCTAACGTAGCTACAACCTTAATCTGGAGCTCTAGGAGCTTACTACAAGCCTTAGAGATGGCTTCCTCTAGCTTTTTCCTTTTGGTTGTCATAGCCTCGCTCTCTTGAACAATTGTTTTCATTTCCTCAGCCATGCTCTACCTTTCCTTCTTAACATACTTAATGATCATGAGGGTGTGCTTTTCTCTAGTATTCAATTCCTCATCAATGCCCTGGTGGAACTCATGTACATTCTTTAGTGGTAGCGTGGAAAGATTCAACTTTGTATTCTACCTATGGACCACCTGCTTTAGTTACTCTTCCATGTCAAAAATCAATGTGCCTATAAGGATAGGCACCATACGGGTATCATAAGTTAGTGCCAATTCCTGTGAATTTACGATTACACCCACTTGTGCTCCACTCGGCTGAATCATTCTCACTTGCAGCCCGCTCACTCTTTCCTGAACAACACGCATCTTCACCTGCATATATTTCAAGCCCTTGTGAACACCTTCTAGCACATTCATATATTTCTCTTCAATTATGCACCATAATTACTCAAGGGCATGCTTCACGGTGTCTCCAATTTCATCTAGGTCCCTTCAGTAAGGACCATGGCTTTGGGGCCGACGAACTTATCAAACTTCACCTTTTGCCCTATGCTACCCTTCTATGGTTGTTTCCTCTTTGTGGTAAAATATGGGTCCACACTAATATCAGTGCCAATGGTGTCATCTCCTCCTATCTCCAAAATCTGTGTGTTAGATTCTTTCTCACTCACGAATGTGAATTTTTTTTCCTTCTTTTCTTTAGGTGTGGTGGGCTTTCCACCGCTCTTCCCTCCCTGCTCCATACCCAAAGTTAACTAATTTATCGGCCACTTACTAATGAAATATTCCACATATTATTCTTCAATAAGGTACAACGTCTTGTACCAGAGGCTAGCAAGGTCCTTCTTCACCTGAATTTGAATGTGGCAGAATTCCACTTTGAACTTCGCGATCTATCGATACTGATTCATAATTCTAGTTTGATAACCAGGGCTTTTGGTTAATCACAATCTGCAGACTCATCTCAAAGCCATCCCAAAACATATTATATGCGATAACTCTGGTTGGCTTTGTTGAATGTCACAAAGAGGCATATTTGGCCGCCTCACACAAGTCTGGGTTCACAATCAGGAATTTCTACTCTTTGAGCTCCCTCCAAGCCATTAATGAAATGAGGAGTAAGAGCCACGCATAGTGGAAATGATTTACCTCTTCCTCGGCTACCCTGCAATCACCAAGGTATTTGCTACATAGATACTCTACCCAATTATATATAGCACCTTTGACCCACTTCGCAGCCAAGGATATGACTGGCGTAGAATCCTCCTCTCTGTGACTCTTCCTCATAATCTTCTCGACAAAAATGTGCATGTAAAAGGACATAGCTCTATCAGAAATGGAGTTAATTTCTTAACCTCGAGTTCCCTTCATTAGATTATAATCTTTCTTTTGATCAAAGAGATTTTTGTCCTGATATTTTCCCACAAAATCTTTTGCGGGGTTTGATCCGAGACATGAAAGGGTCGTGCACCAATGCTAGCAGTTGGTGGATACAAATAGTGTTAATCACACTTTGCCCAAAGTGTGGCATGTACAACATGTTGCATATCCTGACCTCATGGATACCATACACCCATTTCATCTGCTCTAATTTGGTTACTTCTCTTGCATAGCTTCATTAATGAAAATACCAGTTGGGGCACCTTGGACAACATCTCTCCCTCAACTAGGACTTCATTCGAAATCAAAGGCGTAAAGACATTCTATTTCACCGCATCTCGATCCTTCATCGACTTCTTAGCTTTCGACTTCCAGGGTGGAATATTTGGAGGCAACCTAGAGATAATCTGGACCTTCTCGACATCACTTTCCTCTAGTGCTACTTCTTTTTCATCAGATTTAATCTCCATAGCATCCTTGTGTTAGGTCCCTATATTACTATTATAGTCCCTTATTGTTGTTAGTGTAACCCCCTTATTTTTATTATTGTACCCTTGTAACCCCTATATTGTTATTATTGTGCCCTTAAATTATTATTTTTAGGTCGGCTAGGATTACATTGTAGCGCCATGGACTCCTATGTATAGAAAGGAGGTTTTGTAATTTGTATCATCCAAAAAATTTTCATTCAGGAAATTTATTGGAGGTTTCCCCCTCGAAGTGGCTTATTTTTAAGGTGTTGATATCTCTTTTCTTCTGTTTTTGGAGCTCGTTTCACAACATTTGGTACCAGAGCCAAAGGAGCACACAGTGACATATGGCAAGTCGTAAAAGTTCGCTCTACTAAACCAATCCATAATTAGGTCATTGTGGGAGACTGGACATAAATTTGCCTTGAAGATTCCAAATCAAGTCAGACCTATGGCATTTGAAAGAAGCTTTAGAGGACTACTATAGGGCCGAATTTCAGATATTGAGGATCTTCAAGTATAGATATAAGTCAATTTTAATATCGAGCTCGTCAAAAGCAACTAAAAGGTGTGTATTTTTTATTTTTTTCCGAATTGCATAAGTCTTGTTTGAAGAATCAATTTGAATTGATTCCAAGGGCATATTGTAGAAGAGATATTAGTATTGGATTCTCAAATGGCCCCTAAAAAGAATTCAACACCCATTAGGCCTTTAGAATGCTCTACTATGACTCATGAAGATGAAGAATGGTAGCATGACATATCAAAATTACAAGAGCATGTGCAACAAATTTCTCTCTCGCAAAGAGCAACAAAAAATGACGTGGAAGTTTTGAAGAAAGGCGTGGAATCTAAGATGGATGGTTTGAAGAATGGCATGGAAGCTGGCATGGAATCTAAGATGGATGGTTTGAAGAATGGCATGGAAGCTGGCATGGAATCTAAGAGTGATCTAAAAGTAGACATTGAAGGTTTGACAAAATTGATATAAGAAATGTTTCCTAATGGTGAAAAGATAGTAGAGGAAACTCATGATGAGAACAAAATAAATGTTAATCGTGATTTCATAAACTCTAATGTTGGAGGGAAGAACCACCATATTCCAAAAATGGATATGAGGAAGTTTAATGGAAAGGATCCTGTAACATGGATACTACAGATGGAGCAATATTTTGATCTCAATAATGTGCAAAACACACAAAAGGTACGCATTGCAACTTTACATTTAGAACAAAATACATTTGTATGGTATCGATGGCTTTGCTCCCATAAAAAAAATTGTCACTTGGTCAATTTTTACGGAGGAAATGATAGCACATTATGAGGATACAAAGAGCAACACCTTCTTTAGCCAATTGATAAATCTCAAACAAAAGGGTTTAGTGGGGGAGCACATTGAGGACTTCCAAAAATTGAATATAAGGGTAACTGATATTCCAGAGGAACACAAAATTGATCTCTTCATAGGTACTTTAAAGGATAACATCCAACATGAAGTTCGCGTTTTGGAACCTGATTCATTGGAGAAGGCATTCAGGTTGGCAAGAAAAATTGAATGTAAAATTATGGTGACAAGAAAGCCTACCACTCACTTCTATAAATATGGAAGTGTTGCTACTCCTAGATTTCCACAACCTACAAGGTTGACACCACAACAATTGGAAGAAAAAAAAGCAAAAGGGCTTTGCTATAGTTGTGATAGAAAATACACTAAAGGTCATAAGTGTGCTAAGAAGAAATTATTTTACATAGATTGTGAAGAGGAAGAAGAAAATGAACAAGAATATTCAAAAGAAGAGGATATACACCAGGAACCAACCCTAGAAGAGGAAGAAATGAGTCTGACCATATCATGTAATGCATTGGCAGGAATTACCACTCCTCAAACTCTCAAGATAGAAGGACATATCAAGAAGAAAAAATTAATAGTGTTGATTGATTCAGGTAGTACCCATAATTTTATTCATTGTAAGGTAGCCAAGGAATTGAATTGTTTCCTATACCCAGCACCAGAATGTCAAGTGATGGTTGCAAATGGAGGAACTATAAATTGCTCTTGAAAATTCCATAATATCAAGCTAACCATGGGGGAATATGTATTGAATAGTCCAATTCTTTCCATTCCTATGGGAGGTGCTGATGTTGTACTAGGAGTACAATGGTTACAATCTTTGGGGACGGTAGCTTTTAATTTTCAAGAAATTTTCAAGAAATTTTTTTCAGAAGGAAAGGAAGTCGAATTACGGGGTATTGCGGGGAAGCCAGGAAGGATAATAAGCTCTAATGTCATGACAAAGCTTCTAAAGAAAGAACAACGAGGCTTAATTGCACAATTATGCTCACTAGAAGTTCCAACATCAAAATCATCTATTTCTGCAGATCTCCAACAAGTCTTGGACAATCATTCCAAGGTGTTTGAAACTCCCAAAGGACTCCCACCTGTTCATGATCATGATCATGCTATTCATTTGATTCCAAGAAGTGTTCCTCCAAACATTAGGCCTTATAGATATCCTTATGTCCAAAAGAGCGAAATTGAACGTATGATTGCAGAAATGTTAGAGGTGGGTATAATTCAACCTAGTCAAAGTTCTTTCTCTGCTCCTGTATTATTGGTACACAAGAAGGATGGATCATGGCGAATGTGTCCGGATTATAGGGAGCTCAATAAGCTCACCATTAAAGACAAATTTCCCATTCCTGTGATTCATGAATTATTGGATGAATTACATGGAGAAATTTATTTTACCAAGTTGGATCTTCGTTCAGGATATCATCAAATTAGAATGAAGACTGAAGATATTCCAAAAACAACATTTCGAACTCATGAGGGTCATTATGAATTTTTGGTCATGCCTTTGGCCTTACCAATGCACCTTCTACATTTCAAGGGTTGATGAATTCCATTTTCAAACCCTTCCTTAGAAAATTTGTGCTAGTATTTTTTGATGATATACTAATCTACAACAGGTCTTGGAAGGATCATTTTCAACATGTTGACAAGGTGCTCAAACTATTGCAGGAGAAACAATTATATGCAAAAACATCCAAATGTTTCTTTGGAGTACAAGAGGTGGAATATCTGGGTCATATTGTATCTCACGAGGGTGTTAAGGTAGACCCTAACAAAATTAAAGCCATTAAGGAATGGAAATTACCCACAACCATAAAGTAGTTGCGAGGATTTCTTGGGTTAACAGGGCATTATCGCAAGTTTGTTAATAATTATGGGAGAATAGCAGCACCTCTAACAACATTATTGAAGAAAGATGTATTTTCATGGACTCCTGAAGCAACTAAGGCCTTTGAACATCTTAAAGAGGCAATGTGCCTAGCACCGGTCTTAGCTACGCCAGACTTCACAAAAACCTTTATTGTGGAATGTGATGACTTAGGAAATGGAATTGGTGCAGTTTTAATACAGGAAGGAAGACCCATTGCTTTTGAAAGTCGTCCAATCAAAGGAAAGTATTTACAAAAACCTATTTATGAGAAGGAAATGTTAGCAATACTGCATGCACTAAAGAAATGGCGAACTTACCTAATGGGAAGACACTTCAAGGTAAAAACTGATCATGATAGCCTTAAACACTTTTTGGAACAAAGACTATCGTCAGAAGAACAGCAAAAATGGGTCACAAAGATGTTGGGTTATGACTTTGAAATAATCTACAAAAAAGGAAAGCTCAATGTTGTTGCAGATGCACTCTCAAGAAAGAATGAAGAGGTGGAAGCATTGCTTTGTGCCATTTCTATTATCCAACCAGATTGGATAACCGAAGCAAGAGATGAATGGAAGAAGGATGAATAAGTGTGGACACTCATTCAAAAGTTGCAGCAAGATCCTAGTACATCTGATACATTTAGTTGGAAAAATGATTCCTTATGGTACAAAGATCACTTATATCTTTGTAAGAATTCCCAACTAAAACAAAATATTCTTTTGGAATTGCACACTTCTCCTATAGGAGGACACTCAGGATTTTTAAAAACTTACCACAGGGTGAAGAAAGAATTTTTTTGGGATGGCCTTAAATCTGATATTCAAAATTTTGTGGCGGAATGTTTGGTTTGCCAGCAGAATAAAGTGGAAACAATTAAGACCCCGGGACTTTTACAACCTTTATCCATTCCAAGTCAACGTTGGGAGGAGATTTCAATGGATTTTATCACAGGTTTACCTAAGTCCGAAGGAAAGAGTGTCATCATGGTGGTAGTTGATAGACATACCAAGTATGCACACTTTTGTGCATTATCTCATCCATTTAAAGCAAGTACAGTTGCTACTACATTTATGGACACAATTCAAAAGCTACATGGAAACCCAAGGGTTATTCTGAGCGACAAAGATCCCATTTTTACTGGTAATTTTTGGACGGAGTTATTTTCTTGTTTGGGTACTCAATTAGCTCATAGCTCATATTATCATCCTCAATCCGATAGTCAAACTAAGATAGTAAATAAATGTTTGGAAGGATATCTTATTTTTTTTGTATCTAATATAAAAACACAATGGGTCAATTGGTTACCTCTTGCTGAATGGTGCTATAACACTTCCTTCCATACTGTCGCAAAAACGACCCCATTTATGGAACTTCATGGATATCATCCACCATCCATCACATCATATTTAAGACAAAATTCGAAGATTCAGGAAGTGGTAGATCACATCGAACATCAACAAGAAGTTCTACAACTCTTAAAGGATAACCTGAATTTGGCACAAAATCGAATGAAACAACAGGAAGATCAACATCGCACCCAGAGAAGTTTTGATGTAGGAGACTTGGTATTTTTATTACTACAACCATACAAACAAATGTCCCTCAAGCAATATAAGAAGGATAATAAATTATCGCCAAAGTGTTATGGTCCTTACAAGGTGTTGCAAAAGGTTGGTACTATGGCATACAAATTGGAGCTTCCTGCTTCTTCATGAGTGCATCCAACTTTCCATGTTTCATGCTTAAAGAAGGTTATAGGTGAAAATCTTCTAGTTCAAACAATATTTCTAGAACTTGATGAGGAAGGAAAAATCATATTGGAACCTGAAGCGGTCACAGAAACAAGAACTTGACAGCTACGAAATCGATCAATTTTAGAATATCTGATCAAGTGGAAGAACTTACCCACTAAATATTCTACATGGGAGGATGAGAATTTTATACAGAAGCACCCTGAGCTACTCAAGTGTTGAGGACAACACTTTTTTGAAGGAGAGGGGCATGTTAGGTCCCTATATTACTAGTATAGTTCCTTATTGTTGTTACTGTAACCCCCTTATTCTTATTATTGTACCCCTGTAACTCCCATATTGTTATTATTGTGCTCTTAAATTATTATTGTTAGGTCGGCTAGGATTACATTGTGGCCCCATGGACTCCTATATATAGAAAGGAGGTTTTGTAATTTGTATCATCCAAGAATTGTTTATTCATGTAATTTATTGGAGGTTGCTCCCTCGAAGTGGCTTATTTAAGAGGCGTTGATATCTCTTTTCTTCTATTTTTGGAGCTGGTTTCACAACACCTTGTGCTGTTCTTAGCCCCCATTACTCTGTTGTTTCTTAGGTTGTTTCTTCCAGTGCACCAATCTTGTTACTGGGTTGGGCTTCTTAGACGGTTTTGAGTCCACATTTGTCTACTTCTTGTATGACCTAGGCCGTCTGGTGGTTACTAGAAATGTGGTTGTCATTTGGTGTCTAAACCTGGCCGTATTATGTAGTTGAGCCTTACCTTGATCAATGCTTCTCTGAATGTCGCGAAAATGTAATCAGAAATGTAATAGTTTACTTAGCGGTCTTGCAGATAACCACTCTCACTTCTATGTCTTAGCGTACAAAGTATTTGAATGGGGAGTGGGATTTTTTATTTATAGATAAATTCAAATTCAAATCCCTTCATATCTCTTAGATATTATTCATGAATTCCAATTTGGCGGTAGATACGCCAATACATGCCCATTAATTGCATCCCTCCCACTCCTTTTAATGGTCAAATAATTGTCCAATCAACTTTTAATGTTCGAACAACCACTTTTTGGAAAAACTGCTTGAGACTCACCCCTTCAGCACAATCCTTCCTTCCCTGGTACAATACACTCCACTTATGCTTGCTTTGATCCTGCCACGCACTATTTCTACTTTGATGTATCCATCCTTTGAAATATTCATTTATATTCTTGCACACTCCTTCGAATAGGCATGTGCAGGTCTCCCCCAACACATACTTGTTGAAAAAATATTTCAAAGTAGACTGGTTGTCAATTCCTTGGGCATGTTACAACTACACTGCACAATCAAGCTATAGCAACACCATTGGCTCCTTGGTAATGTGGAACACTCCTGCTTTGACTTCTTCAAGAGTCTCGTTTATGCACTCCCAGCCATTAGTGAAGCTATAAGTTAATAAGAATCATTCTATCATCTCATCTAAATCTATAGTTCCATGGCGCAGTTATGTTTCAAGATACCACTACTAAGGTATCATATCCAGGGAATGAAGGAACATGTGCACCAACTTTGGTTGAGGTTCAACTCCCCAAGCTACTCTCGAGAGAGATAAATATTTGCGAGGATCTTTCTAACCATCATACTTCTTCGCGATATTTATGTATACATCAGTAAACTTAGCCTTATCAATTTCCAAAACTCCTTCCATCCTTATAAGCTTTCTTTGTGCATACCCTAGCATTGGGCTAGAGTAGACCTTAACGAGATGTCCAAAGCTTCGTAACTCTAGTCCTAGGGTACCTTTTTCTCAAATTATTCCAAAAAAAGGACAAAATTCCCTATTCCATCATAAAAATTAAAGTCACACACTTATAATCGAACACAAAGGAGAGATTTGTTAACCTTGTTACAATGTTTAGAACTGAGTTCATGCAAGAGATTTTTCCAACTCTCTAGATCTTTATCGTAATTTGAAATTCACGAACTATTGTGCTCCCAACATATTCTACCATCCATGATGGGCTTTATCCATGCTTCATCCTACACAGTAAGCTTATATATCTTTTTGTGAAACCAACTCCAAAAATAGAAGAAAAGAGATATCAACACCTTAGAAATAAGCAACTTCGAGGGGAAAACCTCCAATACATTACATGAATGAATAATTCTTGGATGAAACAAATGAAAAAACCTCCTTTCTATATATAGGAGTCCATGGGGCCACAATGTAATCCTAGTGGGGCCACAATGTAACCCTATATGACCTAACAATAATAATTTAAGGACAAAATAATAACAATATGGGGGTTATAGGGTTACAAAAATAACAATAAGGGGGACTACACTAACATAATAAGGGACTACACTATTAATATAGGGACTTAACATGCCCCTCTCCTTCAAACAAGTGTTGTCCTCAATGCTTGATTATTTCTTGATGCTTCTGTATAAAATTTTCATCCTCCCATGTGGAATCTTCTACAAGAAAGTTCTTCCACTTGCTGAGATACTCTGAAATTTATCGTACTTGTTGAGTTTTTGTTTCTTTAACTACTTCAGAACTTCTTTCAATGTGATGTTGATCTTCCTGTTGTTTCATTAGATTATTTACCAAAGTTAGGTTATCCTTTGAATGTTGGAGAACTTGTTGTTGATGCTTGATGTGATATTCCACTAATTTATCATCCATATTAGCTATTATTTGATCCTTTAAACCATCCAACTTAGCCTTCATTTATGCTTTTAAACCATCTATGTCATCTTCAGTTGCTCTTCGTAATATCAAAATTTTTTGGACTTGGTACCGTAATTTTGATATCTCATACTACAATTCTTCCTCTTCATGCGTCATAGTATAGATTTTTTAGGGCTTAATGGGTATGGAATTATTTTTTGGAGGCATTGTAGAACCCAATAATGATAAAAATTCTAAAAAATTCCCTTGGAATCACTTCAAAATACTTTTTCAAACAAACGTTATGCAATTTTAAAAACCAAATACACACTTTTTTCTTGATTTTGAGGAGCTCGATATTGAAACTAAATTTTATCTGTGATTTCAATCTTCAATATCTAAAATTTTTCCTTTTGGTATCCCTCTGAATACTCTTTCGAATTCCATAGGTCTGACCTGATTTGGATTCTTGAAGACAAGGTTATGTTCAATCTCCCACAATGACCTAATTATGGACAAGTTCATTAGAGCAAACTTGTATGACTTTCCCCGTGTCATGGTTTTCTCCTTTGGTTCTAAAATTGATAGACAGGAAACTACAGTCTGTGTACCTCCAGTCACTTTTTATGGAATTCTAATCCGATGCTCAGAGAGAGAGTTAGGAATATTTTCCCACGATCACCTCTTTGAGATGAAATTCAGGAGCTTGAAAAAGACCTAAATTCCATAGATCATATATCCAAAAATATTGCACACCAAGCTCTAAAATTGTGAGAAGCTATTCCTTTAGATTTCAGCTTCACTCTCTAAAACTCTTATCTTTGAATCTTCGTAGAAAACAAGTTATAGCAAAAATTCTACAATGACATATTTAGGTTAAATTGAGGATCATGCAAAATGCCCTAACCTCCATAGATCATATCTCTGAACATATTGTGAAACAAGCTCTGAAATTTTTTGACAATGTTCTTCAGGATCTCGGCTTCACACTACAAAATTTCAGCTTATGAACCTTCGTAGAAAAAACGTTATAGAAAACATTCCGTGATGACCTTTTTAAGTGAAATTCAGGAGCCTGCAAAAAGCCCTAACTTCCACAGATCATATCTCCGAAAATATTTCGAACCAAGCTTTGAAATTTTGCGACAATATTCCTCAGGATTTTAGCTTTGCACTCTAAACATTTCACTTTCTTAAACATTGTAGAAAAATCGTTATAGCGAATATTCCACGATGACCTGTTTGGAGTAGCGAAACCCTAGAATCCAAAGCTTTGACCCCAAATGTTGTAAAACCATCTCCAAAAATAGAAGAAAAGAGATATCAATGCCTTAGAACTAAGCCACTTCATGGGGGAAACCTCCAATACATTACATGAATGAATAATTCTTGGATGATACAAATGAAAAAACCTCCTTTCTATATATAGGAGCCCATGGGGCCACAATGTAACCTTATCTGACCTAGCAATAATAATGTAAGGGCACAATAATAACAATATGGGGGTTATAGGGGTACAAAAATAACAATAAGGGGGGCTACACTAACATAATAAGGGACTACACTATTAATATAGGGACTTAGCATATCTGATCAATCCCTTCCCCATACTGATGTTGGACAGGCTTTGTATAGTGTGCACCTTTGAAAGGATCTCATCACACAAAAACTCGGGTACCATTCATTCCAAATCTCATCTGCCTCTTTGTAATATCCCAAAATGGGGATGCAACAATACATGAACACAAAATTGGAGTAGCAGTGATAAATCAACTCATAAAATGCAAGAAGAGAACATAGCCATCATATTAATGTTGCAGCAGCAAAATGTATACAAATCCTTAAGAAAATAATCACTCAAGTTAGGAAAAATCAGCCTCAAGAAACATGTACATAAAATATCGAGAACACTGGTACACAAAGAAATTCCTAAGGTTATGACATCACAATTTTATTAGAGATACTATTGTTGGGAAGTTTCAATACACAAATATACAAATATAGGCCCCAAACAATATTGGGAGTGAAGATCTAGACTTCCAAACTAAATTTAAAAACAATCCAGAAAGGATTTCCTGAAATATGCAAAATCGAAAAAATGCCGAAGTTGCATTCCTAGGACTAAGTAGCAGCTGCAACTCAAGAGCTGGATGGAGATGGCTGGATATGATGCATAAGCTAAATAAGTAGACCTCCTCCAATGAATCTCCCAAGTGAAAGGCTGGTCCTAACACTGAATATCTCACCCTCCAACAATCCTGCAAACCATTACTGCAAATGAAAACTGAAAATAACACAGTAAAGGAGAGGGACTGCATTGTATGAGAAAGAAAATATGTTTTCCAAGTGCCAAGATCTGATATCTACTCCAAATTATTCCTTGTTGATCTCCCAAAGGAAGGAAAGCTTCCTCCTTTGAAGAACAAGCTATGGAAGTGGTGTTTTCAAACCTCCATTGCAACACCCTGCAACATAACGTTATACTTGAGCAGAAATAATGTTGTAGCTGAAGTAGGTGGCTTTGCCTTAAGCCTGGATGTTGAGACATGAAGTACAAGCTCCTTCAAGAGGCCTCTCAAGAAAGGAGGAGGAATTCCTAAACAAGAATTCCTTGTTATAAGCAGCACAACAACTCTACTAAATAGCAAGAGAATGCACAATACTCTAAACAGACCATATTATCAATAATCATAACATGTTGTAATATTCCTACTTAGCCTAAGCTAGGAGGAATATGAAATTTTGTCTCATATTCTATTACATGAATAAATGAATAAAGGAGGACATGTGAAACTCCTAAAATAATGAATAAATCAATGCCCATATGAACATGGATAAATCTGGGCCATGTAAACAAATCACTTCCAGGTGTGAAAGGGGTTAGAGCTATGATATTGGGTCAACCTTGACTAGATCTATAGGATGCAATGTACCTCATGAAGGGACAACGCAGTTCTAGAAGGAGGCCCCACATGTGAAAGGAGCTAACTCATCAAGTGGGTTTAATTTTTGCAAAGGCTTTCATCTTATAAAAGGAAGGGGAAGGCCGCAAGAGAAGATTGTTGATTGTCTATATTTCTGAGTATCTTGTCTGTCTAGACAAATACCATTCTCTGTTGTTCAGTGGAGAATAGTGTTGCTTAGCACTTGGAGTTCCTATGCAGGGATTTCACCTCTTCCATTGAGGATCCTTGGAGGAGTCTATTTGATCTCATCCACTCTCAGGCATTTGGCCAAGCTCTACTTCCAACTGCAACACAGATCCAGTGAGGGTTTGGTTGCTTTTGTAGGCTGCAGCAAGTGGAACACTAGATCTTCTTAGATCTAGCTTGTAGTGGTTCCTCTTCTCAGTGAGCGTGTCTTTTAACCTCCTATAATAGTGCATTAGTTGTTTGAGCTTCAGATTTCTATCTTGGCATTAGGCCAACTCAGTTATTCAAACTAGAACACAGTTTCTCTTGAGGGACTGCGTTATTTTCAGTGGAGGTTTTGCAGGGTGTTTTGATCCCATTTTTTATAAGAGATCTCTGGTGCTGGGCTTTTCCTTTCACTTTGGTGATCCATGGATTAGCTTGCTAATCCATGTTCTATATAGATCTAATATGTTTTAATGTAAAGTCATCTTCGGAAATTTCTGAATAATATTGCAGATCTGCTACCTAAAACTTAGATCTACTCTTTGTATTGCATGATTTGGTCAAAAACCAAAGGCGATCTTGTAATAGAGCCTTTCTAGTGTACATATCTGAAATGGATCTGATATTTTGTACACATATTTGCTCTAGCTCTGAAGTGTAACATTCGGCTGCCGTAGCTCTGTTATCACCCAAAAATTCTCAAAACATCATTGTGTCAACTCTGTTTTTGGTCATGATTTCAAGTAGGTCTAAAATTCATTTTAAGTTTTGGTAAAGAGTAGGTCATGATTTCATAATATTTAAAGGTCATATTTCAAGTTCAAATAAAGTCTTTTAGGTCCATTCCATGATTAAAAAGTCATATTTTTCATTTAGGGGTCATTCCATTATGTTTCAGATTGAAATTTTGCAATTAGCCAAGAATCCACACTTTCGTAGTGCCTCTAGTTCAAAAATTAAGAAATGAGCTACGAAAGTGCTGCTACTTTCGTAGTGCACTATGAAACTATTGTAGCAGTTTTTTCAGTCATGAAGAAAAACTTTGTTTTCTGGTTTTAGCAGTCAACTTCCAAGGGGGTTTCTGGGAAACTGAAAACGAATTTGTGAAAAATAAAAGTGGGTTTTCTTCCTAGCATAATTAAATACGAAAACCTCTCTCGGTTTCTTCCAATCCATTATGAAGTGGGATAAATTGATAACTTAACTTGCGCTACAAAACTGCTCTTACAAAATTTCCTATACATGGCTGTTAAGTAGTCAAACTTCAAGTTCAGTTCTAGACAAATTGAATTTTTTTTTGGAATTTTGAAAGAGTTTTGTCTTCATAAAATATCCAGTTACAATAACCTCTCTCACGTTTCTCACAAGTTTTACCATTTGGGAGATACAAGCCTTTCTTTGAAGCCATATGTTCAGAAAACAGAGTTTTCTTGTTTTACACATGTTGTTCAAAGATAGTTTATGGATAGTAGGAGAGGTATTTCAAAAAACCAAGAGAGATTTTTGTTCAAGATAGAATGGCCTACAAAATCCTCCTTCATTTGTGAAAAATACATTATGCATGAAGATATACAAGCTTTGTATAAACACCTATTGTTCAAATAAAAACAGTAAGACAAAATGACCAATTCATAGATGAAAGATGAAGGTTAAATTTGGTGAAGAATATGTTTTGGGGGTCATATTGTTGTGTTTTTTAAATCATACCAACACCTTTAAGGCTTAAACACCTCCAATATATTAATTTTGAAGACTTTTTTGAAAAATCAGCTTGCACAATAGTTTCATAGTGCGGTATGAAACTATTGAAGATGTCTTTTTGCATATTTTCATATATGTTTTGGAGGGAAGGTTGATGATTTTTGGGTTTAAACTAGCTGGTGGAGGCATGGATATAATAGGTGAAGGTTAAAATGAATAAAATAGGATAAAAAATGAAAAAAGGAAAGGTTTTACACTAACCTACAAATTGCGCTACGAAAACAAGCTACTTTCGTAGCACAGACCTATTTTCGATTCTTTTACATCATTTCGGAGATGCATTTCTACACGGCTAGAAGATTAAAGGTTTTAGAGAAATTCTTGGAAAATGTGACACATGTGAAGTTGATCTATTAATGATCAAAGTACTCAAAACTGATAAAGGAATCAAAGGGGCTGAAAAGTAGGAAAACATGTTTCCTAGTTTTTAGGAAAACATTATTATCTACAATAGGGTTACTTCAAGTAAAATATGATCATCCAAAATTGAATTCATGGGAATGTAGGTGGCATAAGACGTAATAAGTATTAAATAAGGTTGTTAGGAGGTTATTAAATATTTTTAGTCGTATTTGGAATAGGACTGCTCATTAGGGTTATAGCTGTCATTTTGTAATTAATAACATGTTTCTAGATTAGGAAAGGTGTCAAAACATGGGAATTCAAATTCTCTACTGGAGGATGAAAGAATTCTATATTTTAAATGCTCTATATAGAGCATGAGGTCGAATTCTGCAGGGGCTGGGCATTTTCATTAGAAATTGACTGTGTTATTGTAGTTGATTGTGTCTTTTCCAACATAATACAGAGATCTGTTTTGACAACTCAAGATTCATAAGGAGTTTATGGGCATCATATTTCTATGGCCTTCTTCAATTATCTATTTACAGTAGTATTTGTATGTGTTACTTAGAATTCATTTGACAATGCTCTAACTTCCTTCACATGCAAATAGACTGCGCTTTTCACTGTGTTATTGTTTTATTCATTAACCTAGACTCAAAATTCCTTGACTTCTGTGCTTAATAGATTACATGGTTTGGTTGAATATTATCTTGAATCCATATCCCAATGAATGTTTGCTAATCTATGACGCAACTACTTATACATTTTTATCCTTTTATTTTAGTGTTAGACATCTATTCATTACTCAAAAAAATCATAAACCTTTGAGAGAGCCCTCTTGGGTTGAGGAGGCTAAGCCTCAGCCAAAATATTGGTCTGAAAGAGTTACATTAAGTCTACTTGGTGAGTAGCCTATCAGGGTCAGATTTTGTGATAACATTTTCGTGCGTCTTCCGGGAGTCTGAAGATATACATCTCCCAAAAATTATGAAGCTAAAATCTTAAAGTAGCAGCAACTCAAAATTTGTTCGAGGCTGCAGAACTAACTTGGAGACTCCATTGTTGAAGAATTCAAAATTCATAAATTCATGGTGATTCCATTGGACTTATGAAGAACTCATATGCTACCATTTTTGTTTCAAGGTATGCATGTATAAATTTTTCATGAATTCATCGTTTCCAAAATCATTTTCCTAAGGATACATATTTTTTAAGGAATGGTCCAAAATTCAATGGAGAAGATTTGAGTTTGAGTTTGAAGCATATATCAGATTTCTGTGATTTTACTGAGCTTCTTAGAGTCAAACATGAAGATGTTCGCATTATATTGTTCTATGATTCATTTCGAGGCAAATGTAAACAGTGGATTGAAAGTTGTCCTGTGAGATCTATTAAGTCATTTGTAGACTTTTGGCTTATGTTTTTGGAGGAATGGACAGATAGAACAGAGTTGGTGGCAAACTCTCCTTTAATTCAAGGTTTCAAACAGTGGAATGATGATCATATTAATGAAGAAATAGATGAAATTTCTTCTTTGTCCTTGTCTTCTTATCTAAAATCATTTGAGTGCAAGACAAAAGATAAGATTAAATTTTTGGATGAAGTTGCTAAGAACATTAAGAAAGACATTGAAGGTTTACAAGGTCAAATTGAATCATATAGTCTTCATGATCATGATCATTCTTTTCAAAATCTTTCTATTGAAGAACACAAAGAGAGGGTGTTTCTTCCTTTCTCTTTTGAGTTTGAGGAAGAATACATTGTTTTTGAAAATCAATTTGAAAAGAAATTTGAGAGTACACAGCAAAAGTCTTGTGTGGTTGATCAAAACATCGATGAGTTGTCCAAATTTGCAAAATTTCATGAGAACATCGAAAAGATCATGTCTTCATTGACCCTATAAATGAATACATGGAAGATTTTTTCAGTCCAATTTTACAGTTTCATTTTCATTATGAAGATCAGAAACATTCTAGGTTACCTTGGTCATCACAGTATCATGTCTACTTTAGGTTCAAGTGAAATCAAGAGGTTCAAGCATCAGATTAGATCAATGATTGGCTTCATTGGAATTTTCATGTTGATTGAGTTAAAGTGGAGAGTTGCAGCTGATAGGGTAGGTAGGAGTATGTCAATAAGCTCAAAAGTGAATGGCCATCTTTTAGTAGGTATGAAGTTGGTTTTTCTGTAGTGACCATCAAGCTTGAGCCTGAGGTGAAGGCCATTAGGGCTTGAGGGGGAGCTTGGAAAATATTTAGAGTTGTATTCTAAAAAATGGATAGCAGCACTGGAACTACTGGTTCTTAGTGTACCACAGGGGCACACTATCCCAAGTGGAGCCACTGTTATCACCCAAAAATTCTCAAAACATCATTGTGTCAACTATGTTTTTGGTCATGATTTCAAATAGGTCTAAAAGTCATTTTAAGTCTTGGTAAACGGTAGGTCATAGTTTCATAAGTTTTAAAGGTCATAATTTCACAAGTTTTAAAGGTCATATTTCAAGTTCAAATAAAGTCTTTTAGGTCCATTCTGTGATTAAAAAGTCATATTTTTCATTTAGGGGTCATTCCATTAGGTTTCAGATTGAAATTATGAAATTAGCCAAGAATCCACACTTTTGCAGCACCTCTACTTCAAAAATGAGGAAATTCACTACGAAAGTGTTGCTACTTTCATAGCACGCTACAAAACTGCTATAGCATCTTTTTCAGTCATGAAGAAAAACTCTGTTTTCTGGTTTTAGTAGTCAACTTCCAAGGGAGTTTCTAGGAAACGGAAAATGAATTTGTGAAACCTGAAATATTTTTTTATTCCTAACATACTTAACTAAGAAAATTTATCTCAGTTTCTTCAAATTCATTATGCAGTGGGATTAAATTGATAACTTAACTTGCGCTACGAAACTACTGTTACAAAATGTCTTGTACATGGCTATTAAGTAGTCAAACTTCAAGTTTTGTTTCTAGACAAATGGAAAAGTTTTTTTGAATTCTGAAAGAGGTTTGCCTTCAAAAATTCCCCAGCTACAATAACCTCTCTCACTTTTCTCACAAGTGTTACCAGTTGGGAGATACAAGTATTTCTTTGAAGCCATAGTTTCATAAAACAGAGTTTTCGTATTTTACACATGTTTTTCAAAGCCTGTTTCTGGAGACTAGGAGAGGTATTTCAAAAAACCAAGAGAGGCTTTTTTTTAGGACAGAATGGCCTACAAAATTCTCCTTCATTTTTTTAAAATACATTATGGATGAGGTAATACAAGCTCTGTCTCAACACCTATTTTTCAGATAAAAATAGTAAGATAAAATGACCAATCCATAGATGAAAGATGAAGGTAAAATTTGATGAAGATTATGTTTTTGGGGTCATATTGCTATGTTTTTGAAATAATACCAACATCTTTAAAGTTTAAACATCTCCAAGGTATGAATTTTGAAGACTTTTTTGAAAAATCAGCTTGCACAGCAGTTTTGTAGCATGCTACGAAACTGCTGAAGATGTATTTTTGCATATTTTCATATAAGTTTTGGAGGGAAGGTTGATGATTTTCGGGTTTAAATTGGTTGGTGTATGCATGGATATAGTAGGTGAAGGTTCAAATAAAGAAAACAGGAGAAAAAATGATTAAAGGGAAAGGTTTTACACTAACCTACAAATTGTGCTACGAAAACAAGCTACTTTCGTAGCGCAATCCTATTTTCTATTCTTTTACATCATTTTAGAGATGCATTTCTACACAGCTAGAAGATTAAAGGCTTTATACCAATGCTTGGAAAATGTGACACATGTGAAACTGATCTATTAATGATCAAATTACTTAAAACTGATAAAGGAATCAAAGGGGCTGAAAAGCAAGAAAACATGTTTCCTAGTTTTTAGGAAAACATTACTATCTACAACATGGTTACTTCAAGTCAAAGATGATCATCCAAATTCTAATTCATGGGAATTTAGGTGGAATAATATGTAATAAATATTATATAAGGTTATTAGGAGGTTATTAAATATTTTTATTCCTATTTGGAATAGGACTTCTCATTAGGGTTAGAGCTGTCATTTTGTAATTAAGAGCATGTTTCTAGATTAGGAAGGGTGTCAAAGCATGGGAATTATAATTCTCTAGTGGAGGATGAAAGAATCCCATATTTTAAATGTTATTTATATAGCATGAGGTCGAATTCTATAGGGGTTGGGAATTTTCATTAGCAATTGACTGTGTTATTGTAGTCGACTGTGGCTTTTCCAACTTAATACAAAGATCTGTTTTAACAACTCAAGATTCATAAGGAGTTTATGTGTATCATCTTTCTATTGCATTCTTCAATTATCTATTTGCAACAGTATTTGTATGTGTTACTTAGAATTCATTTGACAATGCTCTAACTTCCTTCACATGCAAATAGACTGTGTTTTTCATTGTGACTCTGAATGCCTTGACTTCCATGCTTAACAGGTTACATGTTTTGGTTGAATATTATCTTGAATCCATAGCCCAATCAATGTTTGCTAATCTGTGACACAACTAGTTATGCAATTTTATCCTTTTATTTTATAGTTAGCCATCTCTTCATTAATCAAAAAAATCATAAACCTTTGAGAGAGCCCTCTCAGATTGAGGAGGTTAAGCCTCAGCCAAAAGATTGGTCTGAAAGAGTTACATGAAGTCTACTGGGTGAGTAGCCTATCAGGGTCAGATTTTGTGATAACAAGCTCCAAAAAATAATGTTTTTAAGCCATTTTGTAGTTTATACATATGTTACAGCTTTCTTTTCTGAAGATTTCCTTCTCTCTTGTCTTCTGTATTCTAATGTATAATGTAAGAGCATCATTGTAAATCTTATTTTTTGTTGTATATTAAAAATTTGATCTTATTTGATGGCCTCCTGCTCATGCTTTCCAAGACTATGCTATTTCTGAAGCAGTTGTTGTGTATATCTGCAGCCCCTCTTGCAGGGTGTTTTTCAGCTAGACTAGGTGGTGGGAGATCTGTTTACCACACCCAGTTTGATTTTTATAGCTCCCCTTTTGGATAGAGACTCCACATCTGCTGATCTAAGGGATCCAAGGGCTGCAAACTCATTTTTGTACATAAATCTCCCTGAAGTGCGTTATTTCAGCAGGCTTGCTGTGTAACCCCAATTTCGGGATATTATAGTGGTATCAGAGCTCCTTTCTTGGTACAGGCTATGCTTTCATTGGAGAATCACAACTGGGTTGCATTCAGAAGAAGATGAGCCTCTTACTGAGAGGGAGAAGAGGTATCAGAATAGAAGCCACAAGAAGTTTGATTACACCACTGAGGATGAAGACAAGGGTAAGGCCTGTGAAACTAGAAGTGATAAAGAAGAAGAAGAGTTTGCAATAACTCTTTTGGTGACCATGCAATATCTTGCTAGAGAGATCAAAGAGATGAGAATGGACAGAATGAGGGAATATCCTAGGAGATTTCATCCTAGGGAAAGCTTTGGCATGTCTCACCGCTGGATTGGTCAACGAGTGAACCAGCCACAAGCTCCACAACGCTCCACTATGCCTACCTTCTTGGCTATGGAGAATGAAGGACCACAAGAACAAGCATCCCTTGAAGACTACTTTGTGGAATATCAATCTCAGAATCAGAGATTCAAGGACCACTTGATTTTCCAAGAGTTTTTTCACCTCAAGGACAAAAGAATACCAAGGCATCAGTATAGAGATGGTGGGTTCTTCCATAATCATGATAGACATCACTCTATTGGCAGATTTTTTTTACCCAAGTTTGATGGGTCATCCACTAGTTCTACCAAGGAATGGGTAGAAAAGTTGGACATCTACTTTTAGTTGAACAAAGTTCCCGAGATTTAAGCCATCAATATTACAGCGCTGCACTTTGAAGGTGAAGCACACAATTGGTGGTTCCATGGGTTGTCTAGATTGGGCCATGCCAATGTGACTTCATATTATGAATTCACTAGAAGACTGGTGGAGAGGTTTGAAAGGAAGGATCCATAAGCACATTCCATGAGCCTTGCAAATTTAAAGCAATCGGGAAATGCAGAAACTTATATCTCTGATTTTTTGAGATTATCTTTTATGGTTCCTGATCTGTCTGCAACAAGGAGGGTGTACATGTTCATTGATGACTTGGATGAACCTTTGCATGGGTTTTTTAAATCTGCCAAGCCCTTCACTTTGCATGATGCCATTGAGAGGGCTAAAGACCTCCAATATGCCTTGCAAAAAGCAAAGGAAACTTTCTATAGCAAGGCCCCTCACCTTTCTAAAGGGAAGGAAGAAAAAGTTTCTCCTTCCAAGGAGAGCTCATTCAAGAAGCCTCTTGATATTGAAGTCAAGAGGGAGCTGAGAAAGAAGAGACTATTTTTCACTTGCTACGAGTCATGGGCGCTTGGACATATATGTGTTGCTATGAAAGCACACTACATAGAAGTCTTCTCAGATTTTGAGGAGGAAGATGAATATGGTGAACCAAGAAGGGGTCACATCGCTGATAATGTTGAGGGAGATCCAACACCATCTGGAGATGGGGATAGAGCCTTTGCTCCAATAGCTGGAACTCTTGCATCTTTCAGAGGAGTGCCTAAGTACTTGAACCTAAGAGTACAAGGTTCAATCATGAATCAGAGGGTATCTGTATTGATTGATAGTGGGGAAACCCACAACTTTATTGATGCTCATCTTGTGCAAAGCAGAGCAATCCCCACTAACACTTTTTAGGGATTCTCTATTTTAGTCCCAGGAGATAGGACAATGAAATGCATGCAATATGTCCCATCACTCTCAGTCACTATGGGGTCCTACACTTTGGTGGATCATTTTTTTGTAGTTGACATACCAGACACCAATATCATTTCGGGTGTCCAATGGTTGATTATATTGGGGAAAGTCACCACTGAATGGAAAGCTTTGCAAATGGAGTGGGTGCACATGAAGAGTGGTAAACCCAAAATGATCCAAGGCATGCATACTTATTCCTCACCTAGCACTTCCACACAAACAAAAGAGATGGATTTTCACAGTGAAAGTAAGGATCTCATAGCCCCTTCTCTTATGTTCATGATAATTCTGTAAGGGACATTCCTATCTAGTGGAAAACCACCTGGGAAGCCACCAAATTCAGATCTTGTGGGGGATTCCTCACAAAGTGCTGCTCCAAATCTAGATCCAGGAGGGATTGGAGCAATGGGAGACCAAGCTACAATGCTGGAGGGCTTGGGAAAGCTCAAGAGTGAGGGGGATCTTCTCCCTACATTACTATCACCCGCTCTATTTTCTAGATCTGCATTGTAGGAGGAGGAGAATGGGAGGATCAGCCTTCCAACACACATCTTTGGCATGAGAGATGTCAAAGAAGAGATCAACAACATGATAGGCACTTCCATGGATGTATCATCAACATAGTCATTGTTGAACAGTGTGGATCTATATTGGAAATCTCAATTGCTTGTATATTATTCCAAAGATCTCCACACATGTATGATACTAGATGACATGTAGCAAGAAGAGTGCTACTTAGTCTAATGGGGAGTCGTCTATCATCATGGTAGGGTCCTCTTGGCTAGAGATTGCAAACTCAAGTAGAAGATACTACAAGGGGCATGCAAAGAATTATTCCTCAACTATATGCATTCAATGAAGATCTATACCCTGATCATGAGGAGATTTGATTGGGAAGGCTTGAGAGAGGAACTACATTAGCACTTTCAAGATTTCATGAGCTATGTGGAGTTGGGGCAGCCAATGTAGTCTATGCAAAAGTCATTTCAGCCATTTCTTCCTTCTTTTGAGAGAGAGGAAATGCCCATGCACAACTCCATGTGTATGAGAAATTTTAAAGGTAAAGGATCTGATCATGTAGAGCAAGCTTTATTCAAGTGGGACTCTCGCCACCACTTGCTAAGGTCCAATATTGGAGGCCCCACAATTTTTATTACATTCAATCTTGTCAATGAACTTGTTTTGTCTAATTTCATACAAATTATTCCTTCATTTATATAGGTCCATGACCCGACCCTTAAGGCTAAGCCTCTATCTAGGTGCATATAAAGGGACTTTCTTTATTTGACGAGTCATGACCCAAGTTCAGACTTAAGGATTACTAACAAAACCTTGTACTACTGGCCCTTTTGGCAATGACATGCTTGCATAGGTCAGGGTCTCACCCAAAGTAGTCTGGGAGGGTATCAGGACCAGGTTTACGCATCCTAAGAGAGAGAAAGTTAATTAAAGTGGGTACCTTCATATCTAATAGACCTATGTTGGAGAAGCCTTAACCCAAAGACCCTTAATAATATATTTGTCGAAATACCTCAAGAGAAGATCATGAACCATAACATACAAATTCAAAAGAAGCAAGGAAAAAAATCATAAACATAACTATCCACTCATTATTTTCTAAACAATCGCATCCACGTGCACATCAATTAAGTATCAACATTTAGTACATAGACATTATCTCAAAAATCACATATAGCACAACCAATAACATAAAACATAGATACTCATATATGAGCAAAAGATGTCTTCTCATTCATTAATACTCAGATTCCACTTACAAACTCTTTACGAGCCCACGCACACAACTAGTGGGGTCTACACACACCAGGACATAGGGTCTTTGTGTACAAACCTAGCAAGAGCCCTAACCCAGAAAAATCCTTTTAATAGATATCATAGATCCAACGTTCAAATCTAGACTTTGCAAAATCCTGTTTCTATACTAGACCTATAAATCTATTTATATTATATTATCCTACGCTACTCTATGTTCCACAAATTGTGATTTCCGGACCCTTGGTCGACCCTTTGACCCATTACAGTTCATTAGGGGCTTTGACAAGCCCCAAAGCTGCTGTGGTAGACTAAACTATTACAAAATATTACAAAATTGCATCAAAATTGTGGTTAGGGGACCCCGCTCCAATATTCCTCCAACATAATCTTGTGACTCGTCCCAAGTCACAACAATAGTGTGGTCTTCATCTTGGCTTGGAGCTGCTCAAAAATGGCTGAAAATTGGGGTAGGAAGCCTTCACTCTAAGATGTTGCATTCTGCACTGCTGCGTTATACTCCTAAGGCACTTGCCGTGGGGAATGCACAATCATGGGGGAGGTGCACAACTTCACCGTAGCCCACTTCATGGCTTTCCCCTTCCCCTTATCCTTTCCTTGTTCCTTGCCTTTTTCCTTCCCCTTACCCTTTGCTTTGCTCGCGTGGGCACGACCTCTTCAACATTCGGCGTTGCTTCGAACACATCTTTAGATCTGACCTCAACATGGGTCGTAATGGGTGATGAATTTGCACGGTTAGAAGCAGCATCCTTGATCAGAATATGAATTCGGGGTTGCTGCTATCAGAAGGAGTAGCTAGTCTAGACATACAAATGGCGTAAAACACATAGAATTTGCAGCAAAACACAGGGTGTAAGAACTTTAGGGAGCAAAGGAACCGATTATGACCTGAACCCCTTATTTAATATGCCTCCATGAGTAAAAATTGCTGGATTCTCATTAAATGAGACTTACCATCACCAAAACGTTAAAAAATCATCCAAGATCACTGCATTAATTTCGAAATACCTGCTCCATCCAACAATAAGATCGATTTTTCAGCCAGTTTTATTGTTCCAACGGCTAGTTTTTCTGGTTGAACACTACCCCTATGCCTTTTTGAACCCTTTTTCATCTTCTTACCTGCACGCTACCATTGCGTGCCTGTCGCACCTACCTTCGCATTTCCGTCCTAGTGCGTGAAACACTTCTAATACAGATACTCTGACCATATAGTCATTTGGTAGGCATCAGGTTGTCCATGTAAGGTTTTAGACGATTTCAATTAATGTACCTGGGCAGGTAGTATCCATGCAACGTAGCCAACTGCATCACACCACCATATGTAATCTCTTTCACTATATACAAAACCAACCAGTGCTTATGAAACTTCCCTTGAGAAAAAATTCACTATCATAGAGAAAAAACAACTCTTCTTCCTTAAACACCTTCTGTCGGATGTGTTGATCATGCCAAGATTTTTCTCGTGCCTTCTATAGCTGCAGATAAAAGTTAGCAATGAATTGATCCTCTTCCAAGGCAACCAACTATGCCAAGCATTCCTCCGTGATGTTAGGTTCAGCCATGTTTGTAAAAATTGCATTGCGAAGGCTGGGGACAATATATTCCATGGGCATAATGCCCTCCTTTCCATAAACCATCTTGAAAGGAGTCTTCCTGGTCAATTTCTTCGATGTAGTTCTATAGGCCCATAGCACTAAACGGATGCACACATCCCAATCACTTCGATCATCATTAGGTAGTCTCCACGTAGCGTACCCAACCGTACTACACCACCATCTGTAATCTCTTTTATTATATCCAGATGCAACTAGTGCTTATGAAACTTCCCTTGATGGCGTGAAAATTGACCATCATAGAGCAAAACCAATGCTTCTTCCTTAAACACCTTTTTTCGGATGT
The DNA here is from genome assembly GCA_034641835.2 of Pinus albicaulis. Taxonomy (NCBI): domain Eukaryota; kingdom Viridiplantae; phylum Streptophyta; class Pinopsida; order Pinales; family Pinaceae; genus Pinus; species Pinus albicaulis. Next base: position 302,734,842 of record CM076570.1, on the reverse strand, counting down.
TTCTATCATGCCAAGATTTCTCTCGTGCCTTCTGTAGCTGCTGATGAAAGTTAGCAATGAATCAATCCTCTTCGAAGGCAACCAATTGTGCCAAGCATTCCTCCATGATGTCAGTTTCGGCCATATTTGTAAACACTGCATTGCACAGGCCGAGGACAATATATTCCGTGGGCATAATGCCCTCCTTTCCATAAACCATACTGAAAGGAGTATTCCTGGTCAATTTCTTGGATGTAGTCCTATAGGCCCATAGCACTGAAGGGATGCACATGTCCCAATCACTTCGATCATCATTACAGATCTTAGTTAGTGCATTCTCCAAGATTTTGATGGAATCCTGTACTGTGCCATAAGCTTGCGGGTGACACAGGGTGCTTTTCGCCTGGTGGATATGAAATTCTTCTGTCAAAACTTCAATAGCTTCATTAAAAGAATTTGTACCTCTATCGCTCATTAAGATCTTTGGGGAGCCGAAGCTGGTCAGAATATGCTCAAGGATGAACTGTGCATCGGTATCTATAGTAAAATCCTTCACAGTCTTTTCCTCTGTCGATCTCATTACATAATTAGTGGTAGTAATGATGTAACATGTGCCAGTCTTCTTTCCCGAGGGATTGATTGGTGCTACAAACGCTATAGCCCATTTGTTGAATGGTTGTAAAGCCATCTGTGGTTGTAGGGGCATTTCATCTCTGCGCGAAGGCTTCCCTGTCAGTTGGCTTGCATCACAGGCTCCACAATATGCATGTTCGTCACTATACAATCTGGGCCACCACAACCTAGCCCTCAGCACCTTCTACGCAGTGGCGTTTCCTGAGTAGTGGCCTCCTACCACCCCTCCATAGGCCTTAACCAAGATATCTTGTCTCTCATGTTATAATACATACCTATGCAATACTTTATCTACTCCCAACATGTATAATTGACTAGCAATTAGAGTGAAATCATCTACGTGGCCACCAGCTACTTTTTATGTTGCACTAAGTAGTCTATAGGTGCTATCCCAGTGGTAAAAAATTAAATAATGTCGGAAAAGTGATCATCAACTACCTTGATAGCAAAAAGCTATGCATCAGGTAATCCTTCTTCCAGTATAGTTCGCTTCCCCACTCTTAATCCGAGACAAGTGATCATGTCTTGCATTCAGTCTCCCAGGCTTCACAATAATTTCAAAATCATACTCCTGAAATAGCAATAACCATCTACAAATATTGCCCCTCAAAACAGGCTTATTGATCAAGCATTTCAAAGTTGAATGATCAATGAAAATTTTAAAGTGTCCTCCCAATCAATAGTGTCAGTATTTCTGTAGGGCATACACCACTGGCGGTCCTTCTCATTCAGTATTAGAATAGTTGCACTCTACGTTAGAGATTTTCCTACTAGCAAACACAACCATATGGTAAATGTCTCCTTTACCTTGCTGTGTTAAGACAACTCCCAAGGCTATTCATCATGCATCCACATGTACATGAAAGACCTTTTCCCAGTCTAGAAATATGAAAATACGTGCAGTGACCTTATTTTCTTTCAGCAGCTCAAAACTCTTCTCACACTCCTCATCCTAGAAAAAGGATACATCCCTCTTTAGAAACTTCTCCATTGGTGCAGTGATAAGGGTGTACCATTGAATAAAATTCCTATAGTAGCATGTATGCCCTAAGATGGATCATAATTGTTTTCCAGTGGTGGGGACTTCTAAATTGATGATAAGCGCAATCTTGGTTGGGTCAACCATAAATCCTTGCTGGCATACAATGTGTCCCAAAAATAATCCAAACGACACACAGAATATGCACTTCTTAAGGTTCAGCGAGATCTTGTGTTTTCTGTAGGTATCCAACATCATGAACGGGTTCGACAAATGCTTCTTCACCAATCGAAATACAGTCCGATCATCCAAATAAACCTCCAAAAATTTATGGATGAACTCTTTGAATACTGCAATAACTACACATGAGCAAATGGCAACGACATTCTTCAATCCTAAAGGCATGAAAATGTAGTGGAAGGAACCCAGTTCAGTTGCAATGGTTATCTTGTTGCGATCTTCCAGTGCAATTATGATATGATGGTACCCTAAAACCCATCAGTGAATGAGTATGCTTTCTGACCTCCCACATTATCCAGGATTTCATCAGAGAATGGCATAGGGAAAGGATCATGTACTCACACATCATTCATCTTGTGCGGATCTACACAGATCCTTATCTCACCTTTGGTTTTCTTTTTTTGAACCACCATAGGGCTTACCCAATCTGACTACTCTACCAGCTCAATGATACCTATGACCACCATCTTATCTATTTACTCAACTTCCTGGTTATACTTAGGGTTCAGCTGGTAGGGCCGTTGCTTGACACAACATGCGTCTGGCTTCAAGGTGATTCTCATGACGCCGAGATCGCCTACGATTCCCTTGAGCTCAGAGAACTTCATAGGGAATAGGTCCTGATATTCGGTCAAAAGCTCCACAATATTTCCAACAATATCCTCATCCCAAGAACAGAACCATTTTTTTATTTAAGGGGTCGTGACCTAGGTTCATATTTAAGGTTTACTAGAAAAACCCTGTACTACTATCCCTTTTAGCAATGGCCTCCTTGTGTAGGTCAAGGTCTCACCCAAATTAGTATGGGAGGGTGCTGGAACTAGGTTTCTGCACCCTCACAGAGATAAAGTTAATTAAAGTGGGTACCTTTAGATGTGATAGACTTAGGGTGGAGAATCCCTAACACAAATACCCTTAATAATATATTTTTCAGAATACCTCAAGCAAAGCTCATGAACCATCACATAAAAAGTTAACAGAAGCAAGCGCGACAAAACGTAATGAGATCTATGTATTCCTTCATTTCCAAAGCATCGAATCCACCTGTGTATCAATTAAGTATCATTATTCAATACAGAGACATTATCTCAGAAATCACATATAGAGCAACCAATAACATAACACAAATATACTTAGATATCAAAAAAATAGGTCTTCTCATTCATTAATACTTAGATTCCACTTACAGACTCTTTACCAGCCTAGGCACATAATGAGCGAGGTCTGCACACAACACGACTTAGGGTCTCCGCACACATAGCCACTAGGAGCCCTTACCTAGATAGATCCTTATAACAGATATCAAATATACAACATTCATATCAAGACTTTACGAAAATTGGTTTCTAGACTCGATCTATCCATCTATTTATATTATATTAGCGTGTGCTACTCTATGCTCCACAAACAGTGGTTTGCGGACCCTTGATCTACCCTTTGACCCATTACAGTTCATTAGGGGCTTTCACCTGCCGTAAATCCCCTACGTTATACTAAAATATTACAAAATATTACAAAATTGCATCAAAATTGCAGTAAGGGGACCCTGCTCCAATAAACTTTCTTTCGACCTCAAATGGTAGTGCCATTAAAATTTGTTTATAACATATAAGTTACATGTAATTTTAAATATATTCTCATATATGTTGATAGACATGAGTAAAGTGCTAAACCACTTGGCACAAGCCTATCGACTAATTTAAAATTACAAGACCATTTCAAATTGAAATGTTTAGCCTTAAATAGAAGATCAATTGAGTAGGTAACCATGACTATGTAATGTTCCAAATTTTATGGAACATTAATTTTTGTTGAGGAGATAAATAAAATGGGTAGGGGACCCATTATTTGCATCATTATAGAATAAAAATCCTCTAAATATGAAAAAGGATAATATTGGAGTTGGATTTCACACCTCCATGTGTGAAAGGAGGTTTTTGCATAAAGGTTTGGCCAAAGTTGACCAAGTCAAACTGCGTTGGCATGAGTTGGAAAGAACTATGTGGGACAACATAGGAGAGAAGATTCTAGAGGGAGGAAATCCTAATTCAAAGTAGGGCCCATGGAGGGAAGGCTCATTGTTTAAAAGAGGAGCAAGGCAACCATTGAGATTATCTTTGATAATTTTACAATTGAGTCTTAGAGACTTGTTGCTGCCTCTTGGTCTTCAGCAGAGTTGCAGTGCCTTCGAGCATGAGGGAGTCCTATTTAGGAATTCCTCTCCTTATTGAGTAGCTCATGAAGTATTTCAATCATCCTCCATATCCATGCATTCATGCCATGAGCTTCAGTCATCTACATCAACACAGTTTCTGTAGCAGAGATTATGCGGTGTTGCTGGGTGTTGCCAGGGAGGTTTCCATACACCATCCAGATCTTGTTTTTCAGTGGAGAGATGTTCTATGCATTGGGAGATAAGAAAAGGAGGTTCTAGATCATATCCCATCATATTTGGCATTAGGAAAATCACTTTCCATCAGAGACAGTGCAGTCCCTCTCTTAGACAACGTTTTCATGGATGGATATTCGCTGTGAGGGATTAGCAGATTTTGGAGGGGAAGTCTTGGGTGAAAGGATCAGCCTTTCACTTCAGATTTCTATTGGAGGAGGGGCCTTCATTTGTTTCATCTATTCCAACCTTCTCCATGTATTTCCAGTTCTTGAGTAGCTGCAACCCAGCTACTCCGACATTTCTGCAAAATGCCAATTTTGTATAGATTTCAGCCAATCCTCTTAAAGGATTGATGTATTGTATTTTTATGGGTTGAGATCATGCTCCCATTTATTATTTGAGCTCATAATGTCATATCTTTGTATATTCCTCATTTATGCAGTAGTTTGTCTCTATAACTGCGCAGTCATGGCCTAGGTCTTTCTTTATGCAACAATGTTTCTCATGTTTCCTTGTACATAATTCTTGAGGCTTGTTGTGCCTTCCTTGAGTGATCATTTCCTCAAGATGATGCATATTTTATGGCTGCTATGATTTAATATGATGGCCATTGAGTTCTCCTACATTTTATGTATTCATGGATTCACTATTATTTCCATTTGGTGCATTTGCTTATTTCTGTAGCTGCAATGTTGGGGTTATCTTAAGAGATTCCTAATCTTGTTGTATTTCCCTATTGGGGATATTTTCCTTTGATAATCACTCTATAGACAGCGTCTACTAGTGGGCCAGGTAGCCTCTGGAGCTCATCCTTTGTTCAAAGGTGACAAATCCAGTAAATGCCCCTGCAGTCTATTTCTGGAATAGATTTTCTTTGTCGATTGAAAATGTTTCTGAAAAAGGAATATTACAGACTAAGCGATTTAAGAATTAATTCTAGAGTCACACATTCAACTCACTCATGCTTGCAAATACACACACACACACAAACACACACACATCACTCCCACTCACAAGCATTGGTATTAAATTTCCAAGTAATTTTATAATTTTTGCAATGAGATCGATACGCCTCATAATTTCAATCATTCTAATGGATTTAATTGTGCTCAAAGGATGACACATTTTTTCCTCTACATCACATTAAGGTTTTGAGTTATCATTGTTTCAACTCAATGATACAATTCTAGGATTCATTATATTAATACAATAATTGCCGTGAGTCCACTAATTACCGACACCAAAAACATAGTCGTAATAAATCTATGCATACAACCTTTCAATTTCCCAATTTCAATTCAAGTTAAATATCTGCATATGTAACCTTTGCCATGAAATTTATGCTTATATTATTAATTCAATCTTGTATTTTTGCATGAAAGGTGCATGGTTTTCCTCTGGTTAAAGGAATGGGAATATAATAAATTGTGGCTTGTGGTTGAGGTTTTTCCCTAACATTATTTATGTAGGCGACATATGTATATATATATATGTCCCCTACATAAATAGGGAAAAACCTCAACCACAAGAAACAATTTATTATATTCCCATTCCTTTAACCAGAGGAAAACCATGCACCTTTCATGCAAAAATACAAGATTGACTTAATAATATAAGCATAAATTTCATGGAAAAGGTTACATATGCAGATATTTAACTTGAATTGAAATTGGGAAATTGAGTTTGGGCAACAACTCTCAAACTAGCCATAGATATGCTGCAAAGAGTTTGTAATTTTCACCCTGAGCGAGATTCCATATAGTGAGGTGGTTTTATCTCAAAGGATTAAACTCCAGCTACTTGTTGATATAAGGATTTCAGAGGTTCTCCCACCTCCAACCACGATTATTCAGAAACCAACAATTACATGGAGAGTCCATAACCTTATTACCTCCAACCTTTAGCAAACCTCCAACCACGATTATTAAGAAACCAACAATTACATGGAGAGTCCATAACCTTATTACCTCCACCCTTTAGCTATTCAACTTCCATTAAATTCGAGGGAATCCAGAGACATATTATCTACCGTAGAAGTTTAATGGAGTCAAGAGAATCAATACTCAACTATTCAACCTATAGCACAATAGTCCCACCTACCTTGGAAATCAATAACGCATTGTAAAAACAAGGAAAATAGGAAAATTCCTCTAGAAATCCCCCTTTCAAGAATCCATGGAGTGATCCTCCACCCTTGCCATTAAGGGAATTTGAAGAAAACAATCTCCACCCTCTGTTTAATAGGGAATCGAGAGGTTATTGTTCGTCACCAAAGAGTGAATTATTGAGACCCTCCTACCAATGGAAATTGATATCCCAACTATTTATCCTTTTCTTTAAAAATTTAGGATGCTTTCTATGTTGTTGACTCTTGAGGGATTATTCTTCTTTTTATAATTCCAATAGAAACATATGGACACCTCTCACTTGTGAATTCATAGGATATGCATGTGATTTTCTAGCCAACACCAATTTATAAAAAAATTCTTCTCTTTATCTCATGTAACAAGTGGTTTGAATGTGCTTACTAGCTTCCTAAATTCATTTCTTATGATCCCATTGTGGCTATTTTCCTTCTAGTTTACTTCCACACCACCAACTACCCACCCAACTCATCCTTCTTCAATTTTCATCCCTTTTCCTCCTAATTTACTTCCACACCACCACCACCACCACCTACCCACCCAACTCATCCTTCGTCAATTTTCATCCTTTTTACCTTGTGAGATTGTGCAAGGAAAACATCGCTCCTCGTCCTTCTTTGTCACGTCAATTAATTCATACAACCATTCCATTTAAGTCACATCAACCAACCTCGAACAGATTTCATAAAACAAGTAACATCCTAAACTCTAGAAATCATGTCCCTTGAGTCAGTGTTTCTTTCAATCAATATTTAGATGGCATACACTGGTGGAAAATAACTGTGTTATCACAATTCACTTCTATTTATTTATTTATTTTTTATAATTTTAAAATGTTAAATATAATCTAAATTAGATAATTACTTCTTCTTAATACTTATAAATTTAAAAGTTAACATTTATTTATTTATATATATTTTTGGTTAAAATATTTAAAAATAAGTAAATTGGAAATATTAATTATTATTATTAATTTCAATTATATGGAGTGATATTGAGAGTAAACTTCCCTTTAATGTCTATATTTTTTAAATTCAAGTTTTTTATAATATAATATTTTTTTATTAGCAAAATTACAAACATTTTTTTATATAAAATAGAATTATAATATACATATGACATCCATTTTACCATATAAATTGAAATAATGATTTTTTAATCATATTTAAATTTAATTAATAACCAAATAAAATTTGAATAATGTAAAAAGATTCTTAACCATGAATATTCTTCCCCATTTTACCATGGACATTATTAAATTCTAAATATAATTCGATACAATACCATGGGTCAATATCATGGCTTATGCATACCACATGCCCAAAAACATTCACTCATTTCAAAATCAAAATATTTTATAAATATTTTATTTTATTTTTATTTTTTAATATTTTTTAAATTAAATATAGATGCACAAAGGTATGGAGATATGTAGGGGTGTAAATGTTTATGAACATCAATTAAAAAATAAGAAAATATTATCAGTAATTTCCTCCATCGATTCTTTATAGAATACATGTGGTAATGTCCTGTAAAGTAAAGTATAAAATAAACTAGCCTTAAAAAATAAACTAGCCTAGATCTGTCTTAAATTGGGATTTAAATTGGGATTTACCAAGCACGTAGATCGATCAAATTTTTTTGATATGAAAACTTCTTTTATAGTAAAAAGAGATTTGATCCCTCTTTTTCCTTTTTAGATCGAGAGTTAAGATAGATTTTTTAATTGAACCAACTCATAAATGATAAACGATAATTTTTTATGTTAAATTTTAAGGTTTACAAACATTTATGCCTACACATGTCTCCCCTTTTCACTCTCTTTCTCTCACCACATCTATATCTCTATGTATTTGTGCTTCCCTCTCTCTCCCCGAGGCCAACTCCCTCTCTCTCCCTCCTCTCTCCTCTTCTCTACTTCTTTCTGGCAATTCCTCTCTCTTCCTTCCTCTCTCTACCTTCCTCTCTCACCTCCATTTATCTTTCCTTCCCAGCACTTTATCTATCTCCCTCTTTCTCTCTCTTTGTCCTTCTTCCCCCCCTCTATCCCCTCTTCTATCTATCTTCCCTTGTCTCTTATCTCCTTCCCTCTCTCTACATCTCTCCCTTGTCACTTCCTCTCTTTATGTCTCTATATATCTATGTCTTTGTTCTTCCCTCCATCTATTTATCCACCAATCCATCCTTCTCTTGTTCCCCTAGGCTCTTTGTTTCTCTCTATTGAGCTCTGTCACTATCTCTCTCAGTGGCCTTATCTCTCCCCCCCTCTATACCCCCACCATCTCACTCTCTCTTTCTATGTCTCTCTCTTTTCTCTGTCTCTCTCCCTCCATCCATATCATGGAGAATTGTCACCCTATAATTAACCATCAATGTAAGCTATAATACACTTTACATTTTTATCTTTTATTGTGAAATGAACTATGGTTTTTGGGCATGTGGTACTTATAATCCATGGCATTGGCTCATGGTATGATAGCAAAAGCTATTTACAAGTTAATAATATACATAAAAAAATAAAGGTAAATATATATGGTTAAGAATGTTGTTTATATTGTAAGTTTATTATAAGTATTATGTTTTTATGTACTTATTATTTAAACATAAATATGGTCATGCAATGATTATTAGTACTTTACTATTAGTTTTACATTGACCAATGCAAATTATAATGTCTAACTTTGAAAAATAAATATTTTTTTTTCAATATTATTAAAAAAAAAATCAAACATTTTATATGTTATTGGAGACTCTATACAATATAATGTCATATGGATAGCTTCCTTACATATTTTATTTCATAATTTATAGATATGGTTGCAATATTCATCCATGATTTTTATATATTTGTGTAATTTGACTTCTTTATTATTAAGCATGTCCATAAATAAAATCCTTGAATAAACTAAAGTACATAATATATTTACCGTCAATTACTTCCCACCATAATTTATGCAAGCCTTTCCATAAAAAAGTAGATTTCCTGCCACAAGTTTTTATGTTTTAGTTGGCACTTATGTAGGAGTACAAATGTAAATGTGTAGGCTTACTAATGATTACTACCCACCAGGCAATTTGTTTATCCACTTCACTTATGTAGGAGTAAACATGTAAATGTGTAGAATTACTAATGGTTATTGTCCATTAAACAATTTACTTATTCACTTCACATCTCAATCTATTAGTTCCTACCAAAGAAAGAAAGTAGGATGATTTGTATATGAAACATTATGCAATTTTTCCCATAACATAATTTCTAGGTTTAGTTGGAGGAAATAATATTTAATTATTTACACTCATTTACTACCACTACAACATCTGCCTCTCACATTCTCATTAGATATTGATTTTTACCTCATATTATTTTTTAATAGCTTTCCTTTTTTCCCTCAAAATTATAGAAATTCTAGCAGGATTTTAATAAAAACTAGTAGGAATTTTTGTAAATCTAGGTTACAACTATCTAACTTCAACATTTTGGGTGCCCAGAGGGTTTTTGATGGTGGTGAATCCATTTCAACCATAAAAAAGGTGATTCAAACACTCCTACTACTAGGTGGACAATCATGTAAATGGATGTTACAACTATCTAAATTCAACATTTTGGGTTCACAAGATTTTTTTGATGGTGGTGAATCCATTTCAATGATTAAAAACATGATTCAAATGCTCCTACTATTAGAGTTTTTGAAATATTTTTGAGTAATAATGAAAAACTATTGACGGTCACACATATTCCTCCATCTCTATAGACTTGTGCTTTTTTAATTTTGAGTGAACTTATTACAGTAAATTTGAACTCAAAAATAACCAAAGAAATTAATAAAATAGTCTCATGTAGACAATTTTTAATATACCATTTTTATTATTTTACTTTTATCAAAATACCAAGTTAAATGTCTTTATACTTTTTGGATTTTCATGTGCTAGAATCACTCAGAAAAGCTTGAGGTGAAATCTAGATTTTGTTAGAATTTTAATAGCTCAATAAAATTCTTTAATGCAGAATTCTTTAATTGTAGAGTTAGAATGTTAAATGTACAGTAAAAAAACAAAATTCATGCATAAACAATTTTATACTATGTAAGCTTCAATAAAAAAAATAACTTAAAAAGATTTTTTAATGCGGAATGTAAAACTATAATGCTCAGTAAAAACATACCTCCAGCCATTGATGCTTCACAAAATCTAACTGCTATGTGAAATTCCAAGAAAGTCACTTTGCAAAATTAAATGATCCTCAACTTTTCCGTTTACACAGATTTTCTAAAATCAAACTGAAATTTTAAAGTTCTTTCGTTATTCAAAAATAATCGAAAAGGTTTGCAGCGCAGCTGCTATTGAAGCACCAACATCACGTGGCCCTCATTTTCCATTACACACGATATCTTCAAAATTAAACTCTTTCAACTCTCACAAATACATTAACTCTTCATGTGTGTTTCAAACATATGCATATGTAATTCAAATTGTATTATAATATAATCCTTTATTTACGTAAAATTTGTAAAAAAAATTAACATATTTAGTCAGGTTTCAATCAAAGTCAGGGCTCAAGTCATGAATTTAGCGATGGGGTAAAACTCACAAGGGAATGAATTAGTGAGCTTGTGAATCAAACAGAACTATATAGCCCCAGCCGTAATGTTTCATACAGTGTGTCAAATGTCTAATGATTGAAGGTATGTTAGAACTGCATGGGAGTAATGCATCACTTAAGCCCCACCAGTCTAATGAATTGTAGTTGATTTCCCCCAATAAGAAATTACCAAAGTTATTTTAAAAATTAAGGAAATCATCATGTCTTCCGACATTTACCATTTTGTTTCTAAATAAAGGCAATATTCCAAAATTCAAAGAATAATGAGGAGCCAAAGTAACATTTTCCCTAATTTATCCATACTTCCACCCCTAATGTCTCATCTAAACCATTGATAACTAGATACATAGATGGATGAATCATGGCAATAAGTCCTCTAATGATGAGTATACATCTTCCATGTATGTTATATTTATCTACAAATTTATGTATACCACCACTATTATAAACCCCATGTTTATTTTATCCTACGTATATTTTCTCAACAAATTAAAAAATAATAAACAGGAGAAAAACATCATAATAATTGCACTATTAAAAATAAATATTGTTCATACAATGAGAATTTACATAATGAACTAAGTCCTTTATCTATTTATGTACATCCCTGAATTTAAAATGTATGTCTCTTACTCAGTTGACTGGGTAGATCACTAACTCCATGCTTAATGTGCTCAATGATCACTTTTTTCTTTTTTTATACCCCTTATAGCTAAATACTTAATGTCACATGTGTTTATTTTGACTCACTTTTTTTGTTCTTAGCCATAAAAACAAATAATAATTGTAGTAATATATTCTCAATGGCTGTGAGATAGAATCCATAATTGTAAGCTGGAAAGGAAATTTAAGTCATGTCATCTTAGCAGTTCTAAAACAGATCAACTACTTCCATAGTAGAAGCAAGTACCACCGTTGTACCTCCATGACAACTCAACGCCATCATGTTGTATCCCGATGTTGATTTGCAGAACTGAGACCCACAGCCTGTAACTCCCAGTAGCCAACTGCACGTGCTTGTCCGTCCATCTTATATACATAAGCATGTAGTTTTTGGCTCCTAGTACCCTGGCTTACTTTCGTGTGGGTGCCTCCGTGTCTAAACCCTGGATTACATCGGGGTACTGCCCCAACATTCCTAATAACAAGAAGTGTCTGTGTCTTGTGCACTTAACATACACTAGGCTTCCGGGCTGTAGGCTATTGCGGACCTGCTCTTCATTTTTCCTGTGTTTTGTATCTTCTTACCATCTCCCAACTCCAACTGACACTTCCTCTGATGGTTTGAAGCAGAACATTGGGTGTAGAACAATCTCATCCAATCTTCTAAAATTTTATTAATATATTTCCGAGACAGACCAAGAGTCTCTTTTAAATCTGTTTCTGAATTCATAAAGCAATAGACATATGATGCCCCACCCATATCCTTCATATTACAATTTTTTAGAGGGGAATTGTTTCACCTCATGGAAAACCCCATTGTCATTAGAAAAATGTCATCCATAGCAAACAAGAAACATATTTACCCCAATTACTTAAGGTATATATTATCTATCCATGCAGTTGCTTTTTTATAAAACGAAAGAAGAAATTGCTAAGATTGTGAAATTGGCATTGTTTCATAGATAGTTGTTTTAATCCAGATAATGTATTTTCGCAGCTTGCAAACCAAATGTCAATACCATCATTGAGACAGGTTCCTTCACGTTGTTTATGTAAACCTCTTCTCGGATTCCATTGAAATACCGCTTTCGGTCCATTTGATGCAATTTAGCCTAAATGGGCTACTAATGCCATAATAATGTGCTAATATTTTCAGATGAGAGAAAGTCTCTGTAATCAATTTTTTCTCGAAATGAATCTTCGTTAACGAAATATCCTTGCATCTCTCAATGTTGCCCAATGAGTCTTTCTTTGCTTTATGACCTATTACATCCAATGGCTTTTTGCAACGGTTTACGAAATCAACATCCTGCATTTTCATTACTTTTCAGAATTCATCTCTTCCTTCATCACCATAATTTCGATTTTGCAACTCATGGCTTGTGAAAAAGACCAGACTATTTTGCCCAATTTCAGCTTTATCTTCTGCAGATACACAACATAATCTACTTTGATCTTGGTCTAGTAGATTTTCTTAATGTTGTCCCATCTTCTCGAGAAGTATGTGGTTCGGAACTCGTTGTCTTGCACTCTGTACTTGAACGGTTGATCTACTCTGAATATCTACAATGTTTTGAACTTCAACAATTGGTTGTTCAACACCGCCAGGTTTTGAGGTGGCTGAACAATAACCAATTTTTCACTTGAGGTATGTTGATCACGTTCTTCTCAAAACTATGTCTTCGCTTATCTGCCTCAATCGATCGTTTTTTTCAAGAAATTTTCATTTCAACTAACTAAAATGAGAGGATAAATAAAATTCAGAATCTTTAGACCTTTCAAGATATCCAACAATACACTAATGGTCCTTATCTTGGGTTTTCGATTATAGTTCTACTTTTGGATTTGCATCTCAAACGTGGATATGTTTCCAAACTTGATTTCCAAATTTTTCCGTAATTCAGCTATAAGTAGGAAAATTGGTTGAACTTTGTCAATATATCATTATTTTGGTGTTTAACTACAAGATTTTCATGGTATTGAGCTATGTATACATACTGCATCATGTCCACAATGTTCATTTTTCACTACAACATTGTGGGGTGAGGTGGAACTGCATGGTAAAGGTAACAATCCCATGTTTGTTGTGAAATTTTTTGAATAATGGCCCATGTGCTTGTCCAGCATCTTCATGATCTACCATAATATTTTCCACCTCTATCTTATCTCACGATCTTAATCGCTTATTTATTTGATTTCTACTTTTTATTCTTAAATATCTTAAAGGTATCCAATGCTTCACTTTTTATGAAGCATGGAGATATGAGATTTATAATCTATCACTATATGAGATTTAAGGTATTCACATTTAAGGGTAGAGTCCATAAACTGACTACATATACTTATAAAGATCTCTAATATGTTTGAACTCCTATTGGCACCCTTCTTGAATTGTTGTTGGTATGTTTCCTTTGAAAAATTAAGATAAGTCTCAAAACTCAAGAAATCTAGAGTAATAAGTACCCTTCATTTTAATGCATGTTTAATTTATCTGTGAGACAGGATTCAGTCTCCAATGCCATAATTTAGAGTAGAATTTTCATCAATACATCTTAATACCAAAGGTGAAATACATTAACCTAAGTGACACATTTTTTTGTAAATTAATGTAGAAGACTCATTAATAAAATACTATTCTACATAATATTTATAAACTAAACTCGAATGATGTTTCTAAAAAGTTAAAGTAGTATCCAAAAGGTACAAGCCTTGAAACCGAAATCCAATGCCGAGATAAACTGGGACATAAAAAGTCTTTTCTAATTTTAAACAAAGCCACTGAATGAAATAAATTATGTTCCTATAGCCTCCACATGCGAGCCTACTCAGACATTTCGATAAGATGCTTTCTCACTTCACCTGCTTCTTTCTGTCAAAACCCGCAAGGAATTCGAAATGAATTATCCTAATCATCCACCATGTGGTTAATGCTAATAACCATATTAGATCTATAAATAAAAAACAAGATTGGATTACCTCTGCCATACAGTTTATTTTCAAATTGGCTATTCCTTCTTCATGTGTCCCTTCTTGGTGTAGCACTTGAATTCCTTTGACATTTTGGGAGTGTATTTTACCTTTCCTTCCGATGCCATTTTTTCTTGAGATTTTCTCTGCTAAACATTAGACTTTTTCCATCACTCGCCTTTCTTTGAACACATGGTCACAGTGAGTTCAGCTATCTGACCATTTATCATTATGTGTGTTGTATGAGATTTTGAAAGGTCCGTAATAAGGGGAAGTAGTTCGTGATGTAGTGTACTAGGAAAATATTTATATTTTAACCCCAGCTTTTCCACTGAGCCATGTTGTCCCTCATTTGCATATGTCATGCATACCTTTTACACCGGTGTATTCTAGAAATTAGAAACTTCATGATTAGGGAAGCGTTACCATTTTAAAGTGATGAATTTATCTATCAATGGTTTTGAGAAAGTCTCACTTTGTCATGTTGTTCAATGTAACCACTATACTAAATGAAATTTTAGTCTTAATGAAAATAACGTTTTTAAACAGACACTGTTCCCATCATTCATAAAGCGCGATGTCTACTGAGGGTTGGTATTAGTGAGAGGCCGTGGTTCATCTTTCCAGCTAGCCAAATGGTGTCCTATAAATTCAACTTAAAGAAATGGAGAACTCTTCCGGGACATTTTATAGGCGACTTTGAAATGAGATATCAAGATGAATTTCGAGAACTGTAGGTTTGTATACCGCACATAATATTAAAAACACATGCTTATGTTAAAATTGAGATAAGAACTTATGCTTTACCAATGTAAATCATGTTAAAAATTAACGAATATTACAAATGACTGGATCATTAATTCAAATAATTAATTAAATCCTTTTAACTTTATGGATAGAATCATTAATCGTATAACTCCTCTCGTAAGTGTTATGAATATTTTATCCATTTTCACTACTTAAATATAGTTAAAAATTCAGGATAAAAATTTATTGTATTTAATGGTAATTAATTACAATTAATGGTTCTCTATTTTTTATTGCAGGATCTAAAGAATTGATCATAATATAGATTTTATTTGATTATATGTCAAGTATTTCAATCACTAAATTATATGACTAATGGATACAAATTAACCATATAATGGTAATAATAAACTGCAATATTCATCCATAACATATAACCATAAGTCTCGATTCAGGCATGTTATTCTAATTAAAAACTATAAAGAATTTAATGTATGAAAACTAAATATTTATTATTTACCACATTGCATATAATTAAACAATATATTAAAAATAAAATTAAATAAAAATTAGACATTTTAAATATATGAATTTAAAAAATCTAAAAATAGGACATTTATCCAATTATAAGGTATAAATCACCAAGGAAGAGATATAAGAGGGCCTGATACCTATGTTGAATTTAAGAATTTCCAATAAAATTCTTAGCTATGACTTTTAATTATGTATATGAATGTAATCTGTATGTACAAGAAAAAAACAAAATCTTGCCAAACAATTTTGGTGCTATGTAAGCCTAATAAAAAATATAACTTAGTAAGATAATGCGAATGTAAACCTAGCGTTTTACAGTATACTCACCATTGATGTCAAAAATTGATCATATGTGAAATCGTAAGAAAGTCACCAAAAATTAAATGACCAACTATTGTTTCAACAAATGCTAAACGCAAACCAGTACTAAAGTTCTTTATCTAAAACGGTAATAAAGGTACCGCTATTGAAGCACCAACATCACGCGTCTTCTGCTTTTCATTACACCATATCTTCAAAATTAACTTTTCTAACTTCTAAATTTTCGCCAATACATTAACTTTTTTCATATGTGTTTCAAACATAGTGCTTATGCGTAATTCAATTTATTATAATATAATCTACGGTATTGCAATTATATATATTTAGTCGTAATTATAAATTTAAAAAGTCGAAATGGCCTAAGCCTCGCTAATTCTAGTTGATAAAATCAAGGGAATGAATTAGTGAGCTTCGGGGACCAAACATAAAACTATATAGGCTCAGTCACCAAGTTTCGTTTGTGTGTCAAATGCTCCATCACTTCAGTAGAACCGTAGTGAGTAGAATGAATTCACTTCGTAAGCTCTACCAATAGTAACACGAACTATAGTTGATTTCAATTTAACAGTCCATAGTTAGTTTCCAAAAAGTTAATGAAATCAGTCAAATATCTTCCGGAGACAATTCTGCAATTAAGTTTAAAATACTGGGAGTAATCAAATTCATATTTGATGAGGAGCCGAGTATCTCTCCACTTGGTCCATACTTCCTCTTAATGTCTCATCTAAAAACCCATCGATAATCAGGACATGAATAGATACATGAATCATGCAGCAAATCTCGAACAGCAGTATTATCTTCCGTATTACTATGTATTGCCTATTAATTTTATGGCAGAACAATTTAATGAGTAAACCCCATGTTTAATTTTGTCTTCTGCTGCATGCATTTTCACCTAAATAGCAATATAAATGAAGAGAAAAATACAATAATTGCCATGAATAATAAAAATAACATTGTTCATTAGTAATAATAGAATCTAGTAATTGTCCAAGTCCCATATTCATTACATGATCCTTTAATTTAAATGGTAAGTACGTCTTCATTAAAGGATCTGCCATCATCAAATCAAGCATGAAGTACTAATGCCACTTTCTTTTTCTTTACATCGCTCCTTAGCTGAATACCTAATGTCGATGTGTTTATTTCACCACTTTGTTGTTTTAGTTGTTAAAAATGTGAAATCATAATTTTATCGCAATATATTCTCAATGGCTTAGAGATAATCCATAATTCTAAGTCAGAAACAACTTTAAGCCATGTTGTAAATTTTACTTCAATAGCCTCTCAAAGCTATAGGACTTAACTTGGCTTCCATAGTAGAAGTGTATCTATATCCGCTTGGCACTCCTCCGATACAGTCTCCACCCATCATAAATATCCTGGTGCGATTTATGGAATCAGCCACATCTAAGGTGTCAATTCTGAGTAGCCAATCGCATCCAAGTCGTCGTCCGTCTTTGCGGCTATAAGTATGTATGCTCTGGTTCCCCGAAGGTACCTCATTACTTTTCGCATCTCTCCAAAGGGTATAAACCCGATTACTCATCGTCTCCCAACATTCCCACAAGAAATGGCAATTTCAAATTGTGGCACTGAGGATGCCATTAGGCCTGACAAATATGACCGGCTATTTGTCGCTTATAGCCGCTCTTCTGCATTGATTCAAACTCAACCTATCACCCTTCTAATAAAAGAATACTCGCAACAACTTTCCATTCAAATCTCTCTAAAATTTATTGATAGGTTTCAGACACCTGTGTAAGATGCCCTAAATCATTTCTGTTAATCTAATGCTAACAGAATATGCCCTACCATATCTTTCTTCATATCAAATTTTGGAGGGGAATTGTTTCACCATGCAGCAAACCTCATTTACGGCTATGCTAGGTGAAATGTCATCTATATAAAATACAGTAATTAGATTTTTACTTCCACCACTTTAAGTTATATTCGCCAAGTATCCTAATAAGCTTTTAAAACTAAAGGAATAAATACATCATGAAATTTCAAGTACCATTACAAGATAGTTGTTTGATTCAGATAATGACTTTTGAGCTTGTAAACCAAATGATAACCATCACTAGAGGAAAATCTTTCATTGCCATCAGTGTAAACTTTCAGATTCCATTGAGAAATACCGTTTTCACATCATTGATGCAATCTGCTCAAATAATACTACAATAATACAAGAATTCTGATAGAGAGAAAGTCTCCTTGTAATCAATTCCTTCTTCAGGAATCCTTGTAACGAGTTTATCCTTGTATCTCTCAATGTTGCCCAATGACTCTTTCTTTGTCTTAAAGACCCACACATCCAATGGTTGTAATATTATTAACCCCAAAGGATCCTACTTCTATTATCTTCTATAATTCATCTTTCCTTCATGGAATCATACCATAATTCTCATTCTTTGCAACTCATGGTTGTAAAGACTGAGGGATCATTTTCTGCCCACCGTAATGCATTCTTTATTAATAATATAACTATCAAAGAATGCTGATCTCTTTGGTTCAGTGAGATCTTTCTTTAATGTTGTCCCACCATCTTCCCGAGAAGTATGTGTTCCAACTCAAGAGCTCAGTACTCTGTAATTTTCAGACCAGCCTGACTTACTGAAGACCAAGAGTTTGAACTTCTAACACTGGTTGTTCAACACCGTTTGTACTCTGAGGGGTGTCAGGAACAATACCCGCCTTTTCATTTTGAGGTGGAAGGTTGGGATTCTGAATGATCCTTTTTCTCGAAATTCAGGTTCTCAAGCTCATCGTTCTCCACCGATCAAGTCATTTTCATGAAACTTACTTTGAATCCACGATCCTAGTGCCGTGAGATAGACAATAAAATCAACTTTTGACCTTTCAGCATATCCACTAAATACCCACTCAGCGTTCTTGGGTCCTGTCTTGTGGATTATATAGTCTCACTTTTGACCTGGGTATCCAACGCGCATATGTCGCAAACTTGATTTTCAACCCTTTCCAGCACCAAATGGCGTTTTAGGAAACAACCTTGGTTGGAACTCGCTTACTATATACACTATCGTTTTAAGTTTCAATCATATAAGATTCATGTATTTGGAGCCAAGGTATCACATCATGTCCATGAATTGTTTCATTTTCTTCTTACTACAATTTATTGTCAGTGAACTGTACATGTACAAACAATCCCATGCTCTAGTGAGACAGGCTGAAGGTCTGTGCTTAGTCCATCTTCCACATTTTACCAGAATATCTCTCCACCTCTATCTGATCTCACATTCCACCTACCATGATTGATTTCTGTACTTAGCTCAAATATCTAGAAGTGAATTAGCTGCTTCGCCCATGAAGCACAGAGATGGTCATGAGTAATCATCATAACAAAGGAGACGAAGAGCTCCTCGACTATGAGTCCAGCACTGGATTGCATCGTATAAAGGATCTTCAACAAGGTTGAAACTCTTATTGCACCTTTTGAATTCACGTATGATTTCCAAAGTGTCTTTTCAACACAAGTTCAAACCAGAAACGAGTATTAAGTAATCTTCATTTGCTATCATGGTTTTAATCTATCATGGAGATATGACCTAGTCTCCATGGTGTTAATTGATGGAATTTTCATCAATAACACATCTTTTAATGTGAAATACGCATTGAATCATAAGAAATGAGTGGTAAATGATCATAATAAAGACCATTAGGAAAAAATACCATTCCCAACATAACTGATTATAACCAACCTAATGATGCTTCTAAAAAGAAGGATCCAAAAGTGGTATAAGCCTTTAGACTAAATCATTGAGAAACTTGGGACATAAAAAGTCTTTTCTAATTCTAAACAGCTATTACTAGTAAAAGAATAAAGATGTCTTTATAGCCTCCATGATGCTGAGTCATATCTGTTTTGATACATGTTGTTCATACTTTCCACCTTGAAGCCCTTCGGCTAAAACCCCGTATGAATTTAAATGTGAATTGATCTAGAATCAATCCACCATGTGTTAGCTGCTATACACCATATTGTGGATTCATAACAAACAAACAAGATTGGATTACCTTTGTCCGGCAGTTTCATTTCTTTGAAATTTTTACGATTCATTCTTCATGTGTCCCTTCTTTTTGGCTAAGAAACATCAACTTTCTATAGATTTTGGGGAGTATTTTACCTTCTTCATTTGTTGAGATTTCCTTCTCAAGTGGCTACACAGAACACTCTTCATTTCCATCACTGGGCTTCTTCCTTCTAGAACACACATGGTCGTGAGTTCATTAATTGACTTATTGTCAGCTTGTGTGCGTTGTGGTAGAGATTTTGAAAGGTCCATATTGTGGGTGTTCTTAGTGGAAAATGCAGACAGGATATTTCAACCTCAGCTTCTTCCGTCTGAGCCTTCACAGGTCCTCCTTTGCATGATGTGCTCAAGCACAATCTTTTACAGACCTGAGCCTCTGAATAGAACTTTGCATGATTAGGGTGCTTGTGCGTCTTTGTTCAAGTGACTAATTGATCATCAATGGCTTCTAGTGTTCTGTGACTTTTTCATGTCAGTTTTAACGTAACCACCGGATACATCAAATTTTAAATTTTAGGTTCTGAATGAATTATATCGTTAACTGACAGATCGCTCCATCATCATGTGCCAAGGTTCATCAGAGGTTTGCATTAGCAGCCATTGTCATCTTTGACAGTATAGTCTATGTCCATCCACCCCAAATGAATGAGAACTCTCTCCTTTGCATTTGAGAAGTATTCCTTAAGTTCAGTAGATATCGCCAGAATAATTCTGTGAGAAACTTGTAGGTTGTACAACTGTGATAATAATAAAATACATGCTTATGTTAAAATTGGAGACATAAGAAAATTATGCTTTACCAATGTAAATCATATTTTTTAAAAATTGAATCTAATGAGATAAAATCGTCTGACCAAATTTAATTCAAGTGATTCAATTAACCTTTGAACTTTATGATAAAACTTATTAATTCAACTCCTATGGGTGTTTATGAATATTTTATCCATTTGAATTAATTAAATATAATAAAAACTCCTAGAGATAAAAATTAATAGATGATAGAATAATTTAGCAATTAATTTATTTTTTATTTATGTGATCCTAATTAATTTATAATAGAATTTTATTTTCATTGTAGATAGGTTATTTTCAATCAATTAAAATTATATGCAGATCACTAGATATAAAAATTAACTTCATAAATGAAGTAATACCTAAAACCACAATATTCATCCATAAATATAAACTGTTAAATCAATATTCCTAAAATATTTTAATTAAAACTTAATAATTAATGAATAAAAAACTGAAGGTTATTATTTAAATTATAATATCAGCATAATTAAATCAAAGTATTTTATAAGCATAAGAATTAAATAAAAAATTGGTATTATTTTCTAAAATGATGTTGAATTAGAAAAATTTTAAAAACAGGACATTATCCAATTTATATTTATAAACTGTTTCACAAAGTAGAGATATAAAGAGGGCTCGACAATTACAATGTTAACTTCAGATGAATCATCAAAATTCTTTAACGTATCTTTAATCGTTGTTAGAAATGTTAACTTTTGTAGAAAACGAAAATTACGTATAAACACTGGCGTTATGTAAGTCTAATAAAAAAATAACTTAAAAATATTTTTTATTGTTAATTGCAAACTTAATGCTCAAGAAATGACACTCCTCCAAAACATTGATATTTAAAATCGTATTCACAGAAATTCAAGGTTGTTGTACTTTTGCAAAATGAAATGATCCTAACGCGATTGCTTCAATAAATTTTCAAATTCAACTAAATTTTAAAGTTCTTTTGTTATTCAAAAATAATCGGAAAATATTGAAACACGTAAATTTCATTAAAGGTAATCAACATCACGCGGCCCCTCATTTTCTATTGCTTATCACATATCTTCAAAATTAAACCTTCAAATCTCATCGAACAATATCAATCATATGTATCAAACATATGCTGGAGTGTAATTCAAAATTTATTATAAATATATCCATATAATAAAATTTGAAAAAAATACGTATTTATAATGTACTTTTCAATTTGTAAGTTTTTTGAAAGGGCTTCAAGCTCTCTAATTCTTTCTAGTTATATGTGTAAACTGTTGGAATGACAGAGCTAGACCAAACAAAACTATATAGCCCAACTTCCATCAAGCTTCGGTTATTATGTGTCAAATGCTCAATTTATCAGCAGAGAACTCAGTTGGGAGTAATGGAATCGTCTTGTGGTTTCAAACAAGAAATTAATGTGAACTATAGTTGATTTCATAGGTCTTTAAGGAAATTACCGGCAGCAATGCTTCAAAAATTAAGTAAAATCATCACAGTATTCTTCCAAGATATTTACTCAAATTTCAGCTTCAGAAATAAAGGGAGTAATCCCTAAATCGCAGTTAGGATGAGGGAGCGTAACAGATTTGTGTTATTTAAGCTAGCTTTTTGTGTGTATGTATAGATTAGACATCCTAGTTTATCCCCATCAAGCTTGTGAAGTAGTGAAATTCCTCCTGAGAAATTAGAGGAGAAAAATCTAGGCTAAAGCTTCCAAAAAGTGTAACTAAAGACAACTAATATATTGTATATTTAGATTAATTTATTAGCACAAGATTTAATAAAATTTAAATTGATAAAATAGTTTTAAAACTTAAATTAAATTTATATTTAAGTTTAACTTACCCAAATAAATGAACTTTTATCAAAATAACACTATATATATTTTTATATTTAACTTAATTTATTAACACAAAATTTAATAAAATTTAAATTAAATTTAAATTTAAGATTTTATGTTTAAATTTATTTATTTAACACCCCAAATTTATATTTCATTAACAGCACATTCAACCCATGATTTACCCTTCATTAAAAATATTTTGGATGTTGTAACTTTTATAGATTGATATATTATTTGTATTTTTAACATGTAATATAGTTTTGGATAACTTGGGCACCATACATGGTTAAAGTAGGAAAATTATATTATTAAAAAAATTGCTTGTGCCTAGTCACATGTTTATCTCTTTTAAATTTTAAATGATTTTGATCGGTCTACCCATTATGACATGGAAATTCAGTGTTAACTTTTTAAAATCAAATTTCCTCTAATTTAGTGTTAAATGTTAAATTTTACAAACATTTATGTTTACATGTATTTCCCTCTACTAGAGTGTACAGAGTTGTTAGTCCAATAAAATACAAAAATAATAATAATAATTAATGTAATATTTTGATTACACAAAGTTAAAATAAACTAAAATAAAATAAAAATAAAAATTAATAATTATAATTATAATTAATAATAAAATCAATGTTACATCATTTAAATATAGCCATAAGAGTTCAAGTCTGGCGACATCAAAATCTCTTTTAGAGTGTAAAGAGATTTGATCCATATAAACTCTTTATAGATGATCTAAAATGTTTATACAAATCAACACATCACATATTTTCTATACATCTATTTGTATATAAATATTGTAATAGCTAACATAAAATTTCTTCATTTTGTGACTTAATTTAAGTGCTATTGGAAAATCACTTATGAAATACAATTTATTTTCTATTTTTATATTCTTTATACCACATGAAATTAAAGCTAAAATTATACTACTTTTATTTATAAAAAAAGTAAATGATAATATATATGATTCAATTGTATTACTTTTATATTATTTATATTAAGATTTCTTAAAGATTTTTTTTTGTGCTTATGACAGTTAACACTCACAAAAAGAAAGTTATGATTATCAAATCCAAGAAGGACACTTAATTTAATTTAGGACACTTACCCTAATTTTTTGTACTACAATAGAAACTTGGAGGAAGTGTCATGTTACAATTACCTAGGAATTGATATTTATCACAAGGTCAACTGAAACTATACCGTTGAGAAAAGGAATAATGGAGGGTGGAAAGGTTATTTTGGTCTTCAAAAAAATTGTAAAGTAGCAAACCTTCTGATATGGATAAAAAGAAGCTGGTGTTTGAAACTTTGATCACTCATGTTATCTTGTATGGTTGATAACATGGAAGCTGGGTTTGGGGTTGCAACATCTGTAGAGAATACTCTAGAAAGATAGAATACTCTAGAAAGATTGACCAAATGGAGAAGCTTTTTATAATTTATAAGGTCAAAATTAAAAGCAATACACTTTATGTTATTCTAGTGACATAAGTTGTTATTTCCCCTATCAATAACATTAAATTCCACCCAAAACCAACTAAGGCTCAAGCTAGGTTGGTATAAAGATACCACGACCTACTTAGAGCATTGGGAGGTCTATGAAAATGTTGAATTGAAAAATATTAATAACATTAAAAATATTGTTACTTCTAAGTTTAAAGAGAAAATGTAGTGTTATAAATATTTAGAGGCTAAAAGAAAATTAAGATATTATAAGAGTTCATCAACAACCAACAGATAAAGTATGTCTATGTTAACCAGGTCAAAGAAAAAAACTAATATATCCAACATAATAACGAACTCTCATGAGCTCCAGGTTGTTGGACACTTCCTAAAACACCATGGGTGGAAAGGATTTGCGATCTATATGAACATTGAGGATGAAAGTCACTTCATCTTAGAGTGCCCTTAGTACACCCACATTAGATCTCAATTTCATAATCTTTGTTGCAATACCACCTTCCTAGACTTTTAACATGTTTGTTGCAATACCACCTTCCTAGCCTATTAACGTGTCAAAATTGTATTGAGTTAATTCTATGAAAGCTCTTTGAGCATAGGATAGTAGTACAATTTAAAAAAAAACTAAATAATAATTAGCTTCTTTAGGTCCAATAAGCCAAAATTTAGTCTAACTGGACATAACCATTGTCATCATCATCATTAAAATGTCAATATATTATATACTAAAAGAACCCTTACTAATATGTTGTCATTTCCTGGACTTTCTTATGAGAAGCTTTACTTCTGTTCCCCATTCACACCTACCAAAGCTACCAAATTATTATTTGGAGCAACCTAAATTATTATTTGGAGTAACCTAAACCAGTAACAAGTTTTTAGTGAGAGAAGTCCTTGAAGAATTGCAGAAGTAGTAAAAAAAGCAACATGCAACCTTCAAAATCTGGAAACCCTTAATAGATTTTGTTGATTCAAACAAAAATAACCTAGTTTAACTTAATTTGTGCACTTATTCAGATAGAGTTCAAGCAACAATCCCATTTTACAGAACTATCCAATCTTACTTCTTACTCTACTTAATAGAATCATTTGATATATCTATTCTTTCACTAATATCTTATGTTTAATGTTTATTCTACAGATCGGCTGCTAATATGGAGAAAAGCCATTTATCTCCGAGAAAATGCCTTTCAAAAGATCCGTATATATTTCATATATATGGTATTCGAAAGATTCATGATACAATATTGTATCAATTTTAGATGTTGATAGGGAATAGAAGTTAGATTTATAGTGAATTTTTTTATTGTGTTATTTATGATGAACTAGAAAAATTGTATTGTTTAGAATGAATTGAATAGTATTTTTTGTATTTTATATAATTTATGGGAAGATATATTGTAATATAACGCAAGATATATGGTATTGCAAAGATTTTAAGTGTATATGCAGAATATATGGTGTTCAAGAAATGTGATGTGAAGTGCATCACACATTGAAGGGGAGACCCCCTAAAATAGAGCTATCTTCAATGGTTGATAAAAACTTCTACCGTTTGCAAGATAGGGATAGGCATTGACAAGTCATATGCTAATGTTAACGCATAAGAAATAGAAATAAGTAAGTCATCTCAAAAAATAGGGCTTACAATTTGGTGTTAAGAAAATTGGATAAAATTGGATATTCAAAAAGGAAATGACTAAGCTACTAACTAGAAATAGTGACTTTATCTGTGAAAAAAATTAAACCCAATAGATGCAAAACACCTATTAAGTTATCAACCATTGTTGTGAAAGATGTTAAACTAGCCATAAATAAGTTGTTACTATTTCAATTATTAATATTTCATTACTTTCTTAAAGTCTTGGGGGAACATATTCTATTCATCATAACATTTTCCCTTCTAGTTAGGTGTTTTTTAAAGTTGTGGAGCCCTTTTTTATTTATTTACAAAACTATTTTTTCATTGATTTTTTCAAATTGAGATTGAATCATATTATATTCACCGTTACATTTTCATATGGAATTAGGGATTTTAATACTTTCAAATCATTCCAATATTTTCTTTACATTTATCTTTCAAGGTTATAAGGTAATTCATGTGATGTTTAAAGTTATTAAATGTAGAAAATCAAAATTTCTTTTAGTTTATGTAGTTATTAGTTTTTTAATGCAAAAAGAGTAAAATGTGGAAAAATATGATAGCATCTTGTTGTCTAAAACCTCTCATTAATTTGAATTGTTTTAATTACATGGTGAATATATGGTAATATGGAACTGATTTATGTTTATGTATCCACTCACCAGCTTTTTGGCATATGTTGAATGGATGTGTTGGGAACTATAAAATCTTATCTAAATATTTATAGTGAATTTTAAAGTTATATAATTGGTGAAAAATTATAATACTCTCTATTATATGTTATGTAATTTAAGTGAACATTTACCTTCCATATATGGTATAAAATCCTTAGAAAATGTCTCATATATGGTGTTGTATACATTTAGGTGTATGTTGTTATCACCCAAAAAATTTCAAAACATCATTGTGTCAACTCTGTTTTTTATCATGGCCTCAAATTAGGTTTGAAAGCCATTTTAGGCTTTGGTTAAGGGTAGGTTAGAGTTTTTATGATTTTAAAGGTTATCATTGAATTCAAATAAAGTCTTTAGAAGTCCATCACATGATCAAATACTCACATTTTCCATTTAAGGGTAATTCAATTAATTTTTGGGCTAAATTTCTGCAATTAGCGGGGAATCCACCTTTTCGTAGCACCGCTAGTTCAAAAAAGAGGAAATGCACCATGAAAGGGCTGTCCAAACTGCGAAAATTACAGTGTGAGTGCTACAAAAGCACGATTTCTTAGTTGTCATGTCAAATAAGCCAAAATTTGTCAGATTCAATTAGGGAATGATAGGATAGGGGTATGGTGTGTGAGTTCGTTACCATATTCGATGTACTTACCTGTACTAAAGTCATGATAGTCATGATAGGATATCAATGAAGCATCATTTAGTCATTAGGTGACATCTCAAATTCAAATTTTTTCCTAATTGAGTCATCTTTGATTCATTTACCTTCACACAACTTTTTGAGCTCTTAAGGAGTTAAGATAAGTCTTGGTTGTTCTATCCAAAGGCAACCTTCATCATTCTCAAGCGAGGTTGTTCATTTAATCAAGCGAGTTTGTTTCATATCTTAATCAAGAAAGGTTGTTTTACAGATTCTAGAGAAGCTAACGGGTTTTTCCAAGAGGCATGACAGAGGCTAGAAAGTGTGAAAGAGGCAAAACAAGAACAAGTGGCTAGCAAGCAAGAAATCCAAAGAGTAACAAGAAACGAAGCAGGAGCATCGAAAAGAAAAACAGTGGTTTTAAATTTAGATGACAGCTCAGTGATGAAAGGAAACTTAGATGACATCTTACATGCAATTGATATAGAAAAGTCACCTATTGTGCAAGCTGATTTTATTGGAACCGATGAACAAAAATAGAAAAAGGTGAAATCAACAAAGAAATTGGAATTTGAAGGTGAGAATGGAGCCTTTGTGTGTCAGGCTAGGAAGCCTTTGACTAGGCATACTAAAAATCTCAAAGAACATATTAAGGAGGTCCGAGAAGTTATTGAAACACTCAAAGTACCTAAAGAGGTAGTTGACCTCTCATCACCAGCAGTAGAGCATGTAGTGAGCAATATAATGAAGGGAAAGGAACACATGTCAGAGTGTCAACTACTCGAAGAAAGGTTGAAGCTATCAAATTAAGAGATGCAAATGATGAGAAAAAGGGCTAGAAAGCATAGCATTGAAAAGACAGAATTCAAGAGGATGAAGGCTATTTGGGAAGGTAAAACAGTTGCTAGCTCATAGATCCCAAGTAGTGCACAATAGTTCTTTACAGTTCTTTACATGGACAATTCCAGCCACTAAAGAAGAAAAATTTGTTAGAGTGATCAACACCCATTTGAGAGCCAGTAATAGAAAGCTAAGAGGCCAAGTGGAGGATTTGGAGCTATAATTAAAATAGTCTCAAGATGGACTAAAGAGCAAAGGTACAAAATGACAAATTCAAAGCGAACTCAAAATGGAAAAAGAGGATTAAATTTTGTGAAGGTTATATTTTTAGTTCATATAGTTGATGGTCTTGATGAGGCCAATGATTTTCTAAAGTTATAGCATCTTTTTGTTTCGAAATTTCAAGAAAAACTGGTTAAAACTACTTACAGAGCAGTTTCGTAGCAGTTGCAGTGTAAAAAAGGCACAAAGTGCTACAAAACTGCTTAAAGTCATGAAGCCAAAAAAATATGTTTTCTCGTTTTGACCAATCAAATTAAAAAGTGGTTTCTAAGCAATTGAAAATGAATTTAGGAAACTTGAAAGAGGTTTTTCTTCCTGAAAAAACTAAATAGGAAAACCTCTCTCAGTTTCTTCAAATTCATTACGAGGTGGGAGAAATTTATAAATTGAAACGTGTTATGAAAAGCTCTACAAAACTGTTGTAGCAGCTTTTTCACCCTTTTCCTTATCAAATTTTGGAAGGAAGACCATGTATTTTGACTTTAAATTTCTAAGGAAGCTATCTCAATTGAGTATCAAAGCAACCCTGAAGGAATGGAAGCTAAGTTTTGAAGGAAAATGGGTAAAAAGAGAGCGCTACGAAAAGTGCCACGAAACTGTGTTGCTTTCGTAGCGCAAGTCTGTTTTCATTTTTTTGAGAAGTTCAAAGTGGTTTCGCATAGCTCGCATGAAGGGATGACTTGGGACATATGAAAATCATGTTCCTAACATCAATTAGCCTCGAATTTATCAATTTGAAGTGGTCATAATATCTCAAGAAACTAAAGGGATCCTAACCCTAAAAATAGGGGAGCAGTTTCGTAGATTAGAGGGGTCAACATCATGAACATTGTGGTTATAAAAAGTTGAAACTCATCATCATGATCCGACTTAATTGAATGATAGGTGGGAAATGATGTGTTTAAGTTCAGATAAAGTTTTTTTGAGTAGAACCAAAAGATTTCTAATTCTATTTGTAATAGGACTCTATGTTAGTTTTACAATTGTGTTTGTAATAAATACCATGTTTTATAGTTAGAATAGGTGTCAAAACATGAGAATTCGAGGTATCTTGTTATGGAGAAGCTTATCTAATAATTTAAATGATCTGTAAAAGATCAAGGAGTTGAAATAGAAAGGGTTGGATAGTTGTTAGCAAAAATACTCTCTTTTATGTAAGTGACTATTTTCAACCTAATACAGAATTTCTACTTAGACAATTGAAGATTCATAAGGAGTTCTTGTATGTTCTTGTTATGATGGCAGTTTTTCAATATTATATTACAGTGGTGTTTTCTTATGTTACTCAAAATTCATCAATGATGCTATCACTTCCTTCATAGACAAACTCACTGTGTGTTTCATTGTTCTACATGTTTATTCCTTGACTTGAACTCCGATATGCCTTGACATCCATGCTAGGTAGATTATCTCGGTTTTGATGAAGCTATCATGACTCTATAAGCCCAATGTACACTTGCTAATTTGATTTACAACTAGTTTACATCATCTATCTCCTTTTATCCCATATAGAGTTAGCCATCTACATATTTATCAAAAATCATAAACCCTTGAGATAGCCCTCTTAGGTTGAGGAGGCTAAGCCTCAGCCAAAAGCTTTCTCTAAAACAGTTGCACAAGATTGGTTTGATGAGCAACCTATCACGTCTGATTTTGTGATAACATATGTGATATATGGTGATGGGGAATGTGATGTGAAGTATATCTAAAACTAGTTTTAAATATATTGTTATATAGTTTTAAAGTTATATTGTTTGTGATGAATTGGAATAATATATGGTGTATGTTTTATAATTTAAATGAAGATATACCCACAATATATGGTATTGAATCTTCAAAATATGTAAGATATATGGTAGTGTCTAGATATTAGATTTCTCTTGTGAAAATATGCTACTGAATAAATGTGATGTAAACTCCATTAATTTAGAATTACTCATTACAAGGAACAAATGAGGTACATAAGTTTATTTTCTACATCTTCTTCTTGTTCCTAATATAGGTACTTCAAGAGGTATTCAAGGGGAGACCCACTAAAGGAGATATGTCTTGAGTGGTTGATAAAGTATTCTACTATTTGAAAGAAAGAATAAGGCAAGCCCCTACAACATAAGAAATGGAAAAAAATGGGTAATATAAAAAATGACACATTGCAATTGGCTCCTAAAAATTTAGATACTAAATTAGATATAAAAAAATGAAATGAATAAGTTACTCACTTCAAATCATGATCTTAGATTTGAAAAAAGTCTAGATCTAGCCTATGTATAGGCTATTGAATCATAAATTATTGTTGTTGAAGATGTTAAACTAGTTGTAACCAATAGGTAGATGCATTGCAATTTTTGTTTAAGCTATTAGGGTTTCATGAGTTTCCTAAGTGACACGGGATCATATTTTATTCATCATCCCATTTCCCTATTTAGGTCAGTTTTTTTTAACTCTCCCAAGAAATAAACAATATTAAGTCGTGGAGGGCTATATTTTTTTCATCATTACATTTTCTATTTAGGTAGGAGTTTTTTAATCCTCTCAAGCAACAAAGCATATTATAATTTTTAGGGGATACAATTTTATATAGACAACTAAGTAAAGGGTGTTATATTTGGAGTTGCATTTTCATATGGAATCAAGGTTTATAATGTTTTCAAACCATTCAACACTATATTACTTTATTTATATTTGAAGGTTATATTGTAATTTATGTGAATTTTATTGTTTTTAGATAGATAATATAAAAATCTATTTTAGGTTAGGTGGCTATTA
The DNA here is from genome assembly GCA_034641835.2 of Pinus albicaulis. Classification (NCBI taxonomy): domain Eukaryota; kingdom Viridiplantae; phylum Streptophyta; class Pinopsida; order Pinales; family Pinaceae; genus Pinus; species Pinus albicaulis. The sequence goes on along the minus strand of CM076570.1, from coordinate 302,703,645 downwards.
GTTTTCTTAAGCATACATATGAAAATGTGAAAAATTATGGTAGCATCTTGCTGTGCAAACCCTCACATGAATTGGAATTTTTTTGTTGGCTGAATAATCTATGGTAATATTTGAATTATTTATTTTTATGTCTCTATGGAATACCTCTAACACATGTGCTATCGAATGGATGTGTGGGGAACATTAAAATTATCTTTGCAAATCTAGAGTGAATTTTAAAGTATATTATTTGTGATGAATTAGAATAATCTCTTTTGTTGTATCTTTTACAATTTAAGCTATCATATGCCCTCCATGTATGGTATTGAATCCTCACAAAATTAGTGATACTTCTTAGTGTATAGATTTCATATCTATGTGATCACAACTTGATGATGGACCTAAGTGATAGCTCAAAATTTAAAGTGTTTGTAAGTGTGTCTAACCTGAGCGAATGGATAGATCTCGTCTTCCTCATTATGGTGCCATGAACTGTTCAAAAAACTCACACTGTATGAAGACATTATTGCAGTTTGAGAACTTTTGTAAACTGCAATTTTTGGACTTTGACCAAGTTTGACTAGTCTTTGAATATTTAAAAAATAATAATATTATAGGTAATATTCCTAGAATATTCCTTGGAATATTCCCTTCTAGGCCAATTACAGAAGGCCAAGTGCCATAATCTGACTGGGAATGGTTTATAACGGGCCAATGAATGGGCAACACGTGGCTATCCCTGAGGCCGCCATGTGTGCCCAGGACTGTGGTACAAAATTTGTTTTTCATCTCTGCCAGGATTGAACCATGGAGCTCGTTTCAGCTAGCCTACCCATGTGATAGTGCAGCACACAAAAATTCTTAACAGCTATGGACTGTAGTTAATATTTAAAGTTTAACAGTTTTTGAATTGGGGTTTTCGAGAGGCTAGCCCCTCCCATATGACCATGCCCCAAGACCGTGGGCCAAAAACAATCACCGCCGACGGGATGTAGTTGTAAACTTGTCACATTTCATATGTTTCGGCTAACTCTGCAGCATATTATCTGCGTTGAAAAATCGTGAGCAGTTACGGTTAGGAAACTATAGATTCCAGAAATGTGTCCAACAACCCCGACAAAAGTTTAATGGGCAGTTAGGATTGGTGGATATCCTCGCGAGAACACTATCTTTGGCAGAAATTGCCGAATTTCATTGGAGTTAAGTCTAGTTCTCCACATTTTGGGGAGGATTTTTAGGGGTCATTGGGAAAAATGAGTTCAAGCTCTATCTTGAGCTAGATTCGACCAATTTTGCAGTGTGAATAGTCACTTTTGACTATCTCAGACATTCCAAAATCATTGACAAGGGTTGAAAATCCCTCAAAGGAATTTTGAGCAGATTTTTTCTTCAGTGAAGTTCTAGGGGCCACGAGGCCCACCATGGGCGAGCAGGAGTTTGAGGCCTAGCCAAGGGAGTTAGATGCCTTATTTAGAAATCCAATAGTTAATTTTGGTTGTTTTAGATATTCTGGAACTAATGGTGTGTTTTTAAGAGCCTTTAAAGGGATTTTGAAGGCCAATATTCTTCAGTAAAGTTCCATGGTCCACGAGGGCCAACAAGTGCCATAAGGAGTTCGGGGCCTAGCCAATGTAGTTAGAGACATTATGCAACAAAAAAATAGTCATTTATGACTGTAATGAGAATTATGAATTCAATGGAGGAGTTTTCAGAAGCTTTTGAGGTTTCTACAGGTCCAGAACCCATCAAAGAAGTTTTGAGTGATCCACGTACCACAGGGTGTTGCAAGGTGTTGGAGGTGAAACTGGAGAACAGGGAGGCCATTTTCTGCAAGTGAATAGTGTATTATGACTATACTTGACATTTTGAATCCATTTAAGGGATTTTCAGAGTCATTTGAAGAATTTTAGAGCTCGAGAAGCTACACGGATGTTTTGGGTAGCTAAGGGCACACGATGGAGGGAGGCAAAGATTTGGGATGTAGTGCTCATTTTGAGAAAATGATCAGTCTGTTTTTGGTGTCTGATGTGTGCTACAGATAGTAGGTGAGGTTTGAGGGACAAAAAAAAATCTGAAGGATTAGTGCCATAGAGAATCTTAGGGAAGCTTAAGTGCACTGACGAAGGAATCAATTCTAAGGGAGCCTAGATATTTTTGCAGAGTGATGATAGCCATGAAAAGGATATAGATGGTATTCTAAGGCCATTGGTTCCGGTTATTTAACCATTGGAGTTAAGTGTGGAACTTGTAAAAGAAATTTTTCCATAATCCCAAAGAGCCAAGTCAAGATGACAAGAGCTGAAGGATATGTAGCCTATGGCATTCAGGTGAAATCCTAGATTAAATTTGTTATTATGTGTGGATGCTTATTTTTGGCATTATATTTTTGTTACACATGTTTAATTTCAGCAAATAAAAATGGACTTAAAGAACTTAAACACTTAAAAAACATACACATGTTTCAAGTATAAAATTCCGCAAATGTCAAGTATCAGCTAGATATTTTAATTTTTTAACTTAGTGGGTGGTTCTTGAGAAGAATGACAAGTTATCCAACCCATTTTCAGATTATGTTGGTATCCGAGCAATAGCTTGCTTGTTTGACATGAAAGGTGTTTAAAGAGCGCAAAGAATTTGATTGTTTGCAAACTAACTATTGGTTGAGTTTGCTAGGGGTGAAGGGAGACCTATTGATAGCTAAGTCTAGAAGAGGAAAAGAACGAATAAGGCATATTTCTTACCTAAATGACCTCAAGGAAACCCTTGGAGCACAAGAGGGTTTGTTTGCAAAATGTTGTTTGAAGAAGAGCTTGACTCTACAACCATTTTGTTCAAAAGATTTGTCATTTGTTTCGAAATATTTGTGAATTTTGATTGAAGTTCTTTTGTTCATTCACATAAGATGAAAAATTCACCAAGTGAGGTTTCAAAATCCTCCTCCTTCACAAGATTCTTTGATGAAGACAAGTTTTGAGACTTCTACATATTGAAGAACATGGTGCAAATTTTGTTTGAAGATAGAAGAGAAAGCACTAGACTTCGTGAGAAATTGGTCGCAATGAAGCAAGAGAAGGAATAAATTCTCCAAAAAATGCATGAGATGGAGATGCAGCTCCATCAAGCCCAAGAGGCTTTAAAAAGAACATGTGTGAAGCAGAGGTAATTCACTCTAATTTGTCTTCAGTTTCCTCTTCAGATAGATGTGTTGGTTCATTTGAAAAGCACACTAAAGGTATAGGGTCCAAGTTAATGTTTAAAATGAGCTATGAAGTCAAGGGTTTAGGAAACCATCCACAAGGCATGATTGATCCTATTTTGGTTGAGGAGAGAACTAAGAAATTTGGTCTTGGTTATGTTCAATATATTGGCAAAGAATCCAAAGCCATGAAGGCGGGTGAGGGAAATTCAAAGAGAACTTTTTTTCCAAGTTCTAAACCACAAACATGTCAAGTTTTTTTCCAAGTTGATTGCCATTGTTTGAAGCCTATGTTAGAACAAGAAGATTGTAGACATGCAACTTTTGGTGAGCATGCCAATTCAGACTGTTTTCAAGACATAAACACTGATGTTAGTCTTCAACAGAAAAATAGAGCCTCTACTAGTTCATCTCCTCATGAAGGAAAGAAATATGGACATGCAAAGAAACATTTAAGGTACAATTCTTCCCATAGTCAGATTGATTATGCTTCTGATAAGAATGAAAAATTTGCATGCTTGAATAGAAGAAAGAGTTGTAGTGCATATTTTGGTATGTTTAACCATGATGTTTCAAGATACTAGAAGAGGATGAAGGCATACAGGAAGCAGTTGAAGAAAAGGAAACTTGCAAAGAAGGTGCATAAGACTTGAACACATTTCCAGAAGAGGGGACATGTTGTTGCCCATTGTTGGACATTGCATCCATCCAATCGTCCCAAGAATTTGAGGCAAGATGATAGAAATACTCGCAAAAGTGGAACCAAGGATTCCATCATTGATATGAGAACCTATGTTTCACATGAAGAATATTTTTAGCAGAAAAATTTTCCATGGAAGTGGCTTGGTAAGAAGTGGTTTGACTCCTTGACACAGTAATACATATACTCATTTGTACATATGCAAATTTCAGTTATGTATGCATGTTTTATGTTGTAATCTGTAATTTTTTTGAGCCACCTTGGATCGATGATTACGGAAGTGATGTTCAACTACCTTCTGTAAATTTCTCGCCAGAAATTTCTGAGTGAGTGAAAGGAAGACAGTTCTTGACAGGAGGACAAGCACATCCAAGAAGGGAAGTGTCGACTACCTTCTAGTTGTCGTTCAAAGGCACTAGCCATGCAAGGCAAGTTTATGGAGGCTAAAAAGAAGAGGGCGTTGTACTCTCATCTACTTTAGAAATCAGTATATCAGTCTTTTGGGGTCCAAAAGATTCCAAATGGGGAGGTGCGATCGGAACTTGATCATGGACCTAAATGATAGCTCAAAATTCAAAGTGTTCAGAAGTGTGTTGAACCTAAGCAACTAGATAGATCTCGTCTTCCTAATTTCGACACCGTGAATGGTTCAAAAAATTGACACCCTATGAAGAAGTTATCATAGTTTGAAAAGTCTAGTAAACTGCAATTTTTGGACTTTCACCATGTTTGTCTGGTCTTTGAATATTAAAAAAAGAGAATATTTTAGGGAATATTTGTGGAATATTCTTGGAATATTCCCTGAATAATTCCTTTCTCGGAGAATTACAAAAGGTCAAGTGGCGCAATCCGATTGGGTATGGTTTATAAAGGGCCAATGAATGGGCAAAATGTGGCCATCCGTGAGGTAGCCAGATGTCCCGAGGACTGTGGTACACAATTTGGTTTTTTTCTCCACTAGGATTGAACTATGGAACTCGTTCCAGCTAGCCTACCCTCGTTCCAATGCGACACATAGCAAGTCTTAACAACTATGGACTACAGTTAATATTTAAAGTTTAATAGTTTTTTAATTGGGGTTTTGGAGGGGTCAGCCCCTCCCATATGACCAGGGCCCCAAGATTGTGGGCCAAAGCCAATAGCTTCTGACGGCATGCAGTTGTAAACCTGTCACGTGCTATATGTTTCAGCTAACTCTGGGGGATATTATTCTCCAATAGTTGAAAAACCGCCGACGATTGCGGTTAGGAAACCGTAGATTCCACGCATGTGTCCAAGAATATCGACAGAAGTTTAATGCGTGGTTAGACTTGAAATATATTCTAGTGGGCACACCATATTTGGTAGAAATTTCTGAATTTAACTCAAGTTAATTCCAGTTCTCCACATTTGGTTGAGGATTTTTAGGGTCTTTGGGAAAATTGAGTTCAAGCTCTATCTTGAGCTAGATTCGACCAAGTTTGGAGCGTGAATAGTCAATTTTTACTATCTTAGACATTCCAGAATCATTGGTAAGGGTTGTAGACCCATCAGAGGACTTTTGAGCATTTTTTATCTTCAGTGAATTTCTAGGGGGCACCAGGGCCACCATGGGCTAGCACGAGTTTGATGCCTAGCCAAGAGAGCTAGAGGCCTTATTCATAAATACAATAGCCAATTTTGGATGTTTCAGATGTTCTAAAACTAATGATGTTGTTTTCAGGGCATGTAGAGTAATTTTGAAGGCCGATAGGCTTCAGTGAAGTTTGAGGGCCCACCAGGGCCAGCAAGTGCTAGCAATTGTTTCGGGCCTAGCCAGTGCAGTTAGAGACCTTATGCAACAAGCCAATAGTCATTTTTTACTTTAATGAGCATTTTGAATCCAATGGAGTATTTTTTAGAAGCTTTTTAGGACTTCTATAGGTTGAGAAACCATCAGAGAAGTTTTGAGTGACCCAAGTGCCACGGGGTGCCGCTAGGTGTTGGAGGCGAAACCAGAGCACTCAGAGGCCATTTTATGTAAGTGAATAGTCTATTCTAACTATATTTGACATTTTAAATCCATTTAAGGGATTTTTAGAGTCATTTTAATACTTCTAGATCTTGAGAAGCTACATGAAAGTTTTGTGCAGCCTAGGGCAAACCGTGGAGGGAGGAGTAAATTGAGGATGCAATGCTCATTTTGAGAAAATGATTAGTCTATTTTTGGTGTCTTATGTGTGATGGAGACAATAGGTGTTGTTTTAGGGACAAAAAAATAAATTCTGAAGGTGTTAGTGCCATAGAAAATCTCACGGAAGCTCAAGTGCACCAACAGAAGGTATCAAGTTTAAGGGAGCCTAGGTCTATTTGTAGAGTGATGATAGCCATGACAGGGATATAGATGGTATTCTAAGCCCATTTATTTAGTTCAATTAACCATTGGAGTTAAGTGTGGAACTTGTAAAAGAAATATTTCCGTAATCCCAAAGAGCCAAGTCAAGATGACAAGAGCTCAAGGAGATGTAGCCCATGATATTCTCGTGAACTCCTAGATTAAATTTTTTCTGTTATGTGTGGATTTTTATTTGCTACATTATATTTCCGTTACACATGTTTAATTTCAGCAAAAAAAATGGATTTAAAGCACCTAAACTGTTAACAAAACATACACGTGTTTCAAGTATAAAATTCCACAAATGTCAAGTATAAGCTAGATATTTTATTTTTTTAAGTCAGTGGGAGGTTCTTGAAAATCATAACAAGTTATCCAACCCATTTTCATATCAGTATGTGGTTAACATATGGTGTTGGAAAAATGCAATGTTAACCACATGTATAGTGAATTGTAGAATTATATTGTTTATGAGGAATGGAATATTTTGTGATGTATGTTTTATAATTTAAGTGAATATATACCCTAAATATATGGTATTGAATCTTCATAAAATACAAAATACATGATACTTTATATATATATATATATATATATTTGTATATATAGTGAATATATGGTATTGAAGGAGTGTGATCTCTAAACTATTTTGATTTAGAATTACTAATTATTGATTGAAATAGGACCAAATAAGGTGGAAAAGTTAATTTTATCTATTTTCTTTTATTGAATTCAACACATTTTGAAGGGGAAGCTCATCAAAATATAATTTCATCAAAAATTCATAAAATATTCTACTATTTGAAGAAACTGTCTAGACACATTTAGAGCTTATTTGTTAAATACACATGCTAGATCATAGGAAATTATATCAACCATCTAAAAAAGGAGACATTGCACATTGTTCCTAGGAATTTTTTATAATAAATTTGATATTCATAAGGGAAACAAATAAGTTAAGCTACTCACTTCCCATCACCACCAAACCCAACTTATATAGAGGGTATTGAACCATAACACATTTCTAGGGCATATGCATTTGTTATTTCAACTAACAACTTTTCACTAGCTTCCTACATGGATGGTTAGGCATATTCTATTCACTAGCACATTTGATTATATAGTTAGTTTTTTCCTAAGGTCGAGAATAAGGAAACAACATTAAGCATGAGGGTAATTTTGAGGTCTAAAATGAGCCTAGTAAGAAAAATGTACAAACAAAATAAAATTGATAATAACCAATAGGATTCAATATGTTGATGTCAACCATGAGGATTATTCACCATATTTGGAGTGAAAAAGGAAGAAGTTTAAAAAATAGTAAATCAATAAAATTATTTTTTCAACTAGTATTTTCAACTTATCTTCATAAGGTTTTAGTCAAATTTTGAGAAGGTCATTATATTCAAAATTTAATTCACCATCCAATAAGTAACCATGTTGCATACTTTTGATGGACCTTCCTACAAGAAAAATGTGAAATACATGAAAAACATGATTGCAATCACGTTTTTTTCATGTATTTCTCATTTTTTGTGAAATAGGTCAAGAGTATGCAACATGGTTATTATGAGAAACTAGTTTTTCAACTCGAAATTTAAGTAAACCCATAGTGAGATAAGTTTAAAATACAAGTTCAAAAAATAAATTTTTCCTTTTTTTCTATCTAAAATGTGATCATGTAATATAATCTTATTTTATTATTTTTTCTTTTATTTTATAATTTACTTTGGAGGCCCATTTTAGACCTTAAAATTCCCCTAACCTTATGGAGCTGTCGCATTTTTTTATTTAGGCATTTATGTTTTTATTAGTTTCCTAAAGTAATAGGAAAGCATATACTATTTAGGATTGAATTTTAGTATGGAATTAGGGCTTTTAATGCTTTCCAACCATTCAACATTATTTTCTTCTAATTTATCTTTCAATATTATGTTATAATTCATTTGAGTTTTAACATTCTTAAATGTATAGAATCAATATTTATTTTAGTTTATCTACCTATTAGTTTCTTAATTCATAAAGTAAAAGTCTACTTAGTTCCACAATTACCATATGTAATATGTATTTTCAAAACCTAATTTTATTAAAATCTTGTGTGAATTTCCATTATTTTCATGGGAAAAAAGAACGCTAGTTAGACTAAAGCATCATAAATATGAAAATAACCTCCTTTGTGCAAAACCTCAAATTAATTGGAAATTTTTTAGTTGTATGTTGAATAGATGGTAATATTGAATTCATCTATGTTCTTGTCTCTAGGTACTATCTCTAGTGTAATATACCTCATTATAGACACTCTTCTTTTTTAATATTTTAAGCTTTTTTAATATTTTATCTCATTTTGTTTATTTATTTAAGAAGCGATTATTATTATTTAATAATTATATTCTTCCTATCATTCTTGTTAATTCCTAGTTTAACTTATTTTAGTATAATTAATATATATTCGTTACTTTTAAACTGCACTAATAATTACCATATACATCCCATTTAGTTTGGTAAGAAATTTAATTTTTTAGGTAAAAGTGATAAAATCTAGTTTCACATTAATAATTCTTCCTTTATCTCCTAAGAACTAATTGTAAATGTTGATTTGATTATTATTATTATTATGAAATTTTAAGGTGAAGACCAAGATAGACACCAAATTCTTGTATGAGACCCCTTCTTTGTGGAACAAGGGACCCACCTCAACACACACACACAGACATATATATATATATATATATATATATATATATTTTCATTACTAGGGCACAATTTTTTATGTCACATTATTCAACTACATTATATTTGGCACATGTCAATATATATATATATATATATATATATATATATATAACCATCTAGCGAAACTACATTATAAGTTTTTATTTTATTTGTTTTAAACCTTATTGTTGGACCCAAAAGATTCTATAATACTCAATAAATGTTTTGACTAAATCAAATTAAATAAAAAATTTGGATCAAAATATAATAAAATAATAAAAATAAAAATAACTGTATAGAAATAAAATAATAAAATTCAAATAAACCTAAGTATTTACCACTCAAGGTATTGAAAAACCATGGTATTGACTCCAGGTATTGACTCCCCATGGTATTGGCTCAAGGTATTGACAAACCACGGTATTGACCCGTGGTATTCAAGCGGAATATAACATGGTTGTTCACCTTATATAGCTCTAATTTACTTGAATGTTTAACAGTGTCTTACCGAAAGCCAGTGACTCATAAGGCTCGTCAATTTGAATGTTTTTTGTATTATTGGTACACATTGAGTTTTAAGTTCTCACTTGTGCACCTAAAATATATTCTCTAACCAACCACGTTTCACTTTCAAGTAAGTTTTCCTTATTTACACATTTTTATATGCTAGAACTTAAATTTTCATTTCCATTTGTAGTGGTTTTTTGCAAAGTATTTCTCTATACAAATTTCTATCTAGTTTCTATGTTATTTTGATTTGCAGGAAATAATTTTCATTTGCAGTTCTCCTAACATTGCATTATATAATTGGGTAGTGTCAACTCCCCTCTGTGGGCTTTTGAGTTCTCTGTCCGCCCCCACTGCTATAGTTTTCATTACCCGGCCTCTGCCTCCATGACGCGCTTCTGCCACAGAATGCCATGGGGGCGAGGCACTAGTCGGGGCCGTTATCCCCCTTATGGGGGCCGTGTTGCTCTTTATCCCCCTTCTGATAGCTCCGCCTCGGGGTCTTCCTCAACTGATGAGGAGCATGACCAGCCTGAGGCCATGCAAAGCTATAGTGACTTTGTTCGTTCTACTAGGAATATCCCTCCCCCTGCAATTGACCCCCCTAGTAGTGCAATCCCTCTTATCTCTAATGAGATTGCAAGTCTACCCATTCGTCAAACTTCTCAGCGTGGTGATTTTCGCTTTGAATGCTCCTTAGACCATCCCATTGTTACAGCCTTCAACACTGTAACTCTCCGAGAAGAGTCTACCCTCCCTGCTCCAACCGGTGTTGTCTCTCCCTTGTCCCCTCAGGTCCCTAGCTTCCCCACAAGCTCGGTCCTGCCTGCAGATTCTACTCATCCTTCCAAGGAGGTGCTGCACAAGGTGGATGTTGTCACCCACAAAGAAGGCAATCTCAAAGGCGGAATGGATGGCAACCATGAATATGGATGCAGGATTGTGGAAGAACCTCCATCTGAGGCTCATGAACGGTGATCCTCACAACTCTCAAACACTTATGGTATTTTTGTCCAATTACTGTTGGAATTTTATGTTCTTTTTCCTCAAGGTTGCGCTGGAAAGGCTTATTGTTACTTTTTGCATATTTTTTTCTCTGTTATCTCGCTATGTATGAACTACAGGCTGGTTTCCCTCCCATATAACATCGTGGCAGTTTTGTATTAGTAACCTTTATACATAATAGAATTATTTTTAGGTAAAAAAAAAAAATTACATTATACAATCTTCTATCTATTTTTTATGATATTTAGATAAAAAAATTAATTTGGATCATTTACTTAAATTTTGGTTATGGGTTCATTAGAGTCTTTCACCTTTTTGTATGAGCCATAAATCTATTTTCTAGGCAACATAAAAAACTCTTGGCTTTAATGTGTGTGGGAAGTTATATGTTTAAAATATTATGATTCCTAAACGAAGAGGTTTAGCTTTCCTTCCAAGGTTACAACTCCGTCTAATCTTGTTGAGGAATTTAGTTTTATTTGGAGTCTTCTCCATTTATACGCTTTTATGAGTTCGCATTTCATCATACATGCGTTTTGTTTATAGAAAACTTAATAGGATATGGGTTTCCATCTAAATATGAAGAAGGTTAATCAATGTAAACTTTATTTAAGTATTTACTTCGTATATATTTTAATTTATTTTTTCTTTCAAGTTATTAATTTTTATTTGGATAGCCAATAAATTCCTTTTTATTTTTTTTTGGTACATTTTTTTTTTAACATCTATATATATATATTTTCTTTCTGCTTGTGCAATGAAAATAAGTATCGATTCTATATTAACATATTTGGTCACTTCACAGTCATTTTTGTTAAATGTGGAGTGCAAAAGTAGTTACTAAGCATCTCATTACACTCTTATTTTTTATATTATTTTTATTTCTTTTTCTTTTTGTTATAATTAAATATTAACATAAAATGATGTTAAAAAAATTTATGTTATGTTCTTAAAGATGTATAAGTAATTAATATATTTATTCCCTGGATGCTTCCAATTTGGATTTCTCTATCTAAATATTAAATATGTTTATTAGTTTTCACTTTGACCTTGGAAGAATATAAATTGCAAGATTATGAGTTGTCATATGTACTTTAATTATGAATTTTCCTATGTAATACCATCAATTATATGGTCCTAATATGACATATGGATTTTTCCTTTTTAATCATATTATATCTCCCTTATTTATGACGGTTAGTATGTTTTTGTTAGATATTACTTGATTATGATACCTTTGATTCCTAATATATCACTAGTTGTTCTATATTTTGTCCCAATACTTCATTATAATTAGTTATGATTTTTTACTTTATTCATTCCTTCTAAGTGTGAAATATGTCTTTTATATAGTATCTTTGTTAATTAATGCTTTTCTTTCACTTGTATAATTATTTATAAGCAAAACTCTTGTATTATTTTAATAAATTTTTGTTATGTGTTATTTATATATATATATATGGGGTTCTAGACGTGTAGAGGGTTAGTATTGGTAAATTAATACTACTTTAGAGTATACGGTAATTTACCAATACTAACCCTCTCTAATCTGTTCCACACACACACACACACATATATACACACACACTAAGAAAGAGACTTGGTCTATATTTTATTTTTTTTATTTCCTATTTGGTCATTCCTAACTCAAAAATTCCACTCTAGACTACAACTAATTGACCATATTTTTCTGTGTGATGGTTTTAAAATAAAAATATAAAATGTCTGTAGAAATAACTACATAGCCTTACTACTTTTTTCACAACATTACATGATAAGAATATTTTCAAATACTAACAAATACACATAAATTTTCATGATTTCTCCTTTTCTACTTCACATAGTCTGTTAAGAATGAATTAAATACTTACCATTATGAATCATCATTTTTCTCTTAATTTTTAACATTCTAACATCATAACAAACTTTACATAGTTATACATGAAAACATAATAAATTCTTTTCCTTTTCTAAGAGGTTTAGTAGGTAAGGGACACAAAATTGAAATGAATAAATGGAATTGTTATAGCTATACAAAAGCTTCTACCAACCTTTCATACATTACTTCATAGTATCACCAAATTACTTTGAATGTGCCTGACCTTGTCACTTTGCCTTTTTCTTTCATTCTTTCACCATATTGGGTCTTCTTTGATTTTTCTATAGACAAAATGACCAAAGTGGACTAGGCTCATTGGGATTTAGTTGGTAGTTGGTAACTACCTCAGCTCCACTTCCCCACCTTCCAAGAAAAATCCATGTCTTTTAGGTAAGCTAACCATGATTATTCCCATGATAGTTTATAATTTAATAGTTTAGCTTAAATACCTAGGACTTAATGAGTGGTACTCAATATCAAGACAATAATAACTCTTTCAATTATGTGTAAGTACAATATCAATTCCATATATTTACTTTATTGAAAACATTATGAATACAAAATTTACATTCATCTTTTATTGTTTATCATATATTTTCAATTGATAAAATGTTTTCAAACAAGTCTTCTAAAATCGAAGCACATTTCAAGGATATGGGATGGATATCACAACTTCCCATAGATAATCTCTCAAATTCATTCCTACATGCTAAAAATAGAGATGCATCTGCCTTTTTTAAAGCATCCTATAACTCCCTTCTCTTTTGGGTTGAAATCTTTTCATTAAACCTTCAACTCAACTTTTTCTCTATTTTATAGCATGACTACACTCTTCTATATGATACATATAGTGGTTCTTCCATCAAATCTCCCTCTAGTTCCACTTCTACAACATTCCAATCAATCATATGATTTGATTCATGTACATATTTATCTAATAAAGATACATGAAATGTGTTAAGAAATTTCATTTTTCCTAGAAGGGATAGTTGATAAGTAAGAGGTCCAATTTTGGCTAATACTTCAAAAATTCTATAATATATACGTCATAACCTCTCACAATTACCAAGTCTACTGTACTTTAGTTTGGATAAACTTATAAGTGCACATGATCTCCCACGTTGAACTCTTTGTGAACTCTCTTCAAATATACATAACTATTCTATTGACCTTGTCTTTTTTTTTTTAAATTATGCATGATATTTTTAACTACTTCTCCCATTTCCTTTAACATGTTTGGTCCCAATAATAACCAATCCTATGGTGGTCCCAAATAAGAGGCACATTTCATATTTTTCCATAAATTACATAAAAGGTGATTATCTTCAGAGAAGTTTGATATTCATTGTTACACGAAAGTTCAAGTAAGTGGACATAATCTTCCCACTTTGTTGGTTTTTCCATGACATACATTCTTAACATATCCTTTAAAATTGGACTCATTCTTTCCATTTGGGCATGAGTTTTAGGATGATAGGTTGTGATAAAATTTTAAATTTGTCCCCATACCTTCATAAAATCTACTCCAAATTTTATAAACGAACTTGGCATCACACTCTACACTAAGATTTTTAGGAATACCATGGAGTCTAAATACCTCCTTAATAAATAAATTTTCCTTTTTAATGGACTTAAAGGTATATTTAATAGAAATAAATTGTGTGGATTGACTATGCTTATCTACCACTACAATGATCAAGTCATGTTTCCTACTAGTCCTTTGTTTCATGTAGGGGAAATAAAATCCTTCATCAATATAGTTATTAACTTTTGATAACCACAATTTCCAACTTTTGATTGCTTATCTAATTCATGTAAAATGAATATTTTATGTTGTGAATCCTTAGGCAAGTAGATTTTCTCTTTGAATATTAATAAATCTTCATTATTTATTGACCTAATGGTTCATATTTCTATTTTTTTTTTTTAGTTTGTATGTATTATTCATTAAAATTTGTTGTATATTTGAAATTTTCCACAAATTTTGTGTGCCAATTGGTTTCTAAAATAACACATATTTAATTTAATTTTTCTGCAGTTGCTCTACATTTTTAGAACATGTGTGATGTTTGCTAGCTCTATGTCCTAGTGCAACATATTTTTTCTAGGAATCTTTTAATTTCTTATATTCATAATTGATTACATAGTCTTATTGTATTAAAAAAAAATTCCAAACCTTCTTTATAAAAACATATATATAGAATACAAATTTTATTTGGGAGATTGGAGAAATAATTTATAACTAGTTTAGTTTCTCAAAACTATTGTTACTCCATTCAAAATTTTCCTATTTTTTGCAAAGAGGTAATTGGATATGTCAACTTAGAGAAACATTGTAGAAATATTTTATAATAACATGTAACTCCAATAAATAAAATTATATTAGCTACATTTATAGTTATTTTCCCTGAGTAATAGCTCCAATGTTTTATGCATCCATATAAATTCAGTCTTCACACATTAAGATACAGTACAAGTAAAAATCCAATCGTATTGCTTACTATACTTAATAGAACCATTTGATATATCTATTCTTTCTCTTATATCTTATCTTTTATGTCTATTCTACAGATCGGTTGTTAATATGGAGAAAAGCCATTCACCTCCAAAGAAAAGGCCTTTAACTTCAGGGCTGACTACTAAAGGTTCACATCCGAGGAAAAAGAGGGCAACATCCGCATCTGAGGATAGCCTTTTAGGGCAGAAAATCGTTGGTATAATAGACGGTTCATTTGATGCGGGATTCTTACTGAGCTTTAAGGTGGGGGATACTGATAAAGTGATGAGAGGTTTTGTACATGCCTGTCTCCAGTGCAAATGATATCGCACCCAATGTCAAGTTCATAAGAAGAGATGAGCGAGTACGTCTGCCATCCAGACGTCCTCCACGTAAAAGGGCTAAAACTGTGCCTACGCCGTCAACTCAGGTACAGACAGAGCAACCAGCCGCAAACAATCCCTGATCTGTGAACCTATTGACTTATGTCTCTCGAGGCTGCTGCCTGTGTTTTTAAAGCTGCGGGCTTGTTATTTTATTTTGACAATGGTTCACCATTGAGTTTTCATATAGAATTAGGGCTTCTAATGTTTTCCATCCATTCAACACTATTTTCTTCGAATATATATTTAAATGTTATGTCTTGATTTCTTTGAATATCGTGTTGTATTTATGTGAAATATAATGTTATTAAATGGAGACGCTATTAGTTTTATAATACATAATTTGATATGAAAATGTGAAAAAATATGATACCCTTGTTGCGAAACCTCACGTAACTGGAATAGTTTTAGTTGCATGGTGAATATATAATAATATTGAATTGTTTAAGTTTCTAGATATAGGTTCAAAGGATGTGTTGGGAAAATTAAAATTGTTTTTGCAAATGTATAGTGAATTTTAAAATTATATTGTTTAGATCTTAATGGTTTGTTTTATAATTTAAATCAACATAATTTAAGTCCAGGTGTGACTACTGCAGGCTCACATCCAAAGAAAAAGAGGGCAACACCCGCATCTGAGGATAGCCTTTTAGGGCAGAAAATTTTGGGTATAATAGACGGTTCATTTGATGCGGGATTCTTACTCAGCGTTAAAGTGGGCGATACGGATAAAGTGATGAGAGGTTTTATACTTGATGAACGATTGTGCATGCCTGTCTACAGTGCAAATGATATCGCACCCAATGTCAAGTTCATAAAAAGAGATGAGCGAGTACGTCTGCCATCCAGACGTCCTCCACGTAAAACAAGGGCTAAACCTGTGCCTACACCGTCAACTCAGGTACAGGCAGAGCAACCAGACGCTAGCCCACAGCAAACAATCCCTGATATGTGAACCTATTGACTCATGTCTCTCGAGGCTGCTGTCTGTCTTTTTAATGCTGCGGGATTGTTATTTTATTTTGACAATGGTTCACCATTGAGTTTTCATATAGAATTAGGGCTTCCAATGTTTTCCAACCATTCAACACTATTTTCTTCTAATATACCTTTAAATATTGTGTTCATTTCTTTGAATATCATATTGTATTTATGTGAAATTTAATTTAATGTTCTTAAAGGGAGACACTCAAAATTTATTTTAAGTTAGGTAGCTATTAGTTTTATAACCCATGCTATGAAAGTGTAAAAAAATATGATAGTGTGCAAAACCTCACATAATTGGAATAGTTCTAGTTACATGATGAATATATGATAATATTGAATTCTTTAAGTTTAGATACTATGTTAGGGGCGTATGTTTAAAGGACGTGTTGGGAACTTTGAAATTGTCTTTGTAAATTTATACTGAATTTTAAAATTATATTGTTTAGGATGAATTAAAATAATTTCAATTCTTGGTTTTATAATTTTTTAAATAACATATATTTTCTATATAGTATTCAAAATATCCATATATGAAATTGTAACAAGGTTTTAATTGAGAATAGAGGCTAGATATAAAGTGAATTTTTAAATTATATTGTTTATGATGAATTAAAATATGTTTTTGATATATTTTATAATTTTGGTAAGTATATACCTTAATATAATGTAAGATGTATAATATTGTAATATAATGTAAGATATATGGTATTTATAGATGTTAAGTTTATATGGTGAATATGTGGTGTTGAAGTAATGTGATGTAAACTGAATCAGATATTGAAGGAGAGTCCTACTAAAATAAACCTATCCTTAAGGGTTGATAAAAAATTCTACCATTTGGAAGATAGTGATAGATAAATCTTTTTGTTAAATGACTTAATTATTCATAAGAAATATAAATAATTAAGTCATCTCAAAAATAGAGCTTTCAATTTGGTGTTAAAATTGGATATTCAAAAAGGAAATGAATAAGCTACTAATTTAAAATAGTGATATTATATGTGAAAAAAATAAATAAACCAAATCTATGCAAAACCTATTAAGTCATTGATCCAAGTGGATATTGGTGGCCACACGCCTATTCCACTTCGGGCCCCACCATTGTCTCTTTCAGTTTTTTTCACAACTTGCTACTCTTAGCACGTCGTTAACTTCCGGAGTTAGCTTAGGGCCCATAGTTTTGGCGCTTCATCTCCTAGGGTTAGATTTTTGTATGTTTAGAGTTCTCCATTGTTTCTCCATAATAAATAGGCCCTTGAGCCAGTTCAGAGGTCTTTGGTCGCCACATCTCTTCTCAGAGATTCGCTACCAGCACCCTAGCTATCTTATTTCCATCATGTTTGTAAGCATATTTCTGTGATTTGATATTAATGAATGAAGCCTTATTTCCATTGTATTTCTATTTTTATGGTTATTTCTGTATTTTATTGTGTTCCTGAATAAATCCAAATCAGTGGTATTAGAGCAGTCTGCTTTTTCTCAATCCTTCTTTTCATGTCCCCAACGAGGTCAGGGTATAAGGTGTTAGGGCTTGATCTTGTGGAACCTTTGCAAGATGAGCCTCGCAAACCCCGACGGATGCCCATGGGGGACAAAAAAAAAGATGAGGGAGTAGGAGATCCTATCAAAATATTGCTCGAGGAAGCCCTCGAAAAACAAAGGAACGCAGTGATGGATAACTTTACCGAGATCCTTCAACAACTGTCCACTGGCGGCACATCTGCATCCAGCAGCCACTTTGGAGGCGCGACTCCCTTTAAGGTACAAGTAAATTTTGACATTCCCATATTTGAGGGTCAAATAGATGCAGATGCCGTAGATAGATGGTTGAATCTATTAGAGGGATATTTCTCGCTTCATGACTTTTCTGACCACGAGAAGATTATTTTTTCACTCCTCAAAGCCACCCCCCATGTCAAGGATTGGTGGGAAACCTACTATGAGAAAAAGGATGAGACAAAACCCTCTTTGTTCTCAACTGTACCCACTGGAATTCTTTCCAAGATGCCATCAAGGAATAATACTATGTCATGGGGAGCTATGAGAACAAGTACATACAATGGACCACACTATGGTAACAAAGGGATCAAGATGTGCATGAGCTAACGAATATGTTCCATACCCTGTGCACAAAGTTGAGTATCAAAGATTTAGAGAAAAAATTGGCGCTAAAGTATCGTGGCTATCTGCACACATAAATTCAGGAGGAAATTGAGTTCCTCGACATCTCCTCGCTTTGTACGACATACCGGTATGCTGCAAATATTAAACAGAAATTAAAACAAAAGAAGCAAAACTTTGGATCTTCGAATCAAAAGCAAGGGAAAGGTGCCCCCAAACCGCAGAATAAAGGACAAAGCCAAGGCATGGCAACCCAAGACAACCTGCCAAAAAGAAAAGTGAAGAACAACACTACGAAGCTAAAGAAGGAAATGGGAAAGTGGTGTGACTTCCATAAGAGCTCCACTCACAACACGAGTGTCGGGCCAAGCAGTCGCTGGTGGCCTCGATGAGGGCGTCTGAATCAGATGCATGGTCCGACTTTGAATCAAAACCTGACAAGGGGAATGACAAAGGGAAGCAGATTATTGATGCGGAGCCCAACGCCATTGTTGCCACTACGAAGATCCAGAAGGAGGAACGAGAAGATCGAGAGGAGGTAGAGCATCTCTTCCACTCCTTGATGTGGGTGAAGGGCTACGGTTCATTGTCGAAAAATGGAGCCAAAATAACCACATTTCAGCAAATTTCGTGAAGCGGTTCAAATTGTCGACCACAGCGCACCGACAACCATACACCATTAGGTGGCTTCACCAAGGACGAGATCTCCGCATCAGCGAGTAGTGCTACCTTCCCTATAGCATCAAGCCCTTCATGGATGAGGTATTATGTGGCATTGCTCCTATTGATGTTTGTAATGTATTATTAGGCAAACCATACTTATGGAAGCGACATGTTGTGTGTGAGTCTCGGCCTTGCACTGTTATTCTTACTTTGGGAAATAAATCGTATAGAATACAAGAGGTACCACCGCCTCCCACTATCTCTTTGGTTACTGTAAAACAATGCAATAAGCTCATTTCCCAAACAAGGAAATTTGTTTTCCTGATGATCCGCCCCCACGGCAAGAAGAAGACTGTGGCCACGACCTCCAGACATGGCTCCTTTGCACGACAACAAAAAATGGACAAGGCTGTGGAGGAGTATGGGGACATCCCTCTCCCACAGGGGTGCCTCTACACTGTCAGGTCAAGCACCCCATTGACCTAACCCTAGGTGCGCCGATACCCAATGGACCAATCTATAGGCGCTTTGTTCTAGAGAATGATGAAATCAAGAGGCTGATTCAAGAGCTGCTGTAGAATGGTCACATCTGGCCAAGTTCATCACCCTGTGGGAGCCTAATCATGTTGGTACAGAAGAAGGATAGGACTTGGAAACTCTGTATTGACTATCGGGCATTGAACAAGATCACTGTCTGGAATAGGTACCTCGATCACATGAATTGATGACCTTCTGGACCAACTTAAAGAGGAAAAATATTTCAGTAAGATCGATTTGAATTATCAGTATCACCAGGTACCAATTGAACCCTCTGATGTGTGGAAGACTACCGTCAAAGCCAAGGAGGGCCTTTTTGAATGGCTCGTCATGCCTTTCGGATTGACAAATGCTCCTGCAACATTCATGAGGCTGATGGATGACATCTTGTGTCCATTCACTAACTCATTTGTAGTGGTATACTTGGATGACATTCTAATCTTTAGCCAGACTTGGGAAGAGCACCTCCACCACATCTAAGAAGTCCTCCAAACACTGCGGCAACACAAGTTGTCTGCCAATTTGAAGTAGTGCACTTTTGTCATGACCTAGGTTCAATATTTGGGATACATTATTGATGAAAGGGGGGTGGATGTGGATCCAACCAAGATCCAAGTCATTCGGGATTGGCCAGCCCCAACCACTCTAACGGATCTTCGCGAGCTTTTTGGGTCTTTAATTTCTCTGAGTTCATGTTGGAATTCTCTCATATCACTTGGCCCTTGAGTCAAGTCACCAAGGGAAGAGCGAAAGCAAAATTCTTTTGGTCGGAATCTCAACGGAAGGCGTTCGTAGAATTGAAACATTGCCTCTGTTCTACCCCAGTGCTCACATTACCAGACTTGCGACAACCATTTGAGATCGAGAACGGTCTTACGACTATGCTATTGTGGAGGTGCCCATATGGGGGCATCCGGTGGCATATCATAGTGAGACATTATCGACACAATTAGAAAGTATCCCACTTATGACAAAGAAATGTATTTGGTAGTAAGTAGCGCCAGCAATGGAAGAATTACATTTTGGGGAAGGAGACAGCATCACAAAGACCATCGACCTGCATTTCATGAGACACGAGAAGTTGTGAAGACTCAACTATCGCCATGAGAAGTGGTCCACATATCTGCAACAGTTTCATTTGAACATCAAGTACAAGAAGGGTAGCACCAATAATGTTGCAGACTGCCTCAGCCGACCACCGATCGTGGCGCTCACCACCGTGCTCAACTCTGGTGGGCACGAGACTTCTGATTGGCCGCTTCTCTATGAGAGTGACCCAGAATTCGGCCACACTTACAAGGCACTCTTAGGGGGCACACAAGTTCCAAATTTTCACCTCCAAGATGCACTTTTATGTCACCTGGGACACCTCTGTGTTCCTTCAAGCGAGCGTGCCAAGATGATATGGGAAGCACACTACGGTCGAGTATTGGAAAGAGCATTATGGAGTCGAAAAACGGTGGGCAATACGCAAGATATTTATATTAGCTAAAAATTCGGTAGGATGTTGGGAAGTACATAAGAACCTGCACTACTTGCGCCATTGCCAAATCGACCATCAAGAAACGGAGCTCTGTCTTCACTACCTACCCTACTCCTTTGAGGAATCTATCTCCATGGATTGCAATATGGGGCCTTCCTTCTCAACGCCGTCGTTTGTTTTCATGGTGTAATGAGATTCTCAAAAATGGCCATTATGGTGGCCTACGAGAAAAATATCACAGCAAAATCCACTAAATTCTTCTTTGAGTCGTGTCGTACGCTTTGGGATCCCATAATCCCCATCCTGCTCAGTCCGACGACGGTTCCTCAGAATATTTGGTGTTCCTGCAGGTGGTGTGCAGACCTCAACTCACCAGTCTGACTTTCCATCCCCAAGCCGTGGCAGATAAAAGTTAAAAGTCTGTGGATGATTATACACATTCTGTGCATGTACAATTCAAAGCAACCACGCACATGGGATTAGAGCCTTCCCTATGTACAACAAAGTTATAATCGGGCTCTCCATAGCTCAACCAGCCATAGCCCCTTTCAGGTGGGCTTGGGATTCTGGCCACTATGTCCCATTGACATAGCCATGCCATTTGCAGCTACTCAGGTTGATTCAGCTTGTGTCCAGACTGAAGATGACAAAGCAAACATATTCATCGAGCGCATTCAACACGTCCACCAACAAGTTCATGACATATTGGACAAAGCCAATGCTAAGTACAAGCAACGACATGATCAACATCGGGTGCCACACAACTTCCAGGTGGGCAAAAAAGTGTGGCTAGATTTGAAAAAGAAG
Source organism: Pinus albicaulis (assembly GCA_034641835.2). NCBI lineage: Eukaryota > Viridiplantae > Streptophyta > Pinopsida > Pinales > Pinaceae > Pinus > Pinus albicaulis. The sequence goes on along the minus strand of CM076570.1, from coordinate 302,681,836 downwards.
CACCTCACTGGACCCCATCGCAATATTTACCCACTCCGATATGGGTCATACACCATCACCAAGGCTGTACAGAACAATTCCTTCGAGCTCAATATTCCACCATTCCTTGGTTTGCACCCAGTATTCAATGTAGACCGCCTTCGTCCCTACTTCCCACCTCTATTGGATACCTCTAACATTGTAGAAGAACTCACACCAAAAGATTTAAACCCAAACTGCATGGAACAGGTGACCACGGACTGTATCATGGACATGAAAATCAAGAACACTTGCTGACAGAAGATCCAACTATATCGGGTTATCAAAGTTGGCCAACTCCTGCACCAAGGCAAGTGGATCACCAAGGACCAAGTTCAACAGAAGTTTCCTCATCTCATGGAGGAACTCAACGTAATGGGGACCATTGCTGCCTAAGGGGGGAGGAATGATTTAGGTCGATATTGGTGGCCACATGCCTATTCCACTTGGGGCCCCACCATTTTCTCTTTCATTTTTTTTCACAACTTACTATCTTTAGCAGTTTTTTAGGTCCTGAACTTTCAGAGCCATTTTGAGGCCCCAAATGGAGACATTATGCTAAAGTTATGTCCTCGGTAAGTTGAAACACCAATTTACCTAAACGGGGCCCATAATTTTGGTGCTTCATCTTCTAGGGTTAGGTTTTTGGACGTTTAGAGTTCTCCATTGTTTCTCCATAATAAATAGGCCCTCGAGCCTCATTGTAACATAGTTCAGAGGTCTGTAGTCACCACATGTCTTCTCATAGATTCACTACCAGCACCGTAGCTATTTTATTTCCATCATGTTTGTAAACATATTTATGTGATTTAATATTAATGAAATGAAGCCTTATTTCCATTGTATTTATATGTTTATGGTTATTTCTATATTCTGTTGCGTTCCTGCATAAATCTGGATCGGTCATAAACCACTCCAGCAAAAGTGAAACATTTTAAAGTCGCCATAATAAGTTTTTATTTCAACTATAAATATTTCACATGTGCAAATTATTCAAGTAATGTACCCTCACCTCTTCAAGCACAACTCATTGTATAAATATGAGTTACCTCTCACCTCATTTGGACATTATTGAGTCACACATTCTTATTTTTCTCTAAATCAAATTGTTTCATACAATTGGATATCCTCTCTCACTCTCTCACAAGTGTGGCTAAAGGACAACGGTAAAGGATGAATTTCCATGTGAGATTTTAGGCATAAATTTAAGATTCTTGATGAGCTTTGATAGAGTTTTTCTTGACCTCATGTTTTGAAGGTAAAAATTATGATTTTGAGAGTTTTCATTGACTCACACTAAAAATCATTTGATTGGGGAAATCAGTGTTTGTTGTGGTAAATTTCATGAGGTAAATTCCAAGATTATCATGACCTTTTATGTGTTTTTATGTGAATTTCTTGAGAAAATTAACATAAGAAAAACACTCAACATCAACATGTAACAAACATGAACATCACCATAAATAGTAACACAAAAACACATGATCAAGGAGTTCACCCCGAGCTTCCAATGGGTTGGCCCTCTTATATTATGCTAAAAAGTGTGATTACATACATTTGTAAAGTTCAAATAGCTCCAAAACCTGCTCGAATGCCCAAAAATGTCTGTCTAGCCTCTTTATGCTTCATATTTGGTCAAAAAATGATTAATTTATGGCTTCCGACAAGTTTTCCCACTAATCGCTCCACAAATTCCTCCAAATACTGCACCATCCTACAATTTCACCGCAAAATTCGCTAATAAAGCATGACATTGCCCAATTTCCACACGAAATTTTGAGAGCACTTTAATTCCTAATGATGCCTTAAACTTGAATTAAATACCATAATCTATATGGTTAAATAAAATAATTTTATAATAAAAAAATCCATAGTTTTCTCTAATCATCGGCGCTAACTCGTCGAGATGGACACATGTCATGGATTGCGAGAAGGTTAATGCTTTTTTCCACCCAATCGACACTCTCATGGTAGTCTCGGCATGCGGCATTAGTGGTGGTCACATGTCACGATGATAGTGGCATGAAATGTCATGGTTAGTTGGGGTGAGGGTCTAGCCTCATGCCCATGGTCCTGCCCCTAGCTATGGTGACGAGGGCTGGGGCTAAACCCTGCCCCCTCCCCCATTTCAAAAACCATGTCATAATAAAATTATGTCGTCACCATTATATATTAAGATTCATTGTGATCGCATAGTGGTAAAGGCTTCGTCCTAGTTGCTTCGATGTCATGGGTTCGGCCCTTGGTCGCTCCGCTCGGACCTTGAAAAAGTTTTGGTGGGCCTTGGGCTGCCATGTGGCAGCCCCTAGTTGGGCGACATGGAAGTGTGTGATTGGACTCCATAAAACCCAATCAAAATTATTCATTTCAAACCAAAGGCATAGTGCCACTTGGCACAATCAAATTCACCGAGGAATACGCCCTTTAACCATTCAACCTGCCACATGGGAATTCCTAGTGAGCTATATGGACTCCTCACTAGGTTTTCCTCCCTTTTTTCAAAAAAAAAATTGTTTGTTTGACAAAGGAGACAAAACGTGTTTCTCAGAGCATATGGTGTTGACTTTTGGCTAAATGAGTTTCCTCAGATTCAGAACAATGAGATATATGTGGTCGTTTAGGTTCCACATCACTCCAATAACTTTCATTTTTTGGCATAATTTTGAGCACCTCATCACTCCTCCCCACTCGGAGCTTTTGGACCCCAAAAGATCACTTTCAGTTTTTCAGCAGATTAGTGTACACTTCCCTCACCTTTACAATCTTGATCCATTTGGCCTTACTCTGATTTTTGCCTTTGAGCCCCACATGCAGCTCATGTAAACTCCCTCTTTTTGATGTCCTTGTTCTTTTGTCAAGAATGGTGTCCTGTTGAAGCTCATCAAGGTATTTTGGAGAAAAATAATCAATGGAAGGAATCTGAACATGTTCTCCTTTAGCTTCAGTCAATGGTGGCTCATAGAAACTTAACTTCCAAACATTAACGACAGAGTAAATTTTCATATATGAAGGAAAATATAACTTGAATGAATTGTCACCAATCTATTCCAAAATCATGAAAGGACCATATTCGATTGTTTTTAGTTTTTTACCTTCCCCTTGAAGCCTCTCTTTGCTAATGTGAAGCCAAACTTCATCACCAAATTGAAACTTGGGATGTATATGATGCTTCTCGTGCCTTTCTTTGTACTTTCCTTGGATATTTTCAAGCTGATCTTGAACTGTTTCATGTATCAATTGGATTTCTCTATGAACTTCATGGCTTTGTCAATGTCATTGTGGCCATTAATAGCTTCATCCTCACAAAAAATTAAATCCAATGTAAATCTAGGAAAATATCAAAGACATGCCTCAAATGGAGATGTTTGTGTCGAGGAGTGTTTTGCATGGTTGTAAGCATGTTGAGTGTAGTTAAAGTTTTCATCCCGCAACTTAGGATGCTTGATGTAGTATCCTCGAAGAAGATGTATGATTTTTAAATTGACCACTCTGGTTTGCCCATTTGTTTGTGGATGAAAGGTTCTACTCTTTTTCAACTTTTTATCCATCAAGTCCCACAAACTTGACGAAAAATTCCCAACAAATCAATAATCTAGATCACTAATAATGGATGTGGGAAATTCAACATAGACCCAAACATCCTCAAAGAATAGTTGAGTTGTTTGTTCAGCGTTTATTTTCTTTTTACATGACATTAATATACACATCTAGCTGAGCCTATCCACAACTACATACAAATAATCATGACCTATTTTTGACAATGGAAGACCTCCTACAAAATCCATAGAAAATCTCTCCCATGGATGTGGAGGTATGGGAAGTAGTGTGTACAATCATAACTTTCTATTGCTAGGCTTATTAACTGCAAATAACAAGAAAACATTAAGTAAATGTGACACACTTTCAAGCATATGAGGCTAATAACAATACCTATGAAGATGTGACATTGTTTTTCTTACACCAAAGTGTCCAACAATAAGAGAAGTATGTGATTCCCTTATGAAATTCACTCTCTTCCCCCGTGGAAGACAAAGCTTTCCAAAATGGTCCAAAATTTATTATGTACATGGTAATCCAGTTCCTCTACTTGGTTTCCTTGACACAATTTTTCATAAACATATTTGAATTCATTATCAAATGAATATTGCTCAACATAGCTTTCATGCAAACCAAAATTATGCTTGAGTAATTTAGTTTTACTAAAAATAGCCCTAGAAAAAATCAAAAACCTTGTTGTATATACCTTTCTTATATGTGATTACCAAGTGGAATTGTTGTAGGAAACCCATCCATAAAAAATTCCTTGATTGTTGCAACTTAGTATACGATTGCAAGGATTGCAATGGTTGGTGGTTAGTTTGTATGATGGTTTCCTTTCACATCAAGTAGTGTTTCCATTTTTTGACAGTTTGAACCAACACATAAAAATCCTTGTAATAAATAGGATAGTTAATCATTTCACCATTGAAATTTTGTGAATGAAATGAAATGGGCTTACCATGTTTCGTAAGGACTATGCCCATGGCATAGTCACTTGCATCAATTTGAATCTCAAAGGCCTATCCCAAATCCGATAGTGAAAGTACTAGGGTTGAACTAATATTCTCCTTTAAAGCATCAAAAACTTTTTCTATTTTCCTCCCCGCTCGAAGAAATATTTCACACTAGTTAATGCATTAAATGGAGCTATGAAAAGAAATAATTTAGGAATAAACTTCCTCCAATATTGGGCCGCTCCAAAAAAAATCCTATTACAGTGACTATCTTGTGCGTTGGACAATTTTCAATGAAATAAACCTTAGAGGGGTTTATCTTCAACTCACCTCCTCCAAAAAATGACCCAAGTACACCCAACAAGTTTTACCAAATTCACATTTTGACATCTTGAAAAATAGTTGTTCTTTCCTTAAGACATCAAGTACTTTTCTTACATGCATGACATTTTCATTACGTGATTTACTAAAAAATCAAGATATCATCTAAGTATACTATGATAAACTCATCAAGAAATGGCCTCAACACATCAGTAATCACACGCATGAAGGTAGTAGGAGAATTACATAGACTAAAAGGCATTACAAGCCATTCAAAAAAACCTTTTTTTGTATTGAATGTTGTCTTCCAAATGTCACCTTCAGCAATTCTAATTGATGATAGCCACTCCTTAAGTCCAAATTATTAAACTACTTTGAATCTTTCAATTGATCAAGTAAGTCATCTATTCTAGGAAGTGGATAACGGTTATTTATCTTAATGTTGTTCAACGCACGAAAATCTACACACGTGCGCCATGTTCCATCCTTTTTTGGAACCAATACAATAGGTGACCCACATGGTTAAGTACTTGGTTGGATGATCCCTTTGTCCAACATATCTTTAATTTTATTTTTGATTTCAACACTCTCCATCATTGAGATCCTATACTGCTAATGTTAGGAAGAGGACAATCTTGCTGCAACTGGATTTCATGTTGGATTCCCCTCTCAGGAGGTAATCCCTTCTGTTCCTGAAACATCTCATTCTTTTGATTAACCACTTCAATAAAATCATATTTCAACTTTTGATCACAACCTTTTAATGCTTCATGATCAACATCATTCTTTGGTTAAATCATAAGAAGAAAAAAAATATTTCTTGAATTCACTAGTCTTTTCATTTGTCCCTCATTAACTAATGGAAGGTTTAGTTTCTTGCGATGAGCCCTCACAATATAATCCACACCATATTTGAACAAGTGGTACGTGTTTCATGGCAATATAGTATGGATTTTCTATCATAAAGGTAAGGACTACCCAAAACAATTCCTGAAATATCAAGTGGTACAACATCTAATTTGACTTCATCAATGAAGTTTTTTGTGATTGCAAACCAAAGAATACACTTTATTGTAATATGTAAAGTTGTGTTCTTGCATATCCAACCTAATGGATATGGTTTGGGATGTGGAATGGTTACAATATTAATTTTCTTGACTAAGTCTTCAGATATCAAATTGGCTTGAGATCCACTATCAAATAGTGTGTCAATTTTTGTATGTTTTGAAATAACCCTCACATGAAATAATTCAATCCTCATTTCTTCATTTTGAGTACTAGTGTGACAATTTGATGAAATAGTGATAGAAATGGATTATTTTCCTTTCATACCCATGGTTGTAATTTTATTTTCATCACCTGAATCGTATCAAAATTCCTATTGAGTGGTTGCAGTTGTTTTTTGTTTCCCCTTGTTGAATTTCTTGGGCCTCATCTCTGGATAAAGATTCCAACAATGGTCCTTGTCGTGACCCTCTTTGGAACATATTTTGCAGGCTATTTTCTCTCCTTCATTTTTAACTAATGAATTTTTCTTTCCCTTTCCTTTGAAACCATTTCCTTTCTCTCCACCATTAAATGGCTTGTTTTTACCCTCTTCTAGAATATTTTTCCCTCTTACTTCAAGGTGAGTGGCTTGCACAGAAACCTCATCTAGACTAATGAGATTGAACATAAGGATAATATGCCTTACCTAGCTATGTAAACCCCCTATATACTTCAGTAACGTGTCTTGTGATTGCAAATCAAGACCTAACATAAGAGATATTCTTCTAAATTATTGGGTGTAATCTTGCACATTTTGACCTTTAAGTTGTTTAAAGTTCTACCAATTCATGATGCTTTTCTGCATATATTCCCGAGGTTGAAAATGTCTTTTAATTGCAGCGATGAAATTAGACCAAGAGATTGAGATATTACCGTGTTCTTTTATCTCATATTTTGTCTTGGCTTCCCACCATACTAGTGTTGCACCCTCAAATCTCAAGGAATTTAGCTGAATATTTGTATCATCGTCTTGAAGGTTTTGAATCCTGAAGTAGACGTCAAACTCACGAACCCAATTTCAAGATTCTCTACATTCACTTCACCATTATACATATGCATCTCAAATTTAATATCAAGTTTTAACAGGGGTGTCTTACCAATTCCTTTGGAGGTATGTTGATGAGTAAGGGATATAGTAGTGGAAGAGGATGAAGATGAAGGTAAATATGGTGGTGAGGATGATGGTGGAGTATATGGTGGCTTATCACCATTTCCATTACCTCCTCCTCCTGGAGAACCCTCTACTCTTGGAGCCCTCGACATTTCACCCTGAAGCCTTGTATTCCTCTCTTCATAGAGGGCTTTAATGATATTTGTCATGTCAAATAAAGCCTTCCTAAAATCCTTCTCATCCTCTATCATGTTATCATTTCCTTCTTCATGAGACATGCTTTCTGAAGCCTCAGGTACAACAGGAGGTGAACCTTGTGGTGGAGATTGTGGAAATTGTGCGCTCCTTCTCCTTGCTCCAACTTGAGAACCTCCACCCACAAGCTTTCCTTCTCCTCTCCTAAGATCAACCTTGTAAGAATTCAAACACTTGAAAAAAAATTAAATCCTCCTTGCACATGTAAACGTAGTGCTCTGATACCAACTTCATATGAATGGGAAAATTATTTTTTATTGTAATAAATTCACATTTAGAATATAAAAAATGTGCTTGAGGAGTATGACATAAATTACAAGTTAACCATGAGTTCTTATGTGTTTTTATGTGAATTTCTTGAGCTAATTAACATAAACAAAACACTGAACAACAACATATAACATACATGAACATCACCATAGAAAGTAACACAACAACATGTGATGAATGATTTAACCCCATTTGAGATACGTCTCCTTGGTATAACTTCTAATGGCTTGGCCCTCTTCTATTATGCTCAAAAGTGTGCCTTTATACATTTTTAATCCTCAAACAACTCTGAAATTTTCTCCAATGGCTCCAAAATTCCTGAAAATGTCTGTCTAACCTTTTTCTACTTTGTATTTGGTCAAAAATTGAGTAAGTTATGGCTCTCCCCAAGTTTTTGCACTAACCACTCCATAAATTCCTTGAAATTTGATACCATCCTACAATTTCACCCCAAAATTTGCTTATGGAGTGCCAGATTGCCCAAATTTTGGGTGAAATCGTGGGACCCCTTGAATTCATATTGAGGCCTTAAACCCAAATTAACAACCATAATGTATATGGTTAAATAAATAAAAACTATAACAAAAAACTTTTTTTTTTCTCTAACCATCGCCATTAACTACTAAGGGTGGACACATGTCACAGCTTGCAAGGGAGTTAATGTTGGCCGCCACCCAACTAGTGGTCCCATGGCAGTCTCGACAGGCATCATTGGTGGTGATCACATATCGCAGAGGTAGTGGAATGTGATGTCATTGTTAGTGGAGGCACGAGTCTAGCCTCTCACCCATGGTCCCACCCTCAGCCACGGTGACCAAGATTGGGGCTAGATTGTGGCCCTCTGCCCCGTTCCAAAATCATGTCATAGTAAAATTAAGCTGACACCATTATATATTAAGATTCATTGTGATGGTGTGGTGGTAAAGGTTCTATGCTAGCTACTTGGAGGTTGCAAGTTCGACCCCCGCCCGCTATGCTCACACTTTGACAAAATTTTGGTGGCCCTCGTGCTACCATGATGTAGACCCTAGCTGGGCCATGTGGCATCCTATGATTGGCCTCCATAAAACCCAATCGAAATTTTCCATTTCAAACCAATGACACAGTGCCAATTGGAAAAATCTCATTCATTCAAGAAGGTAGCATTTGACTAGTCAACCTAACACATGGGCATGCCTAGCAAGATGTACGGAATCCTCTCTTGGTTTTCCTGCATTTTTTTCAAAAAAAAATTATTTATTTTACAAAGCGGACAGAACATGTTTTTGGGAGAATACGGTGTCATTTTTCCACAAAATGAGTTGTGCCAAATTCATAAAGAATATATCTATATGGTCGTTCATGTTCCACATCATTCCAAAAACTTTCATTTTTGAGCACATAATAAAAAACCAAGAATTTCACTAGTAAATGACAGAACGGAAATTGTAGAAATTGGAGCTTGTTGAAAACTTTTCACCAAGACCTTCCATGCACCATTTCACTTTGATATTTTTGGGAGATGTTTGTCTCAACTGACTGCAACTTCTGGAACAGAAACCGAGGCTTTCTAGCCACTTTGACCACGAAGCAAATTGCAAGTTGACCGCAAAAAATTACAACAATTTTCTCTCTCCTTTGACTGAGTTTGACTCAACTATTTTTGGTTGATTTGGACCTTATGATCATGAGGAGTTTGAATAGAGAATACTAAGTTATTTTGAGGACATTTTATTTATTCTTTTACTAGTGTTGAATTTGTAGTAATGGGTGATTTGACTACAATTGATCCCAGAATTTGACAAGGTTGATTTTCCTATGTATTGGATAAGTGAATTTTATTTTTGTGTTTTGTCTCTCTCATGAACTATTGAATAATAATAATAATAATTGATTAAATGGTTTTCCCACTTTATGGTTTTTCCCTTGCATCTCCTAAATTTGGTGTTCTCTTGTCTTGGCTTGTCTTATGCATTTTTTTTGTTGTATCTATGTTTATTGTCAATGTGTTTAAGTTATTGCGCTTGCTACTCGAAATAACTGGAAATTGTTATTGGGATCCTAAAGCAACATTGAATTAAATTGTGCTAAGCAGAGAACATACCATTTTTAACTATAATTAACATGGTATGTGAGGTGAGGAGAAGGAAAAGATGAAGAAATAGAGATAAAATAAATCACAAAGATCTGTTGAACAAGGACCAAGACTCAAGGGATTATACATATTACTTCAAATATGAGGATAAGGTCAATGATAAATCTGATTATCGGATGTCTTTGGACTTGTCTTTGGAATAAAATGATGTCATGGATTATGTGTAGCGAAATGTGTTGGAGCCTCCTTCAAATGAATCAGCAACTACTAATACAAAGGATAAGAAATGTGAGGCCAAACTATGAAGATCATTAGAGACTCCATTAAAAAACATTCGGTTTCTTATGTTTCTAATTTGGGCACAATTAACGAGATGCATGACAAATTTATTGGGGTGTTCAAATCCAACAATGTAAACCAAAACCTCTTTCTCAAAAATAGGTTGAAGGGCATCAAGATGGATAGGGGGGAGCCTATATAATCCTACTTCATGAGGATTACCGAAATCAAGAATGACATTGTATCTATTGAAGAAGTTGTTTCTAACAGGGAATTCACTCTTATTACTCTTGTAGGTCTCCTAGGACCTTTTGATGTGTTTAACACCACTATTATTAACAATGAAAATATTTCTCCTTTCAAAAAATAATTGATTAGATGTAATGAATAATTGACTAGGATGATGGAGTGAGACAAGCCTTCAAATGGAAATGAACCTACTGCATTCTTAGCTCATGCTGAAAGGAAGAACAATTCTCCTCTAAATAAAAAAGGGCAATGATTTGAGGGATTCAAAGAAGGAATAAAGGGAAGATGTTTCAATTGTAACAGGATTGTTCACTATGCTAAAGAGTGTTCTCATAAGAAGGATACAACATAGTATGACAACAGTCACAGTAATTTCAACAACAAAGGAAAGAGGAGTTTTCTCGTGGCTCGATATGGAAATGGTTGACCTCCTAAAAGGTTAGGAAACTCCAAGTATGAGGAATCTAATGTTGTATAAAATAAAAAGGAGTTTTATATTAATTATGCCCTTACCTATGTCTCTCCTCAAGACACTTTGGATAATTTGTTGATTGATAGTGGTGCCTCAAGTCACTTCACTGGGTAGAAGGAGGCCCTCTCTAATTTGATTGAAAAGAAAACTAATTTGGAGATCATACTTGGAGACAATGCCACATGACTGATGAAAGGGATAGGTATTGTCACTCTTCACTTGAATCAAGGTCAAATCCTTCAGCTACAACATGTATTGTGTGTACCTAATTCTAAAAATAGTGTGGTATCTATTTCTTCGATTGAATACAAAGGCTTCAAGGTAGAATTCATTGATGGGAAGGTACGTATCTGGATAGGAACCTGGCAGATATATTTACACTTGGATTTAGAGTTGAAGGTCGCTATCAGGTTGGAGGAAATCCTTTGGGAGCTATGATCTACAACATTTCTCTTCAATATGAATTATGGAACCAAAATTTTACTCACCTTCATTACAAAGCCTTAGATGATGCAAGGAATATGGTCATAGGTATGCCCAAATTTAACATAGATCATTAAATTATTTTTCAGGGTTGTGCTACTCGAAAACGTACAAGGGGATCATTCCCCTCAAGTAAGACTCAAAGTAACAACATTTATAATCTATCTTGTATGTTGCACATAACATCATTGGGAGGATAATTTTACTGTGCAATTTTTTTGGATGACTTTTCCCGCAAAAAAAGAACCAATTTCATGAATAAGAAAGATGAAGTGTTCATATGGTTATGCTTTTTCAAAGCCTTGGTTGAAAATCAAATAAGAAATAAGATCCAAATATTGCGGACCAATAATGGGAATGCATATGAATAAAATGAATTCGATGACTATTATAGAGAAGTTGGTGTTAAGAGGGAGCCCCCTACTACATTTACTCCTGAGAAAAAATGGAGTTGTCGAAAGGAAGAATCAAACAATTCTAAAATATACTCATGAAATGGTTCATGACCAAGTCCTACCGAAGTTCTTATGGGGATAAAATGCCAACACTATTGTATATGTTCAAAATAGATTTCGACATCACGAATTGGACTTCAAGACACCTAAATAAGTTTTCACCATTTTTGTCCTTGGGAAAGTCAGATAACTTCTTATCCCAAGGAACGAAAATGATGATAATGTAGGAAAGAGGGATGAATCTCCGATCGATGACCATAAATCGCTCTATGGGTTGAAGAAAGCCCCTAGGGCCTGATATGAGAGGATTTATAGCTATCTTACAAAGCTACGATCTACGAAGAGTGAAGCTCACCCGAACCTATAATTCAAGTTTGAAAAGGACACGCCTCTCATTCAGGTACTTTATGAGGATGATATATTACTGATAGGTACAAAACCTCTAATTTATCAATTCAATAGGAAGTTGGCTTATGAATTCGAGATGAAGGACCTAGGTTTTATGCACTACTTCCTAGGCTTGAAGGCCTGCAAAAATCTAGGTGAGATTTTCCTTTCTCGAGGAAAATAAATTGTGAATTTTCTCGAGAGATGTGGGATGGTGGAATGAAAATATGTGACCAATTCAATGAAACCCAAATTCAAGAAGCTACGTGAAAGTATTTTTGGGCATGATTTGGAAAATATTTCCGAGTATCGACAACTTTTGGGGGGCCTAATGTTCTTGTTAAACTCTCGTCTCTACATATGCTTTCTTGTGAATGGATTGAGTCAATTTATGTTCAAGCTTCATCACCTTCATTGGATTGCTTCCAAGAAACCCTTCAGATATCTCTGTGGCACAATAAAATATGGTTTTAGATACATTGTTAGGAATTTTAGGGTACATGGATATATTGATGGTGTCTAGGTTGGAAGTGTGGTGGATCGTCAGAGCACTTCTTGATGTTTCTTCACATTGATATATTCTTCAATATCTTGGATGAGAAAGAAGCAAAAATGGTTTCTTTAAGCACCAATGAGGGCTAACACATTACTGATAGTACGGTTTCTTATGAAGTTGTTTTGTTAAGGAAGCTCTTTAGTGATCTATTTGAGCATCTAATATATACCACCGTCATCTACTGCAACAACCAAAGTGGGATTCACTTTTCAGAAAATTCTGTGCTGCACGACTGGTCCAAACATATTGATAGCATATACCACTTTATCCAGGATATTGTACAATAAGGAAAAATAAGGCTACATCACATGACTAATAATAAGTTCGCATACATTCTCATGAAACCCTTGGTGAAGGTAAAATTCTTAGCCTTCCATGAGAGACTTGGAGTCATGGAAAGACCCTCTTATGAGGGTCATGTATGATTTCGACACTGAGATTTGGGAGCTCCATGGTGATAGGGGTACTTCTTGGAGCTATGAGCGACCATAGGGTGAGTGGTTCAAATTCCTCTAATGGTGTGTTGTGTACAGGTTTAGTGGTTTAACTTCCCCTATGATACTGCATGATGGTTAACATGTGTGCAGGGTTAGTGGTTCACCTTCCCTTATTATTGTGGAAAAATTTATGTAGGGTGATTCATTCACCTTCCCCTATTGTTGCTGATATATGCATAGGATGAGTGGTTCACATTCTCCTATGGAAAATGAGCAGGATGAGTGGTTCACCTTCTCATCTGGATCCCCTACCTAGAGATTCATTCAGGCATCGATGTGTGGACATGTCGATGGGACGTGGTTTTCCCTTTACCCAAATTTAGGATGCTCATTCCTAACGGTTGATGGTTCACATTTTGGTGGGATGTGGTTAATCATTTCCCCATGAGCAGGACAATTCCTATGATTGATTGGTTGGAATTCAGGTAGAACATGGTGCATCATTTCCCTAGTCTGAGTGGTTTGCATGCATGTAGGATATGGTTTATCCTTTCCCTACGTGTGGTTGTGATATGTGTTTGTAGGTCCAATCGTTAACCTTCCCCTACAAATAAAATATTTGTAGGATGAGTGGTTCATCTTCTCCTATGGAATATGAGCAGGATGAGTTGTTCACCTTCTCTTCTTGATGCCCTAGCACACATCCTACCCATGTAGTATGGGACTCATAGGGAGTACCTCTCATCTAGCTAATGAGTTGGGAAACGAGGATAGGGACCATAGCACTATTAATGGATGCATTTTTTACAGTTGGACTCGCAATGTATATTGTGCATGGTGTTCAACAACTCGATCTACGATTAATTGAGGTTCTACCTCTCAACAAAAAAAAATTAGTGGAGAGTGGCAAGGTCTTGTGACGCACTCTCGACAAATACTTCTTCATTATTACTTCATGGTTTAGCAGAGAAAAGAAGAGAAAAAATGAAAAATTTGGTACATGATAACACGATGGCATGACGATAAGTGGCAATAATTAGATTGGCAAGTGAAATCCTCCCTAGTTGAGAGAGAGTGTTAAATTTGGAAACTAGCACCAAATTCCACCTCGAGGTTGTTCATTTGATGGAGATGATGAACTCATTAGATTCCTCTTTTTGAGAGGCCTAAGATTTATATATAGGTCATCTCACTCGGGAAAGCATAAGCGAAATTTTGAATTTATTCACTTACATGTGCAAATTATTCAAGTCAAACTCACACTTGTATGCTCAAGAAGCCCAATGAACGTGTCTCGTCACCCTCAGCTAATTATATAAATAGGAGTGAACTCCCATACCATTCGGACATCATTCACTCATGCATTTTTTTATCTCTCTTCATCATATTTGTTCGTACAACTTGGGTATCTTTTCTCTCTCTCTCTCTCTCACAATTGTGTGGCTGAAGGACGAATTTCTCAAAGAGACTATAGACCAAAATTTCAGACTATTGACCAATGTTTACTAGCATTGACTAAGTTTTCTTGACCTCCCTTGACTGCATCTTTTACGTAAAAATTATGATTTTGGAAGGTTGCATTGACTCACACTAAAACCTGGAAATTCTAGGCTAAATCACAGAACATAAATTGCATAAATTTAAGACTTTTTACCATCGTTTATTGAGACCTTCGACACATCATTTAACTTCAATATTTTGGGGAAATTTTTATCTCAGAAATCCCCAAATTTTGGCACATAAATTAAGGTTTTCTGAACACTTTTATTGCAAACCAAATTGCAAGTTAACCATTAGAAAATTACAATAGTCCTCTCTCTCCTTTGATTTGGTTTGAATCATTTGTTTTGGGATGAATTTTAGCTTCTTGTCATCTCAAGTTTGACTCGTGCATATTGAGATATTTTGAGGACCTTTTATTGTTTCTTTGACTAGAGTTGAATTTCTAGTTAGGGCTTTTTTGACTATAGCTGACTGAAAAATTTCACAGGGGTAGTTTGACTTTGTATTGGACAAGTGATTTTTATTTTTGTACTCTCCCTCTCTGCTAAAATATTGAATAATAACAATAATAATCGATCAAAGGGTTTTCCTCACATTGAGTTTTTTCCTCGGCATTTGCCAAATTCATTTTTCTGACTTGTCTTCTGCATTTTGTTTTATGTTGTATCTACATTTTCTGGAAATGTGGTCAATTTATTGTGATTGCTACTGAAAATATTTGGAAATTGTGAATGGGTTGCTAAAGTAACATTGAATTAAATTACACTAAGCATAGAATGTACCATTGTTAATTAAAATTAATACATATTATATTCAACATCACATTTTTCTATCGAGTCTGGTGTTTTTTAATGTTCCTAGAAAACAAACAATATTAAGTTGTGGAGGGGCTGGTTTTCTCATTTAAAGAACTATGTTTTCATTAGTTTTTAAAACTAAGAGTAAATCATATTTTATTCACCCTTGCATTTTCATATGGAAATAGGGATTTGAGTGCTTTCCAACCATTCAACACTTTTTTTTCTTGATTTATCATTCATTTCTATGTTGTAATTCAAGTGATGTTTAATGTTCTTAAATGTAGAAAATCGAAATGTGTTTTAGTTTATGTATCTATTATTTTATAATGCACAAATATTAAAATGTGGAAAAGTATGATACCCTCTTGTTGTCTAAAATATCTCCATATGTGCTCTAATTGCAGATTTTCCTATTATATAGGCTCAACAATATTGTCAATATGCCACAAGGAAGCTTTCAATTTTAATTTGAATATATCTGATTTCTTTATACGCTTTCAATTGAAAAAAAAAATATACTTGGTTATGTTACCTTTGATTTCCAATATATGACTATTTATTCTATCTTTAGGATCAATGCTTCATTGTAATTAGTTAGAAATTTTGGTTGTATTCATTCCTTCTAAGTGTGAAATAATTTCTCTTTGTACCTAGAACTTAATGACTCTTAATGAATATGAACAATTGACTTGTAGTAATAATTCTCTATGTGTAATTACAATATGAGTTCCATATATTTATTTTATCATCAACATTATAAATCAAAAATTTACAGTCACCTTTTAACCATTTATCATATTGATAAAATGTTTTCAATTGATAAAATAATTTCAAATAAGTATTCTGAAATCAAAACATAGTTATACTTAACCATATTCAAAAACTCAAAATAACAAATTTGAGCTAGGGGATATCACGTCGTCCCCTGCTTGAATTTGATACAATCCTGATGCATATTCATAATCTCTAAAATTATTTCCTACATGGTAAAAATAGAGATGGGATAAGACATCCTCAAACTTTCAAGATTACTCTTTTGGGCTGAAATTTTTCCATTTAGCTTTCACTTGTGTTTTGTCTCTGTTTGCGAGCATGACTACCTTCTGATATACAATATGTAGTGGTTCTTTCATGAACACTCCATCTAGTTCTACTTCTACAACATTAAAATAAATTATATTATATTTATTTAACAAAGATACATGAAATAGATTACAAAATTTTATGTTTGTTGGAAGGGAGAGATCATAAGAAACTCATCCAGTTTTGGCCAATAATTTAAAAGTTGTATAGTATCTACATCATAACTTGGCACAATTTCCAAGAGTAGGTATGTTTTCCTTTTCTTTCACTTATAAGTACACATGATCTCACACATTAAACTCTTTAGGAACACTCTTCAAATCTACACAACTCTTCTATTGATCTTTGGTTTCTTTTTTAATTATGCCCTACGTGTTTAACCACTAACCACTCGTTAAATTTCCTTTAACATATTTGGTCCCAATATCAACCAACCCTAATGATGGTCACAACTTAGAGTCACTTTTCATATTCTTGGGTACATTACATCAAATGGGCTCATCTTTGAAGAAGTTGGATATTCACTGATATAGTAAAATTCAACTAAGTAGAGATAATATTCCCACTTTGTGGGATTGTGTATGACATACATTGTTAACATATATTCTAACATTTTGTTGGTTCTTTCTATTTTCCATCATTTTTAGCATGATAGGTTGTGATAAAGTTTAACTTCCAAATTTTATAATTGAACTTGGCATCATGGTCTAAAATCAAGGTTTTGGAAATAATTTGGATCCTAAATATGTCATTCATAAATTTTTACTTTTCTTATGCCCTTAAAGCTATATTTAATAGCCATAAAATATGTGTCTTTACTCAGCTTATCTACCACTACCATGATAGACTAAGGTTTCCTCCTAGTCCTTGGTAATCAAGTAATGAAATCCAAGAATATTTTTTCCCATTTCCTTTCTAGGATTGGAAAAGGTCGTAATAGCCTTGTTGGGTGTTGATCGAACAACCTCATCTCTTCATACTATAAGAAATTATCCACATGCTATGTTTTCTTTGTTTTCATGTTGGGGAAATAAAATCCTTCCATAATATAGTTATTAACTTTTGATAACCACAATGTATAATTGTTGGTTTCTTATGAAATTCATATAAGATAAACATTTTCATTTTTGAATCATTAGGAGAGTAAATTTTGTCTTTGTACAATGACAAATACTAATTATTTATTGAAAATTTAGATCCTTCGTACCATATATATATATATATATATTTCATTTAAATATGTTGTTGATTTTCTATTTTCCACAAAAATTTTCTTCCAATTGGTTGCCAAAATAACACATATCTAATTTAATTTTTCTTTTCAATGCATCATCAATTTTGTTCCTTTAATGTGTACTATTTCAAAATCTTATTCACTAAGGAATGTGAGCCATCTAGCTTTCCTAAAATTCAAATTTGTCTAGTGAAATATGTATTTGAGACTAGCATTGTATGTTTTTAGCTGAAAATTTCTTCCTATTTGGTAGTGCCTCTACGTTTTTAGAGCATGTATGATGGTTGCTAGATATATGTAATGTGCGACAAAGTTTTTCTCATGATTTTTTAATTTATATATTCGTAATTGATTACATGGCCTTATTGCATTAAAGAATCTATCATTCCTTCTTTATAAGAAGCTATACATATAATAAAATCCTTATTATTTCAGCTAATTTTAGGATTGGAGCAATAGTTAATAACTTCTTTAGTTTCTTAAAACTATCATGATTCCATTCAAGTTTCCCCCTTATTTTGCAAGGAGGTAATTGGATATGCCAATTTATAGAAACCTTCTATTAATATTTTGTGATAAAATATAATTCCAATAAATGAAATTATATTAGCTACATTTTTTGAGTATTTCCCCCTTATTAATAGTTTCAATATTTTCTCAATCCATAGTAATTCCTTCTTCAAACACTAGATGTCCCAAATATTGTATCTATTTCTGGTAAAATGAGCATTTTCTAAACTTACTACATCTCATTCTTTCTAATTGTTTGAAGAAAAATATAAAAGTGTTGATCATGTTCTTCCTTAATTTTTTCGTAAACCACATTATTATATATGAATACAACGAAATTTTTTTCAATAAAATGACTAAGCACACTATTCATTAGGCACATGAAAGTGGTTGGTGCATTAAGGAGTCCAAATTGAAGCACTACAAATTCATAGTGTTTATATTTTGTTCAAAATGTTGTTATGTGAATATATTAATCCATGATCCTAATCCGTCGATATCATGACCTTGATCAATTTTTGAAAAGAATGAAGATGTTGAAAATTGGTCAACCAAGCCATCAATCGAGCGAAAAGGATATTTATTTTTTACAGTGATATCATTTAGCTTACTTTCATATATATAAAAAATAATAATATGATAGTTCTTCTTAAAAATTAAAATTATTGCAACCTAAAGAGAACTATTAGGTCCTATTCATTTCTTATCTAGGAACTCTTGCAGTTGAATTTTGAAGTCCACTAGCTTAGGGATACTCATTTTATATGTAACATTGGATACCAGAACTACTCAAGCAATGAGATCAATGGTGAAATCTATATATCTCCTTAGAGGAATTCCTAGTATCTCTTCAAGAAATATATCTTTATATTGTTCCAAAATAGGGTAGTCTTGTAGAGAGGTTTTTGTTTGCTACTATATAAGTCTTCAATATGAAATAAAATGTTTGGCAACCTTTATGAGAACATTTATTTAATTTTTTATTTGTAACATATATATTCCACTCAAAACTTCACCACAACATATCTAATAATATTATATTAGAAATATGAAAATTATACACTTTACAGTTTATTTAAACTTATATATATATATATATATATATATATATATATATATATATATATAATTGTAATTATTGCATGCATGTGAATGGAACTTATGTAGAAACATAGAAAACAAGATTATAATCATACACAGACACATAATACAAAAAATATGCCCTGGGAAACCCTTTCAAGAGAAAAACGAGCTCGAAGTTGATGTCACTTCACTTTCTTTATCTGTTTGGAAATGAAGGTCATAGGTACAAAGAAGTAATTATGTTTGTTGCCTGTGGGCTACTATAGTGAACATATCCTCCGTGTGTTCTCTACCTCTTATTTTTCTTAGATATATTTGATTAGCTATGGAAAAGAAATGTTCTAAAAGAATGGAATACCTCTTCCTCCTCATTGTCTGGTTATAACACAACCTGATAGCCTAGTTGTCGTTAATGATGACTACATAAAATATTAAATAGTGTTACAATATAGACTTTTCTAGATTAGTTTACATCATAAACACGTGGATAGCCCATTTTCCATGAATAATGGGCATTGACGCGACATCCTCTTGAAATATAATTAGCATGATTCTTACGGCGTTGGAAATATATATGTGTGAAGAACAACATGAAATGGTGTAAGGCTAAGGTGGAAAAGGTTTACCCCCAAAAACATCATTTCATGCCTCAAAATGCTCGCAGAAGGTTTTGGATCCTGTTTTTCCAAACTGGTCCTGCCAGTAAAAATGGTCCCATGAGCTAATTGCTACACTTTTTTCACTCCAAATTCATTGAGATGGATGAAAAACAATATAATTATCCAATCCAAATCACACCTCCACATTTTGGGAGGCTTTTGTTCCCCAGAATATTTTACTAAATGAGTTCATGGAATTTTTTCTCCACCTTCTCTCTGGTGTACCATTTAGATTTTCCTGGAATTTGTCGCTTCCATCCAATATAAAAAAGGTCATGATGCCCATGTCTTATAGCTATATACCTCATCTGAAAAGGTGTATCTCCTGTCAATTATTCGTGAGCATCTGGTGTCAAATCCTCCACAAAATGTAGGATTTATTCCACTTCCCGATCTGGCATGGAAGGCTCAAAGAACTTCAAATTATCTAGATTCATACACGAGTAAGTGTGCATACATGGTGATAAAATAAGTCGAAAAGAATTATCACCCACCTTTTACAGTATCTCAAAGGGACCATAACTCAACACCTTCATTTTCTTATAAGACCCCTATGGCCTGTCCTTGTTCAAAAGTAACCATACTCTCTCTCTTAGCTTGAATGATTTCTCTATTCTATGTTGATCCTCCCTAGCCCTATACTTCTCCTGTCACTTTTGCGATGTTTCTTTTACCTATAGATGGACCTACCTAATCTTATATATACTTTTTCCAGCCCTCAAATATCTCTTGTAAGAACTTTCCTCACTCCTCCTTTCTACCGATATGCAATATCTAAAGGTGAAATCAACAAATATCCAAAATGAACTTCAAATGAGAAATTTCCTCTCAAAGTATGGACTGATTTGATGTATGAACGTTTTATATATACCACACTTTCATCCCAATTCTTCAGATACTTCTATTTTTATCACTTTAGACGTTGAACCAAATTCCTATTGACTACTTCTATCTGCCCATTTTTCTATCGATGGAATGTTGTACGTCACTTCCAATTTTTTTCCATATTCTCCCACAATGTAGACAACAATGCACTAATAAGTTTTTATCCCTGTTTAAAATGACACTCCTTGGTATCCCAAAGTGAACCCAGACTTTTCCAAAGAAAAAGTTTGTTAATTTTGTCCCATTGATGGTCTATTTACATGGCATAAGAACAAACATCTTATTGAATATATAAACTACCACGAACAGATAGTCTTGTCCCTTCTTATTTGTTAGGACACCTCCCATAAATTCCATGGAAATTCTTTCCCAAGGATGAATAGGTAAAACTAAGTTATGATATTGACCTTTTTTCCTCTTACCTGGCTCGATGGTACAATAAATCATGCATCCGTTTATCAACCCAGCTACTTGATCTTGCATCTTGGGCCAATTTACACACCTATTGAAGTTAGCCATGGTATTCCCTACATGAAAATACCTTGAAACCTTGGAGGTGTGAGCCTCTATAATCAACTGCAATCACTCACCTTTAGGAACACATAACTTATCCATCCTATAGAGTAGCACATCCCATAGATGGAATTTAACGGTTTTGTCACCATCGTGAACATGACTCTGACCCTACAACTACTGATACACCTCACTGAAGTAATCATCCTATAAATATGCCTCTACGTATGCATCATGGGTCAATGAATCCATGTGCGTAACAGTCCCAAAAGTTGTAATCTTTTATATCGTGGCCTTGAAAACATTTCGGCCAAAATGTTTTTTATTCCCTTTTTATACTTGATTACCAAATAAATATACTGAAAAAACCCCATACACTTCTAATTCTTGGTCTATTGTAGCTTAATTTGGGCCTACAAGTATTTTGATAGCT
The DNA here is from genome assembly GCA_034641835.2 of Pinus albicaulis. NCBI lineage: Eukaryota > Viridiplantae > Streptophyta > Pinopsida > Pinales > Pinaceae > Pinus > Pinus albicaulis. The sequence continues at coordinate 302,660,226 of CM076570.1, read as the reverse complement.
GGTGATCTTTGTGGCTTGCTGTCACCTTTCCCATCAAATAGTGTTTCCACCTCTTCATAGCTTGCACCATGAAATAAAGATCCTTGTCATAGTTATGGTAGTTAAGAACTTCCCCATGAAAAAATTCAGAATGGTAGCATATAAGCCTTCCTCCCTGAATCAAGAAAACTCCCATAACATACCCACTTGCATATCTCTCTTCTTATAAAGGTCACAGAAAGTTTGTTAATGCCATAAGTGGTGCTCAATTGTCTTCTTATTTGGCTCCTCGAAATCTCGTTGCTGACCTTTTCCCCACTAGAAACTGTTTCCACTTTTTGTTACGGCAAGGTGTAGTGCTAATGTCACTAAAAACAAGGTTATTAATTTCCTCACATCCTCTGTTGCCCCGATCAAACTCCTGACCTCAGAAGCATTAGTAGGCATTGGCCATTTCATGATGGCCCCCATCTTGGAAGGATCTATCTTAATCTCTCCCCCGCCAATCACACACCCAAAATACACCAAAGACTATTGTGAAAACTCGCACTTCTTCATATTTTATAGAAGATGTTTCTTCAATGTTTCTAGCACCTATGCCAAATGTGACATACACTCCTCCCATGTACCAATATATACGAGTATGTCATCCAAATATATTATAAAAAATGAATTATAAAATGGTACAATACATCATTCATTAATCTCATAAATGTAGTTGTCTCATTACATAGGCCAAATGGCATGACTAAACACTCATTAAAACCTTGCCTAGTTATAAAGGCGAGATTCCATGTATCTTCTTCTTTGACTTGAACCTGGAGAAATCTAGACTTCAAGTCCAAATTAGGGAATTATTTCTCTTGTTGGAACTGATCCAATAAATCATCTATCCTGGGCAAGGGTTATCTATTCTTGAGTGTGACTTTGTTCAACGACCTATAATATATGCATATAATCCAAGTCCCCTCCTTCCTCGACACAATAATGATGGGTGACCAACATGTTGATGTACTTGGTCAAATGATACCCTCTTCCGGAAAATGATGCAATTATTTCTTCACCTCACTTTATTTTATAAAATACTACTCATACAACCCTTTTTTTGGCAATGGGGATTCTAACAATAGCTTGACCTTGTACTCCATTTCTCTCTTAGATGGTAACCCTTTGGGCTCTTGGAACACATCCCTATATGTCTGTAACAACTCCTCTAGTTGTTAGTTGTTTTAGTTTCTTATATGATGTAGGAATAAACAACACACGATTCCTACCAATCAATTCATTGTAGTAAAATGTGTAATTTTACTAAGGCCAAGTTTATGCTTGAATTTGATTGACTTCTTTTTCATTCATCCTTTAATGAAAATGTCAAATTAATTCCCCAAAATCCCAAAATGGATTTTAGACACACATTTTCTGATTTCTGATGGCACGAACCACCACCATGAAATACAATTAACTAACATATATGCCTCCAATATGTTGTATTAGTAGCTTAAATGTTTAAAACTAAAATTTGCCCAAGGATAGTCGCCCCACAGACACTAAGAATTCATGCTCATAGAATTCAATACATCCCTGATCCCACAACGTAACCAAACAGCGTGCGGACTCGGCATCAATTCAAATTTGATTTAAAGTTATGCATTGCACAATGAAAAACACAGTTATTACTGAAGCAGGTTACCAAGACAATGAAGATAGTGATGTCCAAGGTTTCAAAACCTATCATAACCAAGTAGCACTTCTGTCTGCGCATATATAACTTCACGGTTTTATAAAATCATTCACAACACTTCCACGCTAATAGAAAATAGATTTGTTTGAATATACAATAAGGTCAAACCCGAATTCGTTGATTTTTTGACTGCACAGCAATCAAAACGAGAGCTATTTGGAAATTTGCATCGATTTTCTCTGGCATCAACTCTTACAATCAAAATAGCAGGCAATCGATCTCAAACTTGGAAATATGTGTTACGTATAAGCACACTGACTCTGGCAATTTGTGTCACCACTTTAACGCTGGTCTTAACGCCCTTCAATGTATATTAAACCTTGCCAACACAGGCTTTGGAATAAAATGCAGCTGTAGGTTTTCATAGTTAACATGTGAACCACACTCACGCAAATTTTTTACTCATGCAGTGCGCTCCTTCAAAGTGACTATAGAACCGTGGATTTATGCCCCTGAATCTACAACAAGGCCACGATTTGTAATCCCCACAAGAACACTGTCACAGTTTCCTTCCTACACCTTCTACCTGCAATATGTCAGACACATATACAATACACACAGAAATCCAATCTTATACAGAAAATAAATGAGCGAGCTAAAATTCCAATCGACAGAATATTGCATGGGTGAATAGGCATTCACTGCCCCTCTGCAATTTCAATATATAATTCATATTCTCTCTCGCACACACCTTCACACCTCCAGCTTCTCTAATTTATACAATTATGAGAAACTATTCTTCTCAGAATAGATTTCTTCTAGAATTTCTCAACAAACAAATGCCTCCCTATTATTTAGCATTTATCCCTATTTTGGTTCTATTCCACGCGGGGAAAGAAACCAATTCGTATTATGCCATATTTAATTAAATATAAAACAAATAATAATTCTCTCAATCAAGTACAAATTTAATAAAATATATTAACAAACTATTTCTAAGTCTCCTTTTATTTCTAACTAGCCACAACATGTGACCAAAGATGTCTACTTTATTGTAAAACTGTGGCAGTGCTCCTGCATGGGACTCACGAGGGAAAGGCGATCTTGTAGTAGTTTGGAATTGATCCCCATTCTCTGTAGCTCTGCTGGTGTCTTCTACTGGTTTCTCTTTCCACTTGGTCAAATACTGATAATGTGTCTGACTCCTGGTTTTCTGTAGCACTCTCTTTTTCCTTTTTCCTGCTTTTGGCTTTCGTCTATTATGGTGTCTCCTTGTGGTTCTTCTTCTGGCTTTTAGTATAGGTACCAATCTGCAATACATGACTAAGTCACCTGTTTGGAATTATTTTTTCCGCCTCTTCATATCCGCTCACTGTTTGTCTTTGCTATTGCATTCCTACCATCTGCTTTTGACATCTCCCTCAAATATGCTTCTAGTAGTTAGCTAATTCACAACTACTTGGATTTTCTTCAGATTCAATTTCAACTCTTCTTTAGAGACTGCATATTCCTTCAAACCTTCATTCATCAACCTGACGGTGATTTTATATAAGGCTCAAGAATCTGTACTCATGCGCCATTCAACTTCTTTCTTCAGACTGAGTACTGTTGGCACAACACATGGATTAAGGCTTCCACTGATTAACCATTTATCCATCAACTCTTGCACTTTTCTTCCAGCTTCAACATTTTCCTGCATTACCCTGTAGGCTACTTTATTCGACAAACTAACTCCATGTATTAGATCAATATGGTGACTAATACTCCTGATGGGCAACAACTCATCCACAACAATATCAGCACAATCATTCAATAAATTCTAAATTTCTTCAGCTAAATATTCTAAATTTGTAGAAGTTAAAATTACCTTGGGTTTTTCAACACTAGAAAAATGCATATTCTTACCCTTCTCATATTCCTACAACAGGATCTTCTCATTCATCAACGTAACGTTGTTTCCAAGTGCTTCTTTATCAGCTTCAGCTTTCAACGGCAGTAGTGTATGCTTATTCCCATCTTTCTCCAAAGTATAAGTATTTCTTCTTCCATCATGTATGGCATTTCGGTCAAACTACCAAGGCCTCCCTCGTAATATGTGACATACATCCATCAGCATTATATCACATAAAATGACATCCTTATAAGTACCAATCTGAAATTCAACTTGACATTGTTCGGTTACAAAAATTTGATGGCCTTTCTGAAGCCACGATACTTTATAAGGAGTGGGGTGTACTGTTATCTCCAACTTCAACATTTCCACCATCTCTGTAGAAACGAGGTTATCAGTACTACTGCTATCAATTACCAATTTGCAACACTTACCCTTGGACTTACATACAGTTCTGAATAAATTCTTTCTTTGAACTGGTTCTTTGGATTCCTTAGCTTCTTCTAGTAATACCCTCTTCAGTAATAAGGACTCTCCGGCATCTAGTGGTTCCTCTTTAGCTTCAGGTTGAGGAATATCCTCCTTGGCTTTAGTAACATTCATGTTGTGTTGGTTTGCTGATCTCTGATGAGGAAAATCCCATTGTACATGTCCCCATTCACCACATGCAAAGCACCGGACATCTCTTCCTCGGCCTCTACCTCTAGGCATGAACCTTCCACGGCTAGAATCTCCTCTTTGTGGTGCTCTATTGCTTGCACTCCCTACCTCATTCTGAGAGTGTTTAATTTTGGATTCAAATGTCCCCCCTTCTTTTGCCGGATTCTTAGCTCTATTCCTCTGGTTTTGTTTGCGCAACAGTTTTTCCTCCACCCTCAAGGCTGCTTGATAGGCATCTTCAATCGAATTCAAATTCAATAAGCTGATCTCATCCTGTATTTCATACCTTAAACCATTTATATATCTAGCTACCTTCTCTAGATCATCTTCAACATGGCCGGATCTAATACTCAGCTTATAAAATTCTTCAGTATATTCCTTGATTGTCATCCCTTTTTGTTTTAATTTCTGCAATTGTCTAAACAAATTTAATTGGTAATCCTTCGGAAAAAACTTAACCTTCAGCTTACTTACCATTATGTCCCATTGCTTGATTTTGGGCTTCCCTTTTTGCTCCCTCGATAGCAGCAATTCGTCCCACCATAGGGCTGCATGGCTTTTCAATCTCGTGGCTGCAAACTTTACTTTCTTCCTGTCATCAACTTCTTCATAGTCGAAATATTTGTCTAATGAACTGATCCAGTCCATTAGCACCTCCACACTAAGATTTCCATCATATAAAGGTACTTCTATTCTTGTTCAACTGCTGGCTTTGACTAGCATCTTCATGACCTTAGCTGCTTCATTTTCTTCCTCCACTTCTTCGTCAGTGGTCTCTTCTTCATCAGTACTCACAATTCCACCATCAGCTGCTCTCCTATGAGTGGTTTCTACTGTAGCCAGTCTCGTGCACAAATGTCGGATCTCATATAGCAAAATTGCATTTGCTATAGGTCTCCCTCGACCTATCCCAGCTCCTCTTCTGGGTGGAATTCTCTGCAATACTCAGAAACAACTTAACAAGCTCCGATACCAAAATGATGTAGGAATAAACAACACATGATTCCTACCAATCAATTCATTGTAGTAAAATGTGTAATTTTACTAAGGCCAAGTTTATGCTTGAATTTGATTGACTTCTTTTTCATTCACCTTTTAATGAAAATGTCAAATTAATTCCCCAAAATCCCAAAATGGATTTTAGACACATTCTAATTTCTAATGGCATGAACCACCACCATGAAATACAATTAACTAACATATATGCCTCCAATAAGTTGTATTAGCATCTTAAATGTTTAAAACTCAAATCTTCCCAAGAATAGTCGCCCCACAGACACCAAGAATTCATGCTCATAGAATTCAATACATCTCTGATCCCACAACGTAACCAAACAGCATGGGGACTCGGCATCAATTCAAATTCAATTTAAAGTTATGCAGCGCACAATGAAAAACACAGTTATTACTGAAGCCGATTACCAAGTCAATGAAGATAGTGATGTCCAAGGTTTCAAAACCTATCATAACCAGGTAGCACTTCTATCTGCGCATATATAACTTCACGGTTTTATAAAATCATTGACAACACTTCCACGCTAATACAAAATAGATTTGTTTGAATATACAATAAGGTAAAACCCGAAGTCATTGATTTTTTGACTGCACAGCAATCAAAATGAGAGCTACCTGGAAATTTGCATCGATTTTCTCTAGTGTCGACTCTTACAATCAAACTAGCAAGAAATCGATCTCAAACTTGGAAATATGTGTTACCTATAAGCACGCTAACTCTGCCAATTTGTGTCACCACTTTAATGCTGGTCTTAACGCCGTTCAACGTAGATTAAACCTTGCCAACACAGGCTTTGAAATAAAACGTAACTGTAGGTTTTCATATTTAACGTGTGAACCACACTCACGCAGAGTTTTTACTCATGCAGTGCACTCCTTCAAAGTGACTAGAGAACCGTGGATTTACGCCCCTGAATCTACAACAAGGCCATGATTTTTAATCCCCGCAAGAATGTTGTCACAGTTTCCTTCCTGCGCCTTCTACCTACAATATGTCAGACACATATACAATACACACAGAAATCCAATCTTATATAGAAAATAAATTAACAAGCTAAAATTCCAATCAACAGAATATTGCATGGGCGAATAGGCATTAGCTGCCCCTCTGCAATTTCAATATATAATTCAGATTCTCTCACACACACACCTTCACACCTCCAGCTTCTCTAATTTATACAATTATGAGAAACTATTCTTCTCAGAATAGATTTCTTCTAGAATTTCTCAACAAACTAATACCTCCCTATTATTTAGCATTTATCCGTATTTTGGTTCTATTCCATGCAGGGAAAGAAACCAATTCTATTATTATGCCATATTTAATTAAATATAAAACAAACTAACAATTCTCCTAAAATCAATACCAAATTTAATAAAATATATTATTTAAACTATTTCTAAGTCTATTTTATTTCTAACTAGCCACAACATGTGACCAAGATGTCACATTGCTGGCTAGGTGCTTGATGCTCATGCATCATTATAACACCCCTCAAAGGATGCCTTGCCTCTTGTTGACTCCTGTATAGATTTAATTTGTCTTAAAAGTAGAAAATAATACTTCTCGCTAGAACTAATTAATTTATTGGCTTGGTTGGCATTTATGAGTGAAATTTTTCACTTTCCTTCATTTGCGTTGATGATAAATAAATTTCCATCCCTGATGAGCTAGTATTGGTTATCTCTCCTCATGAATGTTGCATCACGCATGTACATGTATGGACTCACAAACACGCCTCCACATATATCAAGGGGAACCACATCCATATATACATCATCAATAAATTAAGCACTAGTAGCAAATCTAATTTTGTTTTGTTTTGTTACCTTCAACTTTGCATCCTTATTTACCCATCCCAGTGGATATTCGTTTGGATGATCATGGACTTCCAGCCCCAACTTCTTGACCAACTCTAATGCAAAAATATTTTCTTGTAATCCTAAGTCAAATAGACAATCATTCTTTTTATTCTTCACCTTTATATTTATATGGAAGTGTTTGGTCATTTAATTCTCTTCATGTTTTTTAATTATACTTATATTCACATACTTATTCACTGAAGTACATACGATCTCCTCATCCACTTCCGAGCTAATTTCCACTTGGTTTCTCGAATGTATTGTTGTGATATTCTTCTTATTGTTCTTCAAGCTTAGCTCTCGATTCAACTTCCAACACTTCTTATATATATGATCATCAATGTTGCAGTGGTTGAAGTGGTTGTTGGGATATTTACATTGGACCTACATTGCGGCTCCCATTTTTTTTATCTTTTCCCTCTTGTTGCTTCTTCTTCCCCTGCAAAAGAATCCTATTGCTCGTTATGCTTTGATCTACTTGATTGCATTCTCTTTGGCCCTTTTTTTCCAGGTATTACACCTGTACACAAGCCTCATTCACTAATTTAGGCTTGAACAACATCACTTTCTCACGCAAATGGTGGTGTAGACCCCCCAAATAGTTGAGAAGTACATATAGGTTATTTGGAGAAATGCCCAACATTATAATTGTCTTTACGATTTTTTGGGTGTACTCCTGTATGCTTTGGCCCAAATTTTTCTTGAAGTGATACCATTGGATCCACAAGCCCTCCAAGTACCTAATGGGATAAAACTATGACTTAATGATGGTTTTGAAATTGTCCCACTTACTCACTGGAGGTTCACTCTCCAACTTAGGGTCTCTATGTGGATCTCCCACCAAGTTAGTGCATAGTCCTCTAATTTTTGTCGCGTTAGTGTAATATTTTCCTTCCTCAATCTCATGGACACTAAAATAAACTTCATGTTGTTGCAACAAGTGGCTCAAATTCATAATGTCGATATCATTTTGGTACAAATTTATAGTTACTTTTTATTCCATTTTAAAGAGGGACTATGATTGTTTCACGACAGTCAAACTGGGTTGATATTTTCGCGTCCTTTCTTCAATGGGTTCTATGTTTCTCCCTGATCTTCTAATATATGTTCTGATTTTTCCTTTGTATTTGAAACCCTATCTTCTCCAAATATCCAAAAATTTCTATTAAAGGCCACATGAGGAGGATTACATTGCGTTTAATATATGTGACTTGTTGTTCTAATGGAGTAAACCTCACCTTTACTCGATCACGAGGTTTGTTTACATATTTGTCAACCATGATTAAGGTTTTGTGATTTTCTGCCCTGCCAGTCTAGATCCCTCAATTATTCACAAAAATACCTAAAGAAACTTTCTCTGATACCAAATTATGCATAAAATATTGTGGATATTCCAATGGACAGTTTTTCACAACGTATATGATAATATTATATTAGAAATATTAAAATTATACAATATTACAGTTCAACTTCAAATATGTAGATTTAATTGTAATTAGTGCATGCATGTAAATGGAATTTATGTAGAAAATATGGAACAATGGAATTTTTCTCACACAAACACATAAGACACAAAATATGCTCTGGGAAATCCTTTTGAGAGAAAACCTAGCTGGAAGGTGACGTTGTTTTGCTGTCTTTCTCTATATGGAAAATAAGGTTGTAGGTACAAATAAGTAATTCATGTGACCTATGGGATGTTATATTGAAAAAATAATCTCTATCCTATCTATATAGTTCTTATTATAGTCCTTCAACACTGAAAATTTTGACTATTATAGTCCTTCAATACATAACCATAGTTCGTTTGACTGTATCTACGAAATACCAGGGGCTGAAAACCATCATGCCCAAAAACCAGGTGTAAACCCATGTACAAAACCATAGGTGGTTCTACTAGCTACTTGGCCCCTACGAACCCCTATAACCTCCTCACGTGTGACTAATCATCGAAATAATATAACACATACAAACATAAATCACATGGTGATGTACTCAGCTAAATGACACCTTCTTCCAGTAGCCAATGCAAATTTTTCTTCACCTCACTTGCTTCTATAGAAGACTTCGTGTACAACCCAATATTTCCCTATGGGGAGTCTGGAAATAGTTGGATCTTGTGCTCCACTTCTCTCTTATTTGGTAACCCTTTATGATCTCGAAACGCATCCTTGTTTTCCTATAAAAACTCCTCCAACTTCTGCTTCTATTTGTTAGTAAACACCACCAATGATGCCTTGCCTCTTATTCACTCCTCTGCATATGAAATTTCACTTAAAAACATATTGACGGTGTTGGAATCACTGACATTCATGGGATGTCAATGATGTAAAGTCCCCATTATACCCCACATTTTTCTATGTAGGATTCGCGTTCATAATAAAGGCCTAGTAGTTGAATTCTTAAAGATCTTCCTTGTCTCTAGTTGTGAGCAGGAAAGAGGAGTGAAAATGTACTTTCACAAACCAAGTGGGGTGTGACTCGTGAGTGCTCAGTTGTAAGTGTGTTAAGGTTATTTTAATGCAAGGGTAGAGAAATAAGCTCACCTCTAATAGAGAGGTAATAGTAACACCCAAGAAGAGACACACTTGAAACAAAAGGATTCATCTAAGATTCATCATAATAGTTCAGAAGGGGCATGACGGTCATTACAAAAAACAAATAGGAAAGGTATGCCTAATGTCTTGTGGAATATTCCAGAAGGACGGGATAACAATAACAAACATGAAAACACATTCTCAATAAGGTAAGTACTAAAATAACTGAAATAGATCAACTATCTTAGCACATGTGAAAGTAAACATGAAATACAAACACCCACAAAGTAGTCTTTCAAATATTCATAACTCATGCATGAAGAACATGTTGGCCTTGAAGGCTTCTCTTATAAGTAAAAATTCCAAGACACATATGTAAAATTAATATCACTAGCTCCAACAGTTGAGCACTGGAGCCACTCCATTCTCCATAAAAGAACTATCTTCTTTTTCTAATGACTTTTTGTGGAGCCAATGTTAAAAGCCTTTTTCTCAAACAATGAGGGAGTATATATAAAAATAGGGTGATGCTTCATCCTTATGAATATTTCACTACCCTAATGATTGTTTGAGTTCCTATGACTTTTCAACTTACAAGACTCTTAAAATTTCATGTGTGTCATTTGTAATTCCACTTTACAATACATTTGGAATACAATATACATGATCCACAATATTTATGTGGCATATGAGCACTCATTACTTGACATGCCATGACACTTCTTGATGATGTGGCCATTTCAAGCTATTTTTGTTGCTAATTTTTGGATTTCTTCATGACGATTCTTTTCTTTTCACCTCTACATGGCTTGGTGATAAGGAATTTTAAATGATATCAAGTCTTGGATAGTGGTTGTAAACTAGTGTCCATTCACTTTCTCTTGATTGATAAAATTATAAGTTCATCTACAAGAGTGTCTTCAGTATGATTTCCTCCTTTTACCACTTATTCATCCTCTTTCCATGATATTATAGGGTTCTTGTTCCTGCAATTCACTCATGACAATACGAAATCAATCTAAAAACCCCCTAGTCTAATATGGTGCATTATCATGTATAAAATAGCCCCAAAACAAGTGGAAATATGGGAAGAGGGATTCAGTGAATACATAAATGCATAGTTCAGGTAGGCAAAGTGAATCCTTGACCCTTGATACTATTCAGTCTGTAGTTCAGGATGGGTTGGGGAGAAAAACTGCATAGTTTTGGCAGCCAATGGGACAGGTTGATGGAATGAGCACTGGGAGATCATACTCTATAGTTACTGGAGTTAAGGGAAGCTAGGCTACTGTGTAGTTATGCAAATCAAGGAATTAAGGAATGATATTGGGGCTTGTGGTTGTGAAGTGTGCAGTTTAAGCTGGGTTGGGAGACATCATTACACAATTATGTAGGTCAAGGATGGAGGTTGGGCACATCAACTATGTAGTGAGGAAGTCCTGATGGCAGTAACTGCACATTGCATAGTGTCAAGTACCAATGTCATATGTAGAGGTTTGAGACTACAAACTGCATAGCTTATGGTAGGATGGGTGAAGCTAGGTTGCTTGGTTGAGAAGTTTTTCTGAAAATGGCTAAGTGCACGATGGGTGTGATTAGTGTGAACTTTGATAAAGTTGGACTGAGATTTCATACTTAGAGTAATTTAATGATTTAAAAACCAGCCCATACATAACACATGAACAAATAATTTCCCTCTATGTGACAACTTTATGACTAGTTATGACATGTGTGACACTGAAGATACACTTTGCAACGACGATGACCACTTTTGTGACAACAATCAAAACTTTGGAAATGAGTGCAACAAACACTTAAAAGGTTATATGAACTTATTTTCACAAATATGGCCTCTTGAAACCACCAAAACAAGGCAATACACATGATGCGACAACTAACATGCCAAAATATGACACTTTTCCCAACTTGCAAAAGGGAACACAACACTCTAAGAAAAAAAATGAAATAAGTTTCAAAGTTTGTGAAAACAATGAAAAAGATAAAAGAAGGCTCCAAAATTAGGTATGGAATTTTTTTTTTGGAGGGGCTTGTAGAAGCTAGTACAACACATGGTGACACATTAGTAGAATTCCAGCTTATCTGTCTCAATTATTTATTTTGTGCAGGTCCTTGGTACCTCAAGGAGTATTAATTCATCATGCATATCACTTAGGCTTCCCCACTTACGTTTTGAATAGAGGCGGTCCCCCATCATGTCCTCTCAGTTCAACTCACCATAGAATTCAGCATTATCACAATGTTTTGAGTTGGGAAGGGTAGTGAAGCTTGTGCGTTTAATAGTTTCAAGATATAATTTTTCATCGCTGGTGTTTCTTTGTTTCCAGTAGGCCTTGACAGTACTTCGATGAAGTCACTACAAGAATACAAACATTTCTCTAATGCTAGTGAGCCTGAACAAGACCCCCACGGAGTTTCTTTCATCACCTCTCTATGGAGTAAGTCTTTCTCTTATTTCACATTTACATATTTGAAATAGGAATTTTCATTGAAACTTATTCATTTTTGGGTGGAAGACGGATCTTGACTTTTTGAGATCATGAGAGGTTGTTCCTTCATAGAAGAATGTAAAGACCTACGATTTAGTTTTGCTCATTTATATTTTTCCCCTTATCCTTTCTACTGATTGGATAAGCATGGAAACACCACAACCTAAAGGACAAAATACAGGAACAAGGTTTCCCGAATAGACATGAGTTCATGGTTTGACCAAAAATCTCCTTATGGAGAGATCGTATTTTATGTTAGGACTTCATCGGCCAAAATGCATATAACCAACACAAGTTAGACAAACCAAAGGCTAACCAGATGTTGAATTGTTACAAGAATACTTTAGAATTTAGCCACATACATTTTCAGAAACCAACACATGAACAAGAACCACACTTTTTTACATAATGCAAACAAAAAAAGAAACAAAGAAAATAATAAGAAATAAAAAAAGACTCTATACATAGTGTAGGAAACAACACTTGATGATCATTGAAAATAATGTTCCAAATATTAGACATTGGCAGGGAGAGATTCAATATGTTGGATTGATGGGGCCTAGACCCAGGTTCAAATGTGGTTGCGTGAACCAACAAAACCCACTATTATCGACCGTTTTGAAAACAATCTATATGCACAGACTGAAGTCTCACCCGAGGCAATATAGCGGAATGCTAGAACTAGTTTTCTACATCCAAAGGGATAATGTACTCTGGCCTTAGGGATTTTCTTCCTTGATAGGGCTTTTTAGAACTTATCTACCAATTATACAAGTGATGTTCAACACATCTATTGAACTTACTACTAGACTGCGCGATCTTTCTTAATCATGCATAAAATAATGTAAATGATCATAAACCAAACTTCACTGTGCAATTAAATATTAGAACCCTTACTTAACACAAACAAGGATAAAAAATAGTAAACTAAAACACATCAACATAAATCAGATCTACCTTCAAAGGTATTTCATTGATTGCTTAGATATTTCTCATCCATTCAGTCCCACCCTACGCACTCAGTTGCACGGATCTACACACATAGCTACAGAATTCCTAAGGTCTCCATGCACTCAGTTGTAGAAGCCTTTCCTCTATCCCAAAACACAGAATATGACTCAAAATAATCTTACATCCAAATGCATTTTATCAACTTCTACTTCTTCCCTTCCTATGAATTATATCTAGAATCCTTATATAGATTTTTCATTTACAATATCATGGTCCAAAACCATGGCATAGTTAAACGTTAAAAAATTGTTTCAATTACATTACATAATAAGTGGCTTTGACCCACCCCAAATTCCATAACACTCTAAATGGACTCTGCACTACGCACTCTACTCCTCAATCTACAGAGTATTTCTCTACTGCATTCTTTGAGCAGATCCCATGTCCAACAAGACCCCAATACAAAATTGTGACACATCACGAGTCACAAAGTTGGTGTGCCATCGATATTTTCATTGATGCCACAGAAGGAATCGTTCAATGGTGGAACCACTTTGGTGCACTTCTTGTAAAACTCTCTAACTTCCTTGAACAATTTCTCTATAAATTTCTTGGTTTCCTTCTACTTGAATCCTATCTACATCATGTGAAGTTCTTTCAACTTCTTTCCCACAATTTTGGAGAGTTTGTTGACCTCAACTTCCCATGGTTTTAATTTTCTGTAAGTAGCCACTCCTTCCTGCACAACTTATCTACCTGCTCCTATAATAATTTACCCTCTTGGAGATGGGTAATTCACTACATTAGTGCTAAGGTCTTTGCAATGATTGTAATCGGATCTAGTTGTTCAAGATTTTTGTGCACATCTGCCTCTATCTTTTGGACCTGAGGATCCTTGTGTAGTGAGGCCCATATATCGATAACTTCCCCAAATACATTTTCACACTCTTGTATTAGGGACTCAAATTGTTATGTGGCATATTTCAACTCTATTGCATGTTGCTCCCAGACTTTTGGCAGAGTAGCATGCATCTGCAGGTCAAATATCTTCATATGTAAATAAAGGCACACTTCTTGGACCTTGGCTTTAAATTACTTACATGTTGTGCCAATCTTGGCCACTTTTTATTCTAACGTAGCTACAACCTTAATCTGGAGCTCTAGGAGCTTACTACAAGCCTTAGAGATGGCTTCCTCTAGCTTTTTCCTTTTGGTTGTCATAGCCTCGCTCTCTTGAACAATTGTTTTCATTTCCTCAGCCATGCTCTACCTTTCCTTCTTAACATACTTAATGATCATGAGGGTGTGCTTTTCTCTAGTATTCAATTCCTCATCAATGCCCTGGTGGAACTCATGTACATTCTTTAGTGGTAGCGTGGAAAGATTCAACTTTGTATTCTACCTATGGACCACCTGCTTTAGTTACTCTTCCATGTCAAAAATCAATGTGCCTATAAGGATAGGCACCATACGGGTATCATAAGTTAGTGCCAATTCCTGTGAATTTACGATTACACCCACTTGTGCTCCACTCGGCTGAATCATTCTCACTTGCAGCCCGCTCACTCTTTCCTGAACAACACGCATCTTCACCTGCATATATTTCAAGCCCTTGTGAACACCTTCTAGCACATTCATATATTTCTCTTCAATTATGCACCATAATTACTCAAGGGCATGCTTCACGGTGTCTCCAATTTCATCTAGGTCCCTTCAGTAAGGACCATGGCTTTGGGGCCGACGAACTTATCAAACTTCACCTTTTGCCCTATGCTACCCTTCTATGGTTGTTTCCTCTTTGTGGTAAAATATGGGTCCACACTAATATCAGTGCCAATGGTGTCATCTCCTCCTATCTCCAAAATCTGTGTGTTAGATTCTTTCTCACTCACGAATGTGAATTTTTTTTCCTTCTTTTCTTTAGGTGTGGTGGGCTTTCCACCGCTCTTCCCTCCCTGCTCCATACCCAAAGTTAACTAATTTATCGGCCACTTACTAATGAAATATTCCACATATTATTCTTCAATAAGGTACAACGTCTTGTACCAGAGGCTAGCAAGGTCCTTCTTCACCTGAATTTGAATGTGGCAGAATTCCACTTTGAACTTCGCGATCTATCGATACTGATTCATAATTCTAGTTTGATAACCAGGGCTTTTGGTTAATCACAATCTGCAGACTCATCTCAAAGCCATCCCAAAACATATTATATGCGATAACTCTGGTTGGCTTTGTTGAATGTCACAAAGAGGCATATTTGGCCGCCTCACACAAGTCTGGGTTCACAATCAGGAATTTCTACTCTTTGAGCTCCCTCCAAGCCATTAATGAAATGAGGAGTAAGAGCCACGCATAGTGGAAATGATTTACCTCTTCCTCGGCTACCCTGCAATCACCAAGGTATTTGCTACATAGATACTCTACCCAATTATATATAGCACCTTTGACCCACTTCGCAGCCAAGGATATGACTGGCGTAGAATCCTCCTCTCTGTGACTCTTCCTCATAATCTTCTCGACAAAAATGTGCATGTAAAAGGACATAGCTCTATCAGAAATGGAGTTAATTTCTTAACCTCGAGTTCCCTTCATTAGATTATAATCTTTCTTTTGATCAAAGAGATTTTTGTCCTGATATTTTCCCACAAAATCTTTTGCGGGGTTTGATCCGAGACATGAAAGGGTCGTGCACCAATGCTAGCAGTTGGTGGATACAAATAGTGTTAATCACACTTTGCCCAAAGTGTGGCATGTACAACATGTTGCATATCCTGACCTCATGGATACCATACACCCATTTCATCTGCTCTAATTTGGTTACTTCTCTTGCATAGCTTCATTAATGAAAATACCAGTTGGGGCACCTTGGACAACATCTCTCCCTCAACTAGGACTTCATTCGAAATCAAAGGCGTAAAGACATTCTATTTCACCGCATCTCGATCCTTCATCGACTTCTTAGCTTTCGACTTCCAGGGTGGAATATTTGGAGGCAACCTAGAGATAATCTGGACCTTCTCGACATCACTTTCCTCTAGTGCTACTTCTTTTTCATCAGATTTAATCTCCATAGCATCCTTGTGTTAGGTCCCTATATTACTATTATAGTCCCTTATTGTTGTTAGTGTAACCCCCTTATTTTTATTATTGTACCCTTGTAACCCCTATATTGTTATTATTGTGCCCTTAAATTATTATTTTTAGGTCGGCTAGGATTACATTGTAGCGCCATGGACTCCTATGTATAGAAAGGAGGTTTTGTAATTTGTATCATCCAAAAAATTTTCATTCAGGAAATTTATTGGAGGTTTCCCCCTCGAAGTGGCTTATTTTTAAGGTGTTGATATCTCTTTTCTTCTGTTTTTGGAGCTCGTTTCACAACATTTGGTACCAGAGCCAAAGGAGCACACAGTGACATATGGCAAGTCGTAAAAGTTCGCTCTACTAAACCAATCCATAATTAGGTCATTGTGGGAGACTGGACATAAATTTGCCTTGAAGATTCCAAATCAAGTCAGACCTATGGCATTTGAAAGAAGCTTTAGAGGACTACTATAGGGCCGAATTTCAGATATTGAGGATCTTCAAGTATAGATATAAGTCAATTTTAATATCGAGCTCGTCAAAAGCAACTAAAAGGTGTGTATTTTTTATTTTTTTCCGAATTGCATAAGTCTTGTTTGAAGAATCAATTTGAATTGATTCCAAGGGCATATTGTAGAAGAGATATTAGTATTGGATTCTCAAATGGCCCCTAAAAAGAATTCAACACCCATTAGGCCTTTAGAATGCTCTACTATGACTCATGAAGATGAAGAATGGTAGCATGACATATCAAAATTACAAGAGCATGTGCAACAAATTTCTCTCTCGCAAAGAGCAACAAAAAATGACGTGGAAGTTTTGAAGAAAGGCGTGGAATCTAAGATGGATGGTTTGAAGAATGGCATGGAAGCTGGCATGGAATCTAAGATGGATGGTTTGAAGAATGGCATGGAAGCTGGCATGGAATCTAAGAGTGATCTAAAAGTAGACATTGAAGGTTTGACAAAATTGATATAAGAAATGTTTCCTAATGGTGAAAAGATAGTAGAGGAAACTCATGATGAGAACAAAATAAATGTTAATCGTGATTTCATAAACTCTAATGTTGGAGGGAAGAACCACCATATTCCAAAAATGGATATGAGGAAGTTTAATGGAAAGGATCCTGTAACATGGATACTACAGATGGAGCAATATTTTGATCTCAATAATGTGCAAAACACACAAAAGGTACGCATTGCAACTTTACATTTAGAACAAAATACATTTGTATGGTATCGATGGCTTTGCTCCCATAAAAAAAATTGTCACTTGGTCAATTTTTACGGAGGAAATGATAGCACATTATGAGGATACAAAGAGCAACACCTTCTTTAGCCAATTGATAAATCTCAAACAAAAGGGTTTAGTGGGGGAGCACATTGAGGACTTCCAAAAATTGAATATAAGGGTAACTGATATTCCAGAGGAACACAAAATTGATCTCTTCATAGGTACTTTAAAGGATAACATCCAACATGAAGTTCGCGTTTTGGAACCTGATTCATTGGAGAAGGCATTCAGGTTGGCAAGAAAAATTGAATGTAAAATTATGGTGACAAGAAAGCCTACCACTCACTTCTATAAATATGGAAGTGTTGCTACTCCTAGATTTCCACAACCTACAAGGTTGACACCACAACAATTGGAAGAAAAAAAAGCAAAAGGGCTTTGCTATAGTTGTGATAGAAAATACACTAAAGGTCATAAGTGTGCTAAGAAGAAATTATTTTACATAGATTGTGAAGAGGAAGAAGAAAATGAACAAGAATATTCAAAAGAAGAGGATATACACCAGGAACCAACCCTAGAAGAGGAAGAAATGAGTCTGACCATATCATGTAATGCATTGGCAGGAATTACCACTCCTCAAACTCTCAAGATAGAAGGACATATCAAGAAGAAAAAATTAATAGTGTTGATTGATTCAGGTAGTACCCATAATTTTATTCATTGTAAGGTAGCCAAGGAATTGAATTGTTTCCTATACCCAGCACCAGAATGTCAAGTGATGGTTGCAAATGGAGGAACTATAAATTGCTCTTGAAAATTCCATAATATCAAGCTAACCATGGGGGAATATGTATTGAATAGTCCAATTCTTTCCATTCCTATGGGAGGTGCTGATGTTGTACTAGGAGTACAATGGTTACAATCTTTGGGGACGGTAGCTTTTAATTTTCAAGAAATTTTCAAGAAATTTTTTTCAGAAGGAAAGGAAGTCGAATTACGGGGTATTGCGGGGAAGCCAGGAAGGATAATAAGCTCTAATGTCATGACAAAGCTTCTAAAGAAAGAACAACGAGGCTTAATTGCACAATTATGCTCACTAGAAGTTCCAACATCAAAATCATCTATTTCTGCAGATCTCCAACAAGTCTTGGACAATCATTCCAAGGTGTTTGAAACTCCCAAAGGACTCCCACCTGTTCATGATCATGATCATGCTATTCATTTGATTCCAAGAAGTGTTCCTCCAAACATTAGGCCTTATAGATATCCTTATGTCCAAAAGAGCGAAATTGAACGTATGATTGCAGAAATGTTAGAGGTGGGTATAATTCAACCTAGTCAAAGTTCTTTCTCTGCTCCTGTATTATTGGTACACAAGAAGGATGGATCATGGCGAATGTGTCCGGATTATAGGGAGCTCAATAAGCTCACCATTAAAGACAAATTTCCCATTCCTGTGATTCATGAATTATTGGATGAATTACATGGAGAAATTTATTTTACCAAGTTGGATCTTCGTTCAGGATATCATCAAATTAGAATGAAGACTGAAGATATTCCAAAAACAACATTTCGAACTCATGAGGGTCATTATGAATTTTTGGTCATGCCTTTGGCCTTACCAATGCACCTTCTACATTTCAAGGGTTGATGAATTCCATTTTCAAACCCTTCCTTAGAAAATTTGTGCTAGTATTTTTTGATGATATACTAATCTACAACAGGTCTTGGAAGGATCATTTTCAACATGTTGACAAGGTGCTCAAACTATTGCAGGAGAAACAATTATATGCAAAAACATCCAAATGTTTCTTTGGAGTACAAGAGGTGGAATATCTGGGTCATATTGTATCTCACGAGGGTGTTAAGGTAGACCCTAACAAAATTAAAGCCATTAAGGAATGGAAATTACCCACAACCATAAAGTAGTTGCGAGGATTTCTTGGGTTAACAGGGCATTATCGCAAGTTTGTTAATAATTATGGGAGAATAGCAGCACCTCTAACAACATTATTGAAGAAAGATGTATTTTCATGGACTCCTGAAGCAACTAAGGCCTTTGAACATCTTAAAGAGGCAATGTGCCTAGCACCGGTCTTAGCTACGCCAGACTTCACAAAAACCTTTATTGTGGAATGTGATGACTTAGGAAATGGAATTGGTGCAGTTTTAATACAGGAAGGAAGACCCATTGCTTTTGAAAGTCGTCCAATCAAAGGAAAGTATTTACAAAAACCTATTTATGAGAAGGAAATGTTAGCAATACTGCATGCACTAAAGAAATGGCGAACTTACCTAATGGGAAGACACTTCAAGGTAAAAACTGATCATGATAGCCTTAAACACTTTTTGGAACAAAGACTATCGTCAGAAGAACAGCAAAAATGGGTCACAAAGATGTTGGGTTATGACTTTGAAATAATCTACAAAAAAGGAAAGCTCAATGTTGTTGCAGATGCACTCTCAAGAAAGAATGAAGAGGTGGAAGCATTGCTTTGTGCCATTTCTATTATCCAACCAGATTGGATAACCGAAGCAAGAGATGAATGGAAGAAGGATGAATAAGTGTGGACACTCATTCAAAAGTTGCAGCAAGATCCTAGTACATCTGATACATTTAGTTGGAAAAATGATTCCTTATGGTACAAAGATCACTTATATCTTTGTAAGAATTCCCAACTAAAACAAAATATTCTTTTGGAATTGCACACTTCTCCTATAGGAGGACACTCAGGATTTTTAAAAACTTACCACAGGGTGAAGAAAGAATTTTTTTGGGATGGCCTTAAATCTGATATTCAAAATTTTGTGGCGGAATGTTTGGTTTGCCAGCAGAATAAAGTGGAAACAATTAAGACCCCGGGACTTTTACAACCTTTATCCATTCCAAGTCAACGTTGGGAGGAGATTTCAATGGATTTTATCACAGGTTTACCTAAGTCCGAAGGAAAGAGTGTCATCATGGTGGTAGTTGATAGACATACCAAGTATGCACACTTTTGTGCATTATCTCATCCATTTAAAGCAAGTACAGTTGCTACTACATTTATGGACACAATTCAAAAGCTACATGGAAACCCAAGGGTTATTCTGAGCGACAAAGATCCCATTTTTACTGGTAATTTTTGGACGGAGTTATTTTCTTGTTTGGGTACTCAATTAGCTCATAGCTCATATTATCATCCTCAATCCGATAGTCAAACTAAGATAGTAAATAAATGTTTGGAAGGATATCTTATTTTTTTTGTATCTAATATAAAAACACAATGGGTCAATTGGTTACCTCTTGCTGAATGGTGCTATAACACTTCCTTCCATACTGTCGCAAAAACGACCCCATTTATGGAACTTCATGGATATCATCCACCATCCATCACATCATATTTAAGACAAAATTCGAAGATTCAGGAAGTGGTAGATCACATCGAACATCAACAAGAAGTTCTACAACTCTTAAAGGATAACCTGAATTTGGCACAAAATCGAATGAAACAACAGGAAGATCAACATCGCACCCAGAGAAGTTTTGATGTAGGAGACTTGGTATTTTTATTACTACAACCATACAAACAAATGTCCCTCAAGCAATATAAGAAGGATAATAAATTATCGCCAAAGTGTTATGGTCCTTACAAGGTGTTGCAAAAGGTTGGTACTATGGCATACAAATTGGAGCTTCCTGCTTCTTCATGAGTGCATCCAACTTTCCATGTTTCATGCTTAAAGAAGGTTATAGGTGAAAATCTTCTAGTTCAAACAATATTTCTAGAACTTGATGAGGAAGGAAAAATCATATTGGAACCTGAAGCGGTCACAGAAACAAGAACTTGACAGCTACGAAATCGATCAATTTTAGAATATCTGATCAAGTGGAAGAACTTACCCACTAAATATTCTACATGGGAGGATGAGAATTTTATACAGAAGCACCCTGAGCTACTCAAGTGTTGAGGACAACACTTTTTTGAAGGAGAGGGGCATGTTAGGTCCCTATATTACTAGTATAGTTCCTTATTGTTGTTACTGTAACCCCCTTATTCTTATTATTGTACCCCTGTAACTCCCATATTGTTATTATTGTGCTCTTAAATTATTATTGTTAGGTCGGCTAGGATTACATTGTGGCCCCATGGACTCCTATATATAGAAAGGAGGTTTTGTAATTTGTATCATCCAAGAATTGTTTATTCATGTAATTTATTGGAGGTTGCTCCCTCGAAGTGGCTTATTTAAGAGGCGTTGATATCTCTTTTCTTCTATTTTTGGAGCTGGTTTCACAACACCTTGTGCTGTTCTTAGCCCCCATTACTCTGTTGTTTCTTAGGTTGTTTCTTCCAGTGCACCAATCTTGTTACTGGGTTGGGCTTCTTAGACGGTTTTGAGTCCACATTTGTCTACTTCTTGTATGACCTAGGCCGTCTGGTGGTTACTAGAAATGTGGTTGTCATTTGGTGTCTAAACCTGGCCGTATTATGTAGTTGAGCCTTACCTTGATCAATGCTTCTCTGAATGTCGCGAAAATGTAATCAGAAATGTAATAGTTTACTTAGCGGTCTTGCAGATAACCACTCTCACTTCTATGTCTTAGCGTACAAAGTATTTGAATGGGGAGTGGGATTTTTTATTTATAGATAAATTCAAATTCAAATCCCTTCATATCTCTTAGATATTATTCATGAATTCCAATTTGGCGGTAGATACGCCAATACATGCCCATTAATTGCATCCCTCCCACTCCTTTTAATGGTCAAATAATTGTCCAATCAACTTTTAATGTTCGAACAACCACTTTTTGGAAAAACTGCTTGAGACTCACCCCTTCAGCACAATCCTTCCTTCCCTGGTACAATACACTCCACTTATGCTTGCTTTGATCCTGCCACGCACTATTTCTACTTTGATGTATCCATCCTTTGAAATATTCATTTATATTCTTGCACACTCCTTCGAATAGGCATGTGCAGGTCTCCCCCAACACATACTTGTTGAAAAAATATTTCAAAGTAGACTGGTTGTCAATTCCTTGGGCATGTTACAACTACACTGCACAATCAAGCTATAGCAACACCATTGGCTCCTTGGTAATGTGGAACACTCCTGCTTTGACTTCTTCAAGAGTCTCGTTTATGCACTCCCAGCCATTAGTGAAGCTATAAGTTAATAAGAATCATTCTATCATCTCATCTAAATCTATAGTTCCATGGCGCAGTTATGTTTCAAGATACCACTACTAAGGTATCATATCCAGGGAATGAAGGAACATGTGCACCAACTTTGGTTGAGGTTCAACTCCCCAAGCTACTCTCGAGAGAGATAAATATTTGCGAGGATCTTTCTAACCATCATACTTCTTCGCGATATTTATGTATACATCAGTAAACTTAGCCTTATCAATTTCCAAAACTCCTTCCATCCTTATAAGCTTTCTTTGTGCATACCCTAGCATTGGGCTAGAGTAGACCTTAACGAGATGTCCAAAGCTTCGTAACTCTAGTCCTAGGGTACCTTTTTCTCAAATTATTCCAAAAAAAGGACAAAATTCCCTATTCCATCATAAAAATTAAAGTCACACACTTATAATCGAACACAAAGGAGAGATTTGTTAACCTTGTTACAATGTTTAGAACTG
The DNA here is from genome assembly GCA_034641835.2 of Pinus albicaulis. Lineage (NCBI taxonomy): Eukaryota > Viridiplantae > Streptophyta > Pinopsida > Pinales > Pinaceae > Pinus > Pinus albicaulis. Next base: position 302,637,197 of record CM076570.1, on the reverse strand, counting down.
AGTTCATGCAAGAGATTTTTCCAACTCTCTAGATCTTTATCGTAATTTGAAATTCACGAACTATTGTGCTCCCAACATATTCTACCATCCATGATGGGCTTTATCCATGCTTCATCCTACACAGTAAGCTTATATATCTTTTTGTGAAACCAACTCCAAAAATAGAAGAAAAGAGATATCAACACCTTAGAAATAAGCAACTTCGAGGGGAAAACCTCCAATACATTACATGAATGAATAATTCTTGGATGAAACAAATGAAAAAACCTCCTTTCTATATATAGGAGTCCATGGGGCCACAATGTAATCCTAGTGGGGCCACAATGTAACCCTATATGACCTAACAATAATAATTTAAGGACAAAATAATAACAATATGGGGGTTATAGGGTTACAAAAATAACAATAAGGGGGACTACACTAACATAATAAGGGACTACACTATTAATATAGGGACTTAACATGCCCCTCTCCTTCAAACAAGTGTTGTCCTCAATGCTTGATTATTTCTTGATGCTTCTGTATAAAATTTTCATCCTCCCATGTGGAATCTTCTACAAGAAAGTTCTTCCACTTGCTGAGATACTCTGAAATTTATCGTACTTGTTGAGTTTTTGTTTCTTTAACTACTTCAGAACTTCTTTCAATGTGATGTTGATCTTCCTGTTGTTTCATTAGATTATTTACCAAAGTTAGGTTATCCTTTGAATGTTGGAGAACTTGTTGTTGATGCTTGATGTGATATTCCACTAATTTATCATCCATATTAGCTATTATTTGATCCTTTAAACCATCCAACTTAGCCTTCATTTATGCTTTTAAACCATCTATGTCATCTTCAGTTGCTCTTCGTAATATCAAAATTTTTTGGACTTGGTACCGTAATTTTGATATCTCATACTACAATTCTTCCTCTTCATGCGTCATAGTATAGATTTTTTAGGGCTTAATGGGTATGGAATTATTTTTTGGAGGCATTGTAGAACCCAATAATGATAAAAATTCTAAAAAATTCCCTTGGAATCACTTCAAAATACTTTTTCAAACAAACGTTATGCAATTTTAAAAACCAAATACACACTTTTTTCTTGATTTTGAGGAGCTCGATATTGAAACTAAATTTTATCTGTGATTTCAATCTTCAATATCTAAAATTTTTCCTTTTGGTATCCCTCTGAATACTCTTTCGAATTCCATAGGTCTGACCTGATTTGGATTCTTGAAGACAAGGTTATGTTCAATCTCCCACAATGACCTAATTATGGACAAGTTCATTAGAGCAAACTTGTATGACTTTCCCCGTGTCATGGTTTTCTCCTTTGGTTCTAAAATTGATAGACAGGAAACTACAGTCTGTGTACCTCCAGTCACTTTTTATGGAATTCTAATCCGATGCTCAGAGAGAGAGTTAGGAATATTTTCCCACGATCACCTCTTTGAGATGAAATTCAGGAGCTTGAAAAAGACCTAAATTCCATAGATCATATATCCAAAAATATTGCACACCAAGCTCTAAAATTGTGAGAAGCTATTCCTTTAGATTTCAGCTTCACTCTCTAAAACTCTTATCTTTGAATCTTCGTAGAAAACAAGTTATAGCAAAAATTCTACAATGACATATTTAGGTTAAATTGAGGATCATGCAAAATGCCCTAACCTCCATAGATCATATCTCTGAACATATTGTGAAACAAGCTCTGAAATTTTTTGACAATGTTCTTCAGGATCTCGGCTTCACACTACAAAATTTCAGCTTATGAACCTTCGTAGAAAAAACGTTATAGAAAACATTCCGTGATGACCTTTTTAAGTGAAATTCAGGAGCCTGCAAAAAGCCCTAACTTCCACAGATCATATCTCCGAAAATATTTCGAACCAAGCTTTGAAATTTTGCGACAATATTCCTCAGGATTTTAGCTTTGCACTCTAAACATTTCACTTTCTTAAACATTGTAGAAAAATCGTTATAGCGAATATTCCACGATGACCTGTTTGGAGTAGCGAAACCCTAGAATCCAAAGCTTTGACCCCAAATGTTGTAAAACCATCTCCAAAAATAGAAGAAAAGAGATATCAATGCCTTAGAACTAAGCCACTTCATGGGGGAAACCTCCAATACATTACATGAATGAATAATTCTTGGATGATACAAATGAAAAAACCTCCTTTCTATATATAGGAGCCCATGGGGCCACAATGTAACCTTATCTGACCTAGCAATAATAATGTAAGGGCACAATAATAACAATATGGGGGTTATAGGGGTACAAAAATAACAATAAGGGGGGCTACACTAACATAATAAGGGACTACACTATTAATATAGGGACTTAGCATATCTGATCAATCCCTTCCCCATACTGATGTTGGACAGGCTTTGTATAGTGTGCACCATTGAAAGGATCTCATCACACAAAAACTCGGGTACCATTCATTCCAAATCTCATCTGCCTCTTTGTAATATCCCAAAATGGGGATGCAACAATACATGAACACAAAATTGGAGTAGCAGTGATAAATCAACTCATAAAATGCAAGAAGAGAACATAGCCATCATATTAATGTTGCAGCAGCAAAATGTATACAAATCCTTAAGAAAATAATCACTCAAGTTAGGAAAAATCAGCCTCAAGAAACATGTACATAAAATATCGAGAACACTGGTACACAAAGAAATTCCTAAGGTTATGACATCACAATTTTATTAGAGATACTATTGTTGGGAAGTTTCAATACACAAATATACAAATATAGGCCCCAAACAATATTGGGAGTGAAGATCTAGACTTCCAAACTAAATTTAAAAACAATCCAGAAAGGATTTCCTGAAATATGCAAAATCGAAAAAATGCCGAAGTTGCATTCCTAGGACTAAGTAGCAGCTGCAACTCAAGAGCTGGATGGAGATGGCTGGATATGATGCATAAGCTAAATAAGTAGACCTCCTCCAATGAATCTCCCAAGTGAAAGGCTGGTCCTAACACTGAATATCTCACCCTCCAACAATCCTGCAAACCATTACTGCAAATGAAAACTGAAAATAACACAGTAAAGGAGAGGGACTGCATTGTATGAGAAAGAAAATATGTTTTCCAAGTGCCAAGATCTGATATCTACTCCAAATTATTCCTTGTTGATCTCCCAAAGGAAGGAAAGCTTCCTCCTTTGAAGAACAAGCTATGGAAGTGGTGTTTTCAAACCTCCATTGCAACACCCTGCAACATAACGTTATACTTGAGCAGAAATAATGTTGTAGCTGAAGTAGGTGGCTTTGCCTTAAGCCTGGATGTTGAGACATGAAGTACAAGCTCCTTCAAGAGGCCTCTCAAGAAAGGAGGAGGAATTCCTAAACAAGAATTCCTTGTTATAAGCAGCACAACAACTCTACTAAATAGCAAGAGAATGCACAATACTCTAAACAGACCATATTATCAATAATCATAACATGTTGTAATATTCCTACTTAGCCTAAGCTAGGAGGAATATGAAATTTTGTCTCATATTCTATTACATGAATAAATGAATAAAGGAGGACATGTGAAACTCCTAAAATAATGAATAAATCAATGCCCATATGAACATGGATAAATCTGGGCCATGTAAACAAATCACTTCCAGGTGTGAAAGGGGTTAGAGCTATGATATTGGGTCAACCTTGACTAGATCTATAGGATGCAATGTACCTCATGAAGGGACAACGCAGTTCTAGAAGGAGGCCCCACATGTGAAAGGAGCTAACTCATCAAGTGGGTTTAATTTTTGCAAAGGCTTTCATCTTATAAAAGGAAGGGGAAGGCCGCAAGAGAAGATTGTTGATTGTCTATATTTCTGAGTATCTTGTCTGTCTAGACAAATACCATTCTCTGTTGTTCAGTGGAGAATAGTGTTGCTTAGCACTTGGAGTTCCTATGCAGGGATTTCACCTCTTCCATTGAGGATCCTTGGAGGAGTCTATTTGATCTCATCCACTCTCAGGCATTTGGCCAAGCTCTACTTCCAACTGCAACACAGATCCAGTGAGGGTTTGGTTGCTTTTGTAGGCTGCAGCAAGTGGAACACTAGATCTTCTTAGATCTAGCTTGTAGTGGTTCCTCTTCTCAGTGAGCGTGTCTTTTAACCTCCTATAATAGTGCATTAGTTGTTTGAGCTTCAGATTTCTATCTTGGCATTAGGCCAACTCAGTTATTCAAACTAGAACACAGTTTCTCTTGAGGGACTGCGTTATTTTCAGTGGAGGTTTTGCAGGGTGTTTTGATCCCATTTTTTATAAGAGATCTCTGGTGCTGGGCTTTTCCTTTCACTTTGGTGATCCATGGATTAGCTTGCTAATCCATGTTCTATATAGATCTAATATGTTTTAATGTAAAGTCATCTTCGGAAATTTCTGAATAATATTGCAGATCTGCTACCTAAAACTTAGATCTACTCTTTGTATTGCATGATTTGGTCAAAAACCAAAGGCGATCTTGTAATAGAGCCTTTCTAGTGTACATATCTGAAATGGATCTGATATTTTGTACACATATTTGCTCTAGCTCTGAAGTGTAACATTCGGCTGCCGTAGCTCTGTTATCACCCAAAAATTCTCAAAACATCATTGTGTCAACTCTGTTTTTGGTCATGATTTCAAGTAGGTCTAAAATTCATTTTAAGTTTTGGTAAAGAGTAGGTCATGATTTCATAATATTTAAAGGTCATATTTCAAGTTCAAATAAAGTCTTTTAGGTCCATTCCATGATTAAAAAGTCATATTTTTCATTTAGGGGTCATTCCATTATGTTTCAGATTGAAATTTTGCAATTAGCCAAGAATCCACACTTTCGTAGTGCCTCTAGTTCAAAAATTAAGAAATGAGCTACGAAAGTGCTGCTACTTTCGTAGTGCACTATGAAACTATTGTAGCAGTTTTTTCAGTCATGAAGAAAAACTTTGTTTTCTGGTTTTAGCAGTCAACTTCCAAGGGGGTTTCTGGGAAACTGAAAACGAATTTGTGAAAAATAAAAGTGGGTTTTCTTCCTAGCATAATTAAATACGAAAACCTCTCTCGGTTTCTTCCAATCCATTATGAAGTGGGATAAATTGATAACTTAACTTGCGCTACAAAACTGCTCTTACAAAATTTCCTATACATGGCTGTTAAGTAGTCAAACTTCAAGTTCAGTTCTAGACAAATTGAATTTTTTTTTGGAATTTTGAAAGAGTTTTGTCTTCATAAAATATCCAGTTACAATAACCTCTCTCACGTTTCTCACAAGTTTTACCATTTGGGAGATACAAGCCTTTCTTTGAAGCCATATGTTCAGAAAACAGAGTTTTCTTGTTTTACACATGTTGTTCAAAGATAGTTTATGGATAGTAGGAGAGGTATTTCAAAAAACCAAGAGAGATTTTTGTTCAAGATAGAATGGCCTACAAAATCCTCCTTCATTTGTGAAAAATACATTATGCATGAAGATATACAAGCTTTGTATAAACACCTATTGTTCAAATAAAAACAGTAAGACAAAATGACCAATTCATAGATGAAAGATGAAGGTTAAATTTGGTGAAGAATATGTTTTGGGGGTCATATTGTTGTGTTTTTTAAATCATACCAACACCTTTAAGGCTTAAACACCTCCAATATATTAATTTTGAAGACTTTTTTGAAAAATCAGCTTGCACAATAGTTTCATAGTGCGGTATGAAACTATTGAAGATGTCTTTTTGCATATTTTCATATATGTTTTGGAGGGAAGGTTGATGATTTTTGGGTTTAAACTAGCTGGTGGAGGCATGGATATAATAGGTGAAGGTTAAAATGAATAAAATAGGATAAAAAATGAAAAAAGGAAAGGTTTTACACTAACCTACAAATTGCGCTACGAAAACAAGCTACTTTCGTAGCACAGACCTATTTTCGATTCTTTTACATCATTTCGGAGATGCATTTCTACACGGCTAGAAGATTAAAGGTTTTAGAGAAATTCTTGGAAAATGTGACACATGTGAAGTTGATCTATTAATGATCAAAGTACTCAAAACTGATAAAGGAATCAAAGGGGCTGAAAAGTAGGAAAACATGTTTCCTAGTTTTTAGGAAAACATTATTATCTACAATAGGGTTACTTCAAGTAAAATATGATCATCCAAAATTGAATTCATGGGAATGTAGGTGGCATAAGACGTAATAAGTATTAAATAAGGTTGTTAGGAGGTTATTAAATATTTTTAGTCGTATTTGGAATAGGACTGCTCATTAGGGTTATAGCTGTCATTTTGTAATTAATAACATGTTTCTAGATTAGGAAAGGTGTCAAAACATGGGAATTCAAATTCTCTACTGGAGGATGAAAGAATTCTATATTTTAAATGCTCTATATAGAGCATGAGGTCGAATTCTGCAGGGGCTGGGCATTTTCATTAGAAATTGACTGTGTTATTGTAGTTGATTGTGTCTTTTCCAACATAATACAGAGATCTGTTTTGACAACTCAAGATTCATAAGGAGTTTATGGGCATCATATTTCTATGGCCTTCTTCAATTATCTATTTACAGTAGTATTTGTATGTGTTACTTAGAATTCATTTGACAATGCTCTAACTTCCTTCACATGCAAATAGACTGCGCTTTTCACTGTGTTATTGTTTTATTCATTAACCTAGACTCAAAATTCCTTGACTTCTGTGCTTAATAGATTACATGGTTTGGTTGAATATTATCTTGAATCCATATCCCAATGAATGTTTGCTAATCTATGACGCAACTACTTATACATTTTTATCCTTTTATTTTAGTGTTAGACATCTATTCATTACTCAAAAAAATCATAAACCTTTGAGAGAGCCCTCTTGGGTTGAGGAGGCTAAGCCTCAGCCAAAATATTGGTCTGAAAGAGTTACATTAAGTCTACTTGGTGAGTAGCCTATCAGGGTCAGATTTTGTGATAACATTTTCGTGCGTCTTCCGGGAGTCTGAAGATATACATCTCCCAAAAATTATGAAGCTAAAATCTTAAAGTAGCAGCAACTCAAAATTTGTTCGAGGCTGCAGAACTAACTTGGAGACTCCATTGTTGAAGAATTCAAAATTCATAAATTCATGGTGATTCCATTGGACTTATGAAGAACTCATATGCTACCATTTTTGTTTCAAGGTATGCATGTATAAATTTTTCATGAATTCATCGTTTCCAAAATCATTTTCCTAAGGATACATATTTTTTAAGGAATGGTCCAAAATTCAATGGAGAAGATTTGAGTTTGAGTTTGAAGCATATATCAGATTTCTGTGATTTTACTGAGCTTCTTAGAGTCAAACATGAAGATGTTCGCATTATATTGTTCTATGATTCATTTCGAGGCAAATGTAAACAGTGGATTGAAAGTTGTCCTGTGAGATCTATTAAGTCATTTGTAGACTTTTGGCTTATGTTTTTGGAGGAATGGACAGATAGAACAGAGTTGGTGGCAAACTCTCCTTTAATTCAAGGTTTCAAACAGTGGAATGATGATCATATTAATGAAGAAATAGATGAAATTTCTTCTTTGTCCTTGTCTTCTTATCTAAAATCATTTGAGTGCAAGACAAAAGATAAGATTAAATTTTTGGATGAAGTTGCTAAGAACATTAAGAAAGACATTGAAGGTTTACAAGGTCAAATTGAATCATATAGTCTTCATGATCATGATCATTCTTTTCAAAATCTTTCTATTGAAGAACACAAAGAGAGGGTGTTTCTTCCTTTCTCTTTTGAGTTTGAGGAAGAATACATTGTTTTTGAAAATCAATTTGAAAAGAAATTTGAGAGTACACAGCAAAAGTCTTGTGTGGTTGATCAAAACATCGATGAGTTGTCCAAATTTGCAAAATTTCATGAGAACATCGAAAAGATCATGTCTTCATTGACCCTATAAATGAATACATGGAAGATTTTTTCAGTCCAATTTTACAGTTTCATTTTCATTATGAAGATCAGAAACATTCTAGGTTACCTTGGTCATCACAGTATCATGTCTACTTTAGGTTCAAGTGAAATCAAGAGGTTCAAGCATCAGATTAGATCAATGATTGGCTTCATTGGAATTTTCATGTTGATTGAGTTAAAGTGGAGAGTTGCAGCTGATAGGGTAGGTAGGAGTATGTCAATAAGCTCAAAAGTGAATGGCCATCTTTTAGTAGGTATGAAGTTGGTTTTTCTGTAGTGACCATCAAGCTTGAGCCTGAGGTGAAGGCCATTAGGGCTTGAGGGGGAGCTTGGAAAATATTTAGAGTTGTATTCTAAAAAATGGATAGCAGCACTGGAACTACTGGTTCTTAGTGTACCACAGGGGCACACTATCCCAAGTGGAGCCACTGTTATCACCCAAAAATTCTCAAAACATCATTGTGTCAACTATGTTTTTGGTCATGATTTCAAATAGGTCTAAAAGTCATTTTAAGTCTTGGTAAACGGTAGGTCATAGTTTCATAAGTTTTAAAGGTCATAATTTCACAAGTTTTAAAGGTCATATTTCAAGTTCAAATAAAGTCTTTTAGGTCCATTCTGTGATTAAAAAGTCATATTTTTCATTTAGGGGTCATTCCATTAGGTTTCAGATTGAAATTATGAAATTAGCCAAGAATCCACACTTTTGCAGCACCTCTACTTCAAAAATGAGGAAATTCACTACGAAAGTGTTGCTACTTTCATAGCACGCTACAAAACTGCTATAGCATCTTTTTCAGTCATGAAGAAAAACTCTGTTTTCTGGTTTTAGTAGTCAACTTCCAAGGGAGTTTCTAGGAAACGGAAAATGAATTTGTGAAACCTGAAATATTTTTTTATTCCTAACATACTTAACTAAGAAAATTTATCTCAGTTTCTTCAAATTCATTATGCAGTGGGATTAAATTGATAACTTAACTTGCGCTACGAAACTACTGTTACAAAATGTCTTGTACATGGCTATTAAGTAGTCAAACTTCAAGTTTTGTTTCTAGACAAATGGAAAAGTTTTTTTGAATTCTGAAAGAGGTTTGCCTTCAAAAATTCCCCAGCTACAATAACCTCTCTCACTTTTCTCACAAGTGTTACCAGTTGGGAGATACAAGTATTTCTTTGAAGCCATAGTTTCATAAAACAGAGTTTTCGTATTTTACACATGTTTTTCAAAGCCTGTTTCTGGAGACTAGGAGAGGTATTTCAAAAAACCAAGAGAGGCTTTTTTTTAGGACAGAATGGCCTACAAAATTCTCCTTCATTTTTTTAAAATACATTATGGATGAGGTAATACAAGCTCTGTCTCAACACCTATTTTTCAGATAAAAATAGTAAGATAAAATGACCAATCCATAGATGAAAGATGAAGGTAAAATTTGATGAAGATTATGTTTTTGGGGTCATATTGCTATGTTTTTGAAATAATACCAACATCTTTAAAGTTTAAACATCTCCAAGGTATGAATTTTGAAGACTTTTTTGAAAAATCAGCTTGCACAGCAGTTTTGTAGCATGCTACGAAACTGCTGAAGATGTATTTTTGCATATTTTCATATAAGTTTTGGAGGGAAGGTTGATGATTTTCGGGTTTAAATTGGTTGGTGTATGCATGGATATAGTAGGTGAAGGTTCAAATAAAGAAAACAGGAGAAAAAATGATTAAAGGGAAAGGTTTTACACTAACCTACAAATTGTGCTACGAAAACAAGCTACTTTCGTAGCGCAATCCTATTTTCTATTCTTTTACATCATTTTAGAGATGCATTTCTACACAGCTAGAAGATTAAAGGCTTTATACCAATGCTTGGAAAATGTGACACATGTGAAACTGATCTATTAATGATCAAATTACTTAAAACTGATAAAGGAATCAAAGGGGCTGAAAAGCAAGAAAACATGTTTCCTAGTTTTTAGGAAAACATTACTATCTACAACATGGTTACTTCAAGTCAAAGATGATCATCCAAATTCTAATTCATGGGAATTTAGGTGGAATAATATGTAATAAAGATTATATAAGGTTATTAGGAGGTTATTAAATATTTTTATTCCTATTTGGAATAGGACTTCTCATTAGGGTTAGAGCTGTCATTTTGTAATTAAGAGCATGTTTCTAGATTAGGAAGGGTGTCAAAGCATGGGAATTATAATTCTCTAGTGGAGGATGAAAGAATCCCATATTTTAAATGTTATTTATATAGCATGAGGTCGAATTCTATAGGGGTTGGGAATTTTCATTAGCAATTGACTGTGTTATTGTAGTCGACTGTGGCTTTTCCAACTTAATACAAAGATCTGTTTTAACAACTCAAGATTCATAAGGAGTTTATGTGTATCATCTTTCTATTGCATTCTTCAATTATCTATTTGCAACAGTATTTGTATGTGTTACTTAGAATTCATTTGACAATGCTCTAACTTCCTTCACATGCAAATAGACTGTGTTTTTCATTGTGACTCTGAATGCCTTGACTTCCATGCTTAACAGGTTACATGTTTTGGTTGAATATTATCTTGAATCCATAGCCCAATCAATGTTTGCTAATCTGTGACACAACTAGTTATGCAATTTTATCCTTTTATTTTATAGTTAGCCATCTCTTCATTAATCAAAAAAATCATAAACCTTTGAGAGAGCCCTCTCAGATTGAGGAGGTTAAGCCTCAGCCAAAAGATTGGTCTGAAAGAGTTACATGAAGTCTACTGGGTGAGTAGCCTATCAGGGTCAGATTTTGTGATAACAAGCTCCAAAAAATAATGTTTTTAAGCCATTTTGTAGTTTATACATATGTTACAGCTTTCTTTTCTGAAGATTTCCTTCTCTCTTGTCTTCTGTATTCTAATGTATAATGTAAGAGCATCATTGTAAATCTTATTTTTTGTTGTATATTAAAAATTTGATCTTATTTGATGGCCTCCTGCTCATGCTTTCCAAGACTATGCTATTTCTGAAGCAGTTGTTGTGTATATCTGCAGCCCCTCTTGCAGGGTGTTTTTCAGCTAGACTAGGTGGTGGGAGATCTGTTTACCACACCCAGTTTGATTTTTATAGCTCCCCTTTTGGATAGAGACTCCACATCTGCTGATCTAAGGGATCCAAGGGCTGCAAACTCATTTTTGTACATAAATCTCCCTGAAGTGCGTTATTTCAGCAGGCTTGCTGTGTAACCCCAATTTCGGGATATTATAGTGGTATCAGAGCTCCTTTCTTGGTACAGGCTATGCTTTCATTGGAGAATCACAACTGGGTTGCATTCAGAAGAAGATGAGCCTCTTACTGAGAGGGAGAAGAGGTATCAGAATAGAAGCCACAAGAAGTTTGATTACACCACTGAGGATGAAGACAAGGGTAAGGCCTGTGAAACTAGAAGTGATAAAGAAGAAGAAGAGTTTGCAATAACTCTTTTGGTGACCATGCAATATCTTGCTAGAGAGATCAAAGAGATGAGAATGGACAGAATGAGGGAATATCCTAGGAGATTTCATCCTAGGGAAAGCTTTGGCATGTCTCACCGCTGGATTGGTCAACGAGTGAACCAGCCACAAGCTCCACAACGCTCCACTATGCCTACCTTCTTGGCTATGGAGAATGAAGGACCACAAGAACAAGCATCCCTTGAAGACTACTTTGTGGAATATCAATCTCAGAATCAGAGATTCAAGGACCACTTGATTTTCCAAGAGTTTTTTCACCTCAAGGACAAAAGAATACCAAGGCATCAGTATAGAGATGGTGGGTTCTTCCATAATCATGATAGACATCACTCTATTGGCAGATTTTTTTTACCCAAGTTTGATGGGTCATCCACTAGTTCTACCAAGGAATGGGTAGAAAAGTTGGACATCTACTTTTAGTTGAACAAAGTTCCCGAGATTTAAGCCATCAATATTACAGCGCTGCACTTTGAAGGTGAAGCACACAATTGGTGGTTCCATGGGTTGTCTAGATTGGGCCATGCCAATGTGACTTCATATTATGAATTCACTAGAAGACTGGTGGAGAGGTTTGAAAGGAAGGATCCATAAGCACATTCCATGAGCCTTGCAAATTTAAAGCAATCGGGAAATGCAGAAACTTATATCTCTGATTTTTTGAGATTATCTTTTATGGTTCCTGATCTGTCTGCAACAAGGAGGGTGTACATGTTCATTGATGACTTGGATGAACCTTTGCATGGGTTTTTTAAATCTGCCAAGCCCTTCACTTTGCATGATGCCATTGAGAGGGCTAAAGACCTCCAATATGCCTTGCAAAAAGCAAAGGAAACTTTCTATAGCAAGGCCCCTCACCTTTCTAAAGGGAAGGAAGAAAAAGTTTCTCCTTCCAAGGAGAGCTCATTCAAGAAGCCTCTTGATATTGAAGTCAAGAGGGAGCTGAGAAAGAAGAGACTATTTTTCACTTGCTACGAGTCATGGGCGCTTGGACATATATGTGTTGCTATGAAAGCACACTACATAGAAGTCTTCTCAGATTTTGAGGAGGAAGATGAATATGGTGAACCAAGAAGGGGTCACATCGCTGATAATGTTGAGGGAGATCCAACACCATCTGGAGATGGGGATAGAGCCTTTGCTCCAATAGCTGGAACTCTTGCATCTTTCAGAGGAGTGCCTAAGTACTTGAACCTAAGAGTACAAGGTTCAATCATGAATCAGAGGGTATCTGTATTGATTGATAGTGGGGAAACCCACAACTTTATTGATGCTCATCTTGTGCAAAGCAGAGCAATCCCCACTAACACTTTTTAGGGATTCTCTATTTTAGTCCCAGGAGATAGGACAATGAAATGCATGCAATATGTCCCATCACTCTCAGTCACTATGGGGTCCTACACTTTGGTGGATCATTTTTTTGTAGTTGACATACCAGACACCAATATCATTTCGGGTGTCCAATGGTTGATTATATTGGGGAAAGTCACCACTGAATGGAAAGCTTTGCAAATGGAGTGGGTGCACATGAAGAGTGGTAAACCCAAAATGATCCAAGGCATGCATACTTATTCCTCACCTAGCACTTCCACACAAACAAAAGAGATGGATTTTCACAGTGAAAGTAAGGATCTCATAGCCCCTTCTCTTATGTTCATGATAATTCTGTAAGGGACATTCCTATCTAGTGGAAAACCACCTGGGAAGCCACCAAATTCAGATCTTGTGGGGGATTCCTCACAAAGTGCTGCTCCAAATCTAGATCCAGGAGGGATTGGAGCAATGGGAGACCAAGCTACAATGCTGGAGGGCTTGGGAAAGCTCAAGAGTGAGGGGGATCTTCTCCCTACATTACTATCACCCGCTCTATTTTCTAGATCTGCATTGTAGGAGGAGGAGAATGGGAGGATCAGCCTTCCAACACACATCTTTGGCATGAGAGATGTCAAAGAAGAGATCAACAACATGATAGGCACTTCCATGGATGTATCATCAACATAGTCATTGTTGAACAGTGTGGATCTATATTGGAAATCTCAATTGCTTGTATATTATTCCAAAGATCTCCACACATGTATGATACTAGATGACATGTAGCAAGAAGAGTGCTACTTAGTCTAATGGGGAGTCGTCTATCATCATGGTAGGGTCCTCTTGGCTAGAGATTGCAAACTCAAGTAGAAGATACTACAAGGGGCATGCAAAGAATTATTCCTCAACTATATGCATTCAATGAAGATCTATACCCTGATCATGAGGAGATTTGATTGGGAAGGCTTGAGAGAGGAACTACATTAGCACTTTCAAGATTTCATGAGCTATGTGGAGTTGGGGCAGCCAATGTAGTCTATGCAAAAGTCATTTCAGCCATTTCTTCCTTCTTTTGAGAGAGAGGAAATGCCCATGCACAACTCCATGTGTATGAGAAATTTTAAAGGTAAAGGATCTGATCATGTAGAGCAAGCTTTATTCAAGTGGGACTCTCGCCACCACTTGCTAAGGTCCAATATTGGAGGCCCCACAATTTTTATTACATTCAATCTTGTCAATGAACTTGTTTTGTCTAATTTCATACAAATTATTCCTTCATTTATATAGGTCCATGACCCGACCCTTAAGGCTAAGCCTCTATCTAGGTGCATATAAAGGGACTTTCTTTATTTGACGAGTCATGACCCAAGTTCAGACTTAAGGATTACTAACAAAACCTTGTACTACTGGCCCTTTTGGCAATGACATGCTTGCATAGGTCAGGGTCTCACCCAAAGTAGTCTGGGAGGGTATCAGGACCAGGTTTACGCATCCTAAGAGAGAGAAAGTTAATTAAAGTGGGTACCTTCATATCTAATAGACCTATGTTGGAGAAGCCTTAACCCAAAGACCCTTAATAATATATTTGTCGAAATACCTCAAGAGAAGATCATGAACCATAACATACAAATTCAAAAGAAGCAAGGAAAAAAATCATAAACATAACTATCCACTCATTATTTTCTAAACAATCGCATCCACGTGCACATCAATTAAGTATCAACATTTAGTACATAGACATTATCTCAAAAATCACATATAGCACAACCAATAACATAAAACATAGATACTCATATATGAGCAAAAGATGTCTTCTCATTCATTAATACTCAGATTCCACTTACAAACTCTTTACGAGCCCACGCACACAACTAGTGGGGTCTACACACACCAGGACATAGGGTCTTTGTGTACAAACCTAGCAAGAGCCCTAACCCAGAAAAATCCTTTTAATAGATATCATAGATCCAACGTTCAAATCTAGACTTTGCAAAATCCTGTTTCTATACTAGACCTATAAATCTATTTATATTATATTATCCTACGCTACTCTATGTTCCACAAATTGTGATTTCCGGACCCTTGGTCGACCCTTTGACCCATTACAGTTCATTAGGGGCTTTGACAAGCCCCAAAGCTGCTGTGGTAGACTAAACTATTACAAAATATTACAAAATTGCATCAAAATTGTGGTTAGGGGACCCCGCTCCAATATTCCTCCAACATAATCTTGTGACTCGTCCCAAGTCACAACAATAGTGTGGTCTTCATCTTGGCTTGGAGCTGCTCAAAAATGGCTGAAAATTGGGGTAGGAAGCCTTCACTCTAAGATGTTGCATTCTGCACTGCTGCGTTATACTCCTAAGGCACTTGCCGTGGGGAATGCACAATCATGGGGGAGGTGCACAACTTCACCGTAGCCCACTTCATGGCTTTCCCCTTCCCCTTATCCTTTCCTTGTTCCTTGCCTTTTTCCTTCCCCTTACCCTTTGCTTTGCTCGCGTGGGCACGACCTCTTCAACATTCGGCGTTGCTTCGAACACATCTTTAGATCTGACCTCAACATGGGTCGTAATGGGTGATGAATTTGCACGGTTAGAAGCAGCATCCTTGATCAGAATATGAATTCGGGGTTGCTGCTATCAGAAGGAGTAGCTAGTCTAGACATACAAATGGCGTAAAACACATAGAATTTGCAGCAAAACACAGGGTGTAAGAACTTTAGGGAGCAAAGGAACCGATTATGACCTGAACCCCTTATTTAATATGCCTCCATGAGTAAAAATTGCTGGATTCTCATTAAATGAGACTTACCATCACCAAAACGTTAAAAAATCATCCAAGATCACTGCATTAATTTCGAAATACCTGCTCCATCCAACAATAAGATCGATTTTTCAGCCAGTTTTATTGTTCCAACGGCTAGTTTTTCTGGTTGAACACTACCCCTATGCCTTTTTGAACCCTTTTTCATCTTCTTACCTGCACGCTACCATTGCGTGCCTGTCGCACCTACCTTCGCATTTCCGTCCTAGTGCGTGAAACACTTCTAATACAGATACTCTGACCATATAGTCATTTGGTAGGCATCAGGTTGTCCATGTAAGGTTTTAGACGATTTCAATTAATGTACCTGGGCAGGTAGTATCCATGCAACGTAGCCAACTGCATCACACCACCATATGTAATCTCTTTCACTATATACAAAACCAACCAGTGCTTATGAAACTTCCCTTGAGAAAAAATTCACTATCATAGAGAAAAAACAACTCTTCTTCCTTAAACACCTTCTGTCGGATGTGTTGATCATGCCAAGATTTTTCTCGTGCCTTCTATAGCTGCAGATAAAAGTTAGCAATGAATTGATCCTCTTCCAAGGCAACCAACTATGCCAAGCATTCCTCCGTGATGTTAGGTTCAGCCATGTTTGTAAAAATTGCATTGCGAAGGCTGGGGACAATATATTCCATGGGCATAATGCCCTCCTTTCCATAAACCATCTTGAAAGGAGTCTTCCTGGTCAATTTCTTCGATGTAGTTCTATAGGCCCATAGCACTAAACGGATGCACACATCCCAATCACTTCGATCATCATTAGGTAGTCTCCACGTAGCGTACCCAACCGTACTACACCACCATCTGTAATCTCTTTTATTATATCCAGATGCAACTAGTGCTTATGAAACTTCCCTTGATGGCGTGAAAATTGACCATCATAGAGCAAAACCAATGCTTCTTCCTTAAACACCTTTTTTCGGATGTTTCTATCATGCCAAGATTTCTCTCGTGCCTTCTGTAGCTGCTGATGAAAGTTAGCAATGAATCAATCCTCTTCGAAGGCAACCAATTGTGCCAAGCATTCCTCCATGATGTCAGTTTCGGCCATATTTGTAAACACTGCATTGCACAGGCCGAGGACAATATATTCCGTGGGCATAATGCCCTCCTTTCCATAAACCATACTGAAAGGAGTATTCCTGGTCAATTTCTTGGATGTAGTCCTATAGGCCCATAGCACTGAAGGGATGCACATGTCCCAATCACTTCGATCATCATTACAGATCTTAGTTAGTGCATTCTCCAAGATTTTGATGGAATCCTGTACTGTGCCATAAGCTTGCGGGTGACACAGGGTGCTTTTCGCCTGGTGGATATGAAATTCTTCTGTCAAAACTTCAATAGCTTCATTAAAAGAATTTGTACCTCTATCGCTCATTAAGATCTTTGGGGAGCCGAAGCTGGTCAGAATATGCTCAAGGATGAACTGTGCATCGGTATCTATAGTAAAATCCTTCACAGTCTTTTCCTCTGTCGATCTCATTACATAATTAGTGGTAGTAATGATGTAACATGTGCCAGTCTTCTTTCCCGAGGGATTGATTGGTGCTACAAACGCTATAGCCCATTTGTTGAATGGTTGTAAAGCCATCTGTGGTTGTAGGGGCATTTCATCTCTGCGCGAAGGCTTCCCTGTCAGTTGGCTTGCATCACAGGCTCCACAATATGCATGTTCGTCACTATACAATCTGGGCCACCACAACCTAGCCCTCAGCACCTTCTACGCAGTGGCGTTTCCTGAGTAGTGGCCTCCTACCACCCCTCCATAGGCCTTAACCAAGATATCTTGTCTCTCATGTTATAATACATACCTATGCAATACTTTATCTACTCCCAACATGTATAATTGACTAGCAATTAGAGTGAAATCATCTACGTGGCCACCAGCTACTTTTTATGTTGCACTAAGTAGTCTATAGGTGCTATCCCAGTGGTAAAAAATTAAATAATGTCGGAAAAGTGATCATCAACTACCTTGATAGCAAAAAGCTATGCATCAGGTAATCCTTCTTCCAGTATAGTTCGCTTCCCCACTCTTAATCCGAGACAAGTGATCATGTCTTGCATTCAGTCTCCCAGGCTTCACAATAATTTCAAAATCATACTCCTGAAATAGCAATAACCATCTACAAATATTGCCCCTCAAAACAGGCTTATTGATCAAGCATTTCAAAGTTGAATGATCAATGAAAATTTTAAAGTGTCCTCCCAATCAATAGTGTCAGTATTTCTGTAGGGCATACACCACTGGCGGTCCTTCTCATTCAGTATTAGAATAGTTGCACTCTACGTTAGAGATTTTCCTACTAGCAAACACAACCATATGGTAAATGTCTCCTTTACCTTGCTGTGTTAAGACAACTCCCAAGGCTATTCATCATGCATCCACATGTACATGAAAGACCTTTTCCCAGTCTAGAAATATGAAAATACGTGCAGTGACCTTATTTTCTTTCAGCAGCTCAAAACTCTTCTCACACTCCTCATCCTAGAAAAAGGATACATCCCTCTTTAGAAACTTCTCCATTGGTGCAGTGATAAGGGTGTACCATTGAATAAAATTCCTATAGTAGCATGTATGCCCTAAGATGGATCATAATTGTTTTCCAGTGGTGGGGACTTCTAAATTGATGATAAGCGCAATCTTGGTTGGGTCAACCATAAATCCTTGCTGGCATACAATGTGTCCCAAAAATAATCCAAACGACACACAGAATATGCACTTCTTAAGGTTCAGCGAGATCTTGTGTTTTCTGTAGGTATCCAACATCATGAACGGGTTCGACAAATGCTTCTTCACCAATCGAAATACAGTCCGATCATCCAAATAAACCTCCAAAAATTTATGGATGAACTCTTTGAATACTGCAATAACTACACATGAGCAAATGGCAACGACATTCTTCAATCCTAAAGGCATGAAAATGTAGTGGAAGGAACCCAGTTCAGTTGCAATGGTTATCTTGTTGCGATCTTCCAGTGCAATTATGATATGATGGTACCCTAAAACCCATCAGTGAATGAGTATGCTTTCTGACCTCCCACATTATCCAGGATTTCATCAGAGAATGGCATAGGGAAAGGATCATGTACTCACACATCATTCATCTTGTGCGGATCTACACAGATCCTTATCTCACCTTTGGTTTTCTTTTTTTGAACCACCATAGGGCTTACCCAATCTGACTACTCTACCAGCTCAATGATACCTATGACCACCATCTTATCTATTTACTCAACTTCCTGGTTATACTTAGGGTTCAGCTGGTAGGGCCGTTGCTTGACACAACATGCGTCTGGCTTCAAGGTGATTCTCATGACGCCGAGATCGCCTACGATTCCCTTGAGCTCAGAGAACTTCATAGGGAATAGGTCCTGATATTCGGTCAAAAGCTCCACAATATTTCCAACAATATCCTCATCCTAAGAACAGAACCATTTTTTTATTTAAGGGGTCGTGACCTAGGTTCATATTTAAGGTTTACTAGAAAAACCCTGTACTACTATCCCTTTTAGCAATGGCCTCCTTGTGTAGGTCAAGGTCTCACCCAAATTAGTATGGGAGGGTGCTGGAACTAGGTTTCTGCACCCTCACAGAGATAAAGTTAATTAAAGTGGGTACCTTTAGATGTGATAGACTTAGGGTGGAGAATCCCTAACACAAATACCCTTAATAATATATTTTTCAGAATACCTCAAGCAAAGCTCATGAACCATCACATAAAAAGTTAACAGAAGCAAGCGCGACAAAACGTAATGAGATCTATGTATTCCTTCATTTCCAAAGCATCGAATCCACCTGTGTATCAATTAAGTATCATTATTCAATACAGAGACATTATCTCAGAAATCACATATAGAGCAACCAATAACATAACACAAATATACTTAGATATCAGCAAAATAGGTCTTCTCATTCATTAATACTTAGATTCCACTTACAGACTCTTTACCAGCCTAGGCACATAATGAGCGAGGTCTGCACACAACACGACTTAGGGTCTCCGCACACATAGCCACTAGGAGCCCTTACCTAGATAGATCCTTATAACAGATATCAAATATACAACATTCATATCAAGACTTTACGAAAATTGGTTTCTAGACTCGATCTATCCATCTATTTATATTATATTAGCGTGTGCTACTCTATGCTCCACAAACAGTGGTTTGCGGACCCTTGATCTACCCTTTGACCCATTACAGTTCATTAGGGGCTTTCACCTGCCGTAAATCCCCTACGTTATACTAAAATATTACAAAATATTACAAAATTGCATCAAAATTGCAGTAAGGGGACCCTGCTCCAATAAACTTTCTTTCGACCTCAAATGGTAGTGCCATTAAAATTTGTTTATAACATATAAGTTACATGTAATTTTAAATATATTCTCATATATGTTGATAGACATGAGTAAAGTGCTAAACCACTTGGCACAAGCCTATCGACTAATTTAAAATTACAAGACCATTTCAAATTGAAATGTTTAGCCTTAAATAGAAGATCAATTGAGTAGGTAACCATGACTATGTAATGTTCCAAATTTTATGGAACATTAATTTTTGTTGAGGAGATAAATAAAATGGGTAGGGGACCCATTATTTGCATCATTATAGAATAAAAATCCTCTAAATATGAAAAAGGATAATATTGGAGTTGGATTTCACACCTCCATGTGTGAAAGGAGGTTTTTGCATAAAGGTTTGGCCAAAGTTGACCAAGTCAAACTGCGTTGGCATGAGTTGGAAAGAACTATGTGGGACAACATAGGAGAGAAGATTCTAGAGGGAGGAAATCCTAATTCAAAGTAGGGCCCATGGAGGGAAGGCTCATTGTTTAAAAGAGGAGCAAGGCAACCATTGAGATTATCTTTGATAATTTTACAATTGAGTCTTAGAGACTTGTTGCTGCCTCTTGGTCTTCAGCAGAGTTGCAGTGCCTTCGAGCATGAGGGAGTCCTATTTAGGAATTCCTCTCCTTATTGAGTAGCTCATGAAGTATTTCAATCATCCTCCATATCCATGCATTCATGCCATGAGCTTCAGTCATCTACATCAACACAGTTTCTGTAGCAGAGATTATGCGGTGTTGCTGGGTGTTGCCAGGGAGGTTTCCATACACCATCCAGATCTTGTTTTTCAGTGGAGAGATGTTCTATGCATTGGGAGATAAGAAAAGGAGGTTCTAGATCATATCCCATCATATTTGGCATTAGGAAAATCACTTTCCATCAGAGACAGTGCAGTCCCTCTCTTAGACAACGTTTTCATGGATGGATATTCGCTGTGAGGGATTAGCAGATTTTGGAGGGGAAGTCTTGGGTGAAAGGATCAGCCTTTCACTTCAGATTTCTATTGGAGGAGGGGCCTTCATTTGTTTCATCTATTCCAACCTTCTCCATGTATTTCCAGTTCTTGAGTAGCTGCAACCCAGCTACTCCGACATTTCTGCAAAATGCCAATTTTGTATAGATTTCAGCCAATCCTCTTAAAGGATTGATGTATTGTATTTTTATGGGTTGAGATCATGCTCCCATTTATTATTTGAGCTCATAATGTCATATCTTTGTATATTCCTCATTTATGCAGTAGTTTGTCTCTATAACTGCGCAGTCATGGCCTAGGTCTTTCTTTATGCAACAATGTTTCTCATGTTTCCTTGTACATAATTCTTGAGGCTTGTTGTGCCTTCCTTGAGTGATCATTTCCTCAAGATGATGCATATTTTATGGCTGCTATGATTTAATATGATGGCCATTGAGTTCTCCTACATTTTATGTATTCATGGATTCACTATTATTTCCATTTGGTGCATTTGCTTATTTCTGTAGCTGCAATGTTGGGGTTATCTTAAGAGATTCCTAATCTTGTTGTATTTCCCTATTGGGGATATTTTCCTTTGATAATCACTCTATAGACAGCGTCTACTAGTGGGCCAGGTAGCCTCTGGAGCTCATCCTTTGTTCAAAGGTGACAAATCCAGTAAATGCCCCTGCAGTCTATTTCTGGAATAGATTTTCTTTGTCGATTGAAAATGTTTCTGAAAAAGGAATATTACAGACTAAGCGATTTAAGAATTAATTCTAGAGTCACACATTCAACTCACTCATGCTTGCAAATACACACACACACACAAACACACACACATCACTCCCACTCACAAGCATTGGTATTAAATTTCCAAGTAATTTTATAATTTTTGCAATGAGATCGATACGCCTCATAATTTCAATCATTCTAATGGATTTAATTGTGCTCAAAGGATGACACATTTTTTCCTCTACATCACATTAAGGTTTTGAGTTATCATTGTTTCAACTCAATGATACAATTCTAGGATTCATTATATTAATACAATAATTGCCGTGAGTCCACTAATTACCGACACCAAAAACATAGTCGTAATAAATCTATGCATACAACCTTTCAATTTCCCAATTTCAATTCAAGTTAAATATCTGCATATGTAACCTTTGCCATGAAATTTATGCTTATATTATTAATTCAATCTTGTATTTTTGCATGAAAGGTGCATGGTTTTCCTCTGGTTAAAGGAATGGGAATATAATAAATTGTGGCTTGTGGTTGAGGTTTTTCCCTAACATTATTTATGTAGGCGACATATGTATATATATATATGTCCCCTACATAAATAGGGAAAAACCTCAACCACAAGAAACAATTTATTATATTCCCATTCCTTTAACCAGAGGAAAACCATGCACCTTTCATGCAAAAATACAAGATTGACTTAATAATATAAGCATAAATTTCATGGAAAAGGTTACATATGCAGATATTTAACTTGAATTGAAATTGGGAAATTGAGTTTGGGCAACAACTCTCAAACTAGCCATAGATATGCTGCAAAGAGTTTGTAATTTTCACCCTGAGCGAGATTCCATATAGTGAGGTGGTTTTATCTCAAAGGATTAAACTCCAGCTACTTGTTGATATAAGGATTTCAGAGGTTCTCCCACCTCCAACCACGATTATTCAGAAACCAACAATTACATGGAGAGTCCATAACCTTATTACCTCCAACCTTTAGCAAACCTCCAACCACGATTATTAAGAAACCAACAATTACATGGAGAGTCCATAACCTTATTACCTCCACCCTTTAGCTATTCAACTTCCATTAAATTCGAGGGAATCCAGAGACATATTATCTACCGTAGAAGTTTAATGGAGTCAAGAGAATCAATACTCAACTATTCAACCTATAGCACAATAGTCCCACCTACCTTGGAAATCAATAACGCATTGTAAAAACAAGGAAAATAGGAAAATTCCTCTAGAAATCCCCCTTTCAAGAATCCATGGAGTGATCCTCCACCCTTGCCATTAAGGGAATTTGAAGAAAACAATCTCCACCCTCTGTTTAATAGGGAATCGAGAGGTTATTGTTCGTCACCAAAGAGTGAATTATTGAGACCCTCCTACCAATGGAAATTGATATCCCAACTATTTATCCTTTTCTTTAAAAATTTAGGATGCTTTCTATGTTGTTGACTCTTGAGGGATTATTCTTCTTTTTATAATTCCAATAGAAACATATGGACACCTCTCACTTGTGAATTCATAGGATATGCATGTGATTTTCTAGCCAACACCAATTTATAAAAAAATTCTTCTCTTTATCTCATGTAACAAGTGGTTTGAATGTGCTTACTAGCTTCCTAAATTCATTTCTTATGATCCCATTGTGGCTATTTTCCTTCTAGTTTACTTCCACACCACCAACTACCCACCCAACTCATCCTTCTTCAATTTTCATCCCTTTTCCTCCTAATTTACTTCCACACCACCACCACCACCACCTACCCACCCAACTCATCCTTCGTCAATTTTCATCCTTTTTACCTTGTGAGATTGTGCAAGGAAAACATCGCTCCTCGTCCTTCTTTGTCACGTCAATTAATTCATACAACCATTCCATTTAAGTCACATCAACCAACCTCGAACAGATTTCATAAAACAAGTAACATCCTAAACTCTAGAAATCATGTCCCTTGAGTCAGTGTTTCTTTCAATCAATATTTAGATGGCATACACTGGTGGAAAATAACTGTGTTATCACAATTCACTTCTATTTATTTATTTATTTTTTATAATTTTAAAATGTTAAATATAATCTAAATTAGATAATTACTTCTTCTTAATACTTATAAATTTAAAAGTTAACATTTATTTATTTATATATATTTTTGGTTAAAATATTTAAAAATAAGTAAATTGGAAATATTAATTATTATTATTAATTTCAATTATATGGAGTGATATTGAGAGTAAACTTCCCTTTAATGTCTATATTTTTTAAATTCAAGTTTTTTATAATATAATATTTTTTTATTAGCAAAATTACAAACATTTTTTTATATAAAATAGAATTATAATATACATATGACATCCATTTTACCATATAAATTGAAATAATGATTTTTTAATCATATTTAAATTTAATTAATAACCAAATAAAATTTGAATAATGTAAAAAGATTCTTAACCATGAATATTCTTCCCCATTTTACCATGGACATTATTAAATTCTAAATATAATTCGATACAATACCATGGGTCAATATCATGGCTTATGCATACCACATGCCCAAAAACATTCACTCATTTCAAAATCAAAATATTTTATAAATATTTTATTTTATTTTTATTTTTTAATATTTTTTAAATTAAATATAGATGCACAAAGGTATGGAGATATGTAGGGGTGTAAATGTTTATGAACATCAATTAAAAAATAAGAAAATATTATCAGTAATTTCCTCCATCGATTCTTTATAGAATACATGTGGTAATGTCCTGTAAAGTAAAGTATAAAATAAACTAGCCTTAAAAAATAAACTAGCCTAGATCTGTCTTAAATTGGGATTTAAATTGGGATTTACCAAGCACGTAGATCGATCAAATTTTTTTGATATGAAAACTTCTTTTATAGTAAAAAGAGATTTGATCCCTCTTTTTCCTTTTTAGATCGAGAGTTAAGATAGATTTTTTAATTGAACCAACTCATAAATGATAAACGATAATTTTTTATGTTAAATTTTAAGGTTTACAAACATTTATGCCTACACATGTCTCCCCTTTTCACTCTCTTTCTCTCACCACATCTATATCTCTATGTATTTGTGCTTCCCTCTCTCTCCCCGAGGCCAACTCCCTCTCTCTCCCTCCTCTCTCCTCTTCTCTACTTCTTTCTGGCAATTCCTCTCTCTTCCTTCCTCTCTCTACCTTCCTCTCTCACCTCCATTTATCTTTCCTTCCCAGCACTTTATCTATCTCCCTCTTTCTCTCTCTTTGTCCTTCTTCCCCCCCTCTATCCCCTCTTCTATCTATCTTCCCTTGTCTCTTATCTCCTTCCCTCTCTCTACATCTCTCCCTTGTCACTTCCTCTCTTTATGTCTCTATATATCTATGTCTTTGTTCTTCCCTCCATCTATTTATCCACCAATCCATCCTTCTCTTGTTCCCCTAGGCTCTTTGTTTCTCTCTATTGAGCTCTGTCACTATCTCTCTCAGTGGCCTTATCTCTCCCCCCCTCTATACCCCCACCATCTCACTCTCTCTTTCTATGTCTCTCTCTTTTCTCTGTCTCTCTCCCTCCATCCATATCATGGAGAATTGTCACCCTATAATTAACCATCAATGTAAGCTATAATACACTTTACATTTTTATCTTTTATTGTGAAATGAACTATGGTTTTTGGGCATGTGGTACTTATAATCCATGGCATTGGCTCATGGTATGATAGCAAAAGCTATTTACAAGTTAATAATATACATAAAAAAATAAAGGTAAATATATATGGTTAAGAATGTTGTTTATATTGTAAGTTTATTATAAGTATTATGTTTTTATGTACTTATTATTTAAACATAAATATGGTCATGCAATGATTATTAGTACTTTACTATTAGTTTTACATTGACCAATGCAAATTATAATGTCTAACTTTGAAAAATAAATATTTTTTTTTCAATATTATTAAAAAAAAAATCAAACATTTTATATGTTATTGGAGACTCTATACAATATAATGTCATATGGATAGCTTCCTTACATATTTTATTTCATAATTTATAGATATGGTTGCAATATTCATCCATGATTTTTATATATTTGTGTAATTTGACTTCTTTATTATTAAGCATGTCCATAAATAAAATCCTTGAATAAACTAAAGTACATAATATATTTACCGTCAATTACTTCCCACCATAATTTATGCAAGCCTTTCCATAAAAAAGTAGATTTCCTGCCACAAGTTTTTATGTTTTAGTTGGCACTTATGTAGGAGTACAAATGTAAATGTGTAGGCTTACTAATGATTACTACCCACCAGGCAATTTGTTTATCCACTTCACTTATGTAGGAGTAAACATGTAAATGTGTAGAATTACTAATGGTTATTGTCCATTAAACAATTTACTTATTCACTTCACATCTCAATCTATTAGTTCCTACCAAAGAAAGAAAGTAGGATGATTTGTATATGAAACATTATGCAATTTTTCCCATAACATAATTTCTAGGTTTAGTTGGAGGAAATAATATTTAATTATTTACACTCATTTACTACCACTACAACATCTGCCTCTCACATTCTCATTAGATATTGATTTTTACCTCATATTATTTTTTAATAGCTTTCCTTTTTTCCCTCAAAATTATAGAAATTCTAGCAGGATTTTAATAAAAACTAGTAGGAATTTTTGTAAATCTAGGTTACAACTATCTAACTTCAACATTTTGGGTGCCCAGAGGGTTTTTGATGGTGGTGAATCCATTTCAACCATAAAAAAGGTGATTCAAACACTCCTACTACTAGGTGGACAATCATGTAAATGGATGTTACAACTATCTAAATTCAACATTTTGGGTTCACAAGATTTTTTTGATGGTGGTGAATCCATTTCAATGATTAAAAACATGATTCAAATGCTCCTACTATTAGAGTTTTTGAAATATTTTTGAGTAATAATGAAAAACTATTGACGGTCACACATATTCCTCCATCTCTATAGACTTGTGCTTTTTTAATTTTGAGTGAACTTATTACAGTAAATTTGAACTCAAAAATAACCAAAGAAATTAATAAAATAGTCTCATGTAGACAATTTTTAATATACCATTTTTATTATTTTACTTTTATCAAAATACCAAGTTAAATGTCTTTATACTTTTTGGATTTTCATGTGCTAGAATCACTCAGAAAAGCTTGAGGTGAAATCTAGATTTTGTTAGAATTTTAATAGCTCAATAAAATTCTTTAATGCAGAATTCTTTAATTGTAGAGTTAGAATGTTAAATGTACAGTAAAAAAACAAAATTCATGCATAAACAATTTTATACTATGTAAGCTTCAATAAAAAAAATAACTTAAAAAGATTTTTTAATGCGGAATGTAAAACTATAATGCTCAGTAAAAACATACCTCCAGCCATTGATGCTTCACAAAATCTAACTGCTATGTGAAATTCCAAGAAAGTCACTTTGCAAAATTAAATGATCCTCAACTTTTCCGTTTACACAGATTTTCTAAAATCAAACTGAAATTTTAAAGTTCTTTCGTTATTCAAAAATAATCGAAAAGGTTTGCAGCGCAGTTGCTATTGAAGCACCAACATCACGTGGCCCACATTTTCCATTACACACGATATCTTCAAAATTAAACTCTTTCAACTCTCACAAATACATTAACTCTTCATGTGTGTTTCAAACATATGCATATGTAATTCAAATTGTATTATAATATAATCCTTACAGACAGAAAATTTGTAAAAAAAAATTACGATATTTTAGTCGAGCTCTTTAATGCAGCGAAAACCAGGCTGTATTCATTCTAATTGATAGTGTAAAACTCAAGAATGATTAGTGGCTTGGGAGTAAATAACTATGTAGCTGGCTTGTCAGCTTTGTTGGCTATGTGTCAAATGCTCCCATGTGATGTGGCGAGCTGAGTGGGAGTAATGGTTCACCAGAAGCTCTAACAAGAAATTAATGAATTGTAGTTGATTTCCATAATTTAGGAAATTACTATGAGTTAGTTAAAAATTAGAAATCATAGGTTATCACTGGAATGTTACTCCTAGTTGTTTCGAAATAAAGGCGGTAATCCTAAAATTCGATGAATGAGAGCGTAACATTCTACTTGGTGCCTTTACTCCCAATGTCTCATCTAAAAACCCATTGATAATTTGTATTAAGTAATAGATACATGAATCATGGCAATAAGTCTGTAATGATGAGTATTATCTTCCATGTATTACTATATATTTATTCTTATTAAAATTCCTAGCCTTAATTACTTAATGAGTAAACCCCATGTTTAGTTTTGGTCCTACACGGATGTATTTTCTCAGTCAAATTAAAGTGCACATAAATATAGGAAAAACATCACAATAATTAAAAGTTTTATTAAAAATAACGTTCATACAATGAGAATCTACATAATGGAGCAGAGTCCCATATTCATTACACTGGAAGTTATTGAATTTAAACGGTGGCATGCCCTTGGTCAAGATTCAGTGATGCGTCTTCCGGAGTGCTAATGCTCCATGACCACTTCTTTGCCTTTCTTTAGCACGTTCCCTTATAACTAAATACTTAATGTCGATGTCTTATTTTGTCCCCTTTTTTTGTTCTTAGCCATAAGCAATGTGTTGAATTGTAGCAATATATTCTCCGTAATGAATCGAATCCATAGTTGTAGCGGGCTAATTATTAATACATACACCATCTAAAGTAGCCTCAAAAACGGGAGACGAACTCGACTTCCATAGTATAGTGGCAATCAAGGTGCGGCAGCTCTGTGATACACAACTCCTACGAAACCTGTAAAAATGTATCTGATGTTCGTTTGCGTGAGATCAACATAAATAAAGTCATAATCTCGGTAGCCAATCACATCAAGTTTATTAGTCCATCTATACATAAGCATGTAGTTTTTGGTTCTGAAGGTACCTCATTACTTTCTTTACGGCTCTCCGATGGTCAGCTTTTAGTTGTGATAATCGTTAACATTCTGACAAATGCAATGTCGGGTCTTGTCACCATTTGAACATACATTAGGCTTAAAACAAGGCGAAGCATATGGATTGTTCTTCATTTGTTCCCTTTCAAAGTCATTCTTAGGGCATTGATTCAAAAACCGAACCTATCACCCTTCATAATGGGCACAACCACTTGACAGACAATCATTATTAAATCTCTCTAAAATTTTATTAATATAGTTTCTACTAAGGGCAGACTGGGTATAAAGATACGTGCTCTATGAATCTTAATGCCAATGACATAAGATGCCTCACCCATATCCTTCATAGTAAAATTTTTTAAGAAATTGTTTCACTATCATGCGGCAAACCCTTATCATTGGTTGTTGAAAAAGTATCATCCACATATAAAACAAGAAAATATTTTATCCCACTGAACTTCTGGGTATATACATTCATCCATAATGTTTTCACAAAACCGAAGAAGAAATTACATCAGCAATTTCAAATACCATTAGCGGGATGCTTATTTTAATCAGTATAATGACTATTGCGACTTGCAAACCAAATGCTCACCATCAACAGAGGAAAATCAAACACGTGACTTCATAGCCTCTTCCTCCAAGATCTCCATTGAGAAATACCGTTTTCACATCCATTTGATGCAATTCCAGGTCAAAATGGGCTACTAATGCCTGCCTTATATGTGCACTTAAAGGAATATTTCTTAGTCGGAGAAAGTGTCCTTGTTAGTCAATTCCTTACTGGGTAGATCCGCACATAGCGGTCTGTCTTTGTCTCTCAATGTTGCCCAGTAGGTCTTTCTTTGTCTTAAGAGCCCACTTTACATCAAATGGCTTTGCACCATTACGCAACTCAACAGATCTAGACTTCATACTCTTCATAGAATTCATCTCTTCCTTCATGGCATCGTACCATAATTAGATTGCAACTCATGGCTTGTGAAAAGGAAATTTGAGGATCATTTCCAAATAAATTTGTTGAAATGATTCTTTTGAGATACACAACATAATCATTAGCGAATTCTGATCTCTTTGATGCAATGAATCTTCTTAATGTTGTCCCACCATCTTCCTCGAAGTATGTGAGGTTAACTCAGTTAACAAATTCTTGGAGTTGCGACATACGATCTCTTTGGAATATGGTAAGTGACTTATGGACTTCAACAATTGGTTGTTCAACTTTTGATTTGTACTTGAGGAGTCTTGTGAACAATAACCAATCTTTCACTTGAGGTGGAAGGTTGAGATTAAAATGATCATTAGAAACTATGTTATAGTTTGATGTTCCAGTCAGTCATTTCAAGAAATTTTTCATTTCTTGAATCCCACAAATCTACGTCTTTGACAGAGATGGACAATAAATCATATTTTAGACCTTTCGGCATAATAATGAAATACTACTAATGGTCCTTGGGTCAGATTTCTTCCCTCTTCATGGATTCCTAGTCTCACTTTGGACGGGCATCCCCAAACGTGCATATGTCCCTTCAAACTTGATTTCCAACCTTTCCATAATTCAAATGGCGTTTTAGGAACGGCCTTGGACAGGAACTGGGTTTAATAACACGCATCGTCTTAAGTGCTTCGTCCACAAGGTTGTGAAGTGGAAACACTAAGCATACTACACTTTTTATAATAATATGTTCGATTTCTTCTTTCTACTACACCATTGTAGTTGAGTACAACAGGGCATGGTGTATTGAGCAACAATCCCATGCTCTTGAAGAAATTTATGGGTATTTTGTGCTTGTCCATGTGTGTATCTACCATAATAATTATCACCTCTATCTTACTCCACAGTCTTAATGCTTGCCGCATTGATTCTCTACTTTAGCCTTAAATATCTTAAAGGCATCTAATGCTTCACTCTTTTTGTGAAACATAAAGATATATCTTTTGAAATTAATCATCTATAAGACGAAGTATCTCTGACTCTTGTAGTCCATGCTCTGGACTGCCATATAGAGTATGTATGATCTCTAATATGTTTGAACTCCTATTGCTTTTACACTTCTTTGAATTCTTTGTTATGCTTTCCCTTT
Source organism: Pinus albicaulis (assembly GCA_034641835.2). NCBI lineage: Eukaryota > Viridiplantae > Streptophyta > Pinopsida > Pinales > Pinaceae > Pinus > Pinus albicaulis. Next base: position 302,606,579 of record CM076570.1, on the reverse strand, counting down.
TATGGAGTCCACACAAGTCTCAATGTTGAATATAGAGTATTAGTGCCCTTCATTTTACAATAACATTCTATCTATGGAATATGACCTAGTCTCCAGTGCCACATATTGAAGATTTTCATCATGCCATCTTGTACCGGTGTGAACATGCATTGAATATTAGTGACATTGTTTTGTAAATTACTGCAATAAGAACCATTAGACAAAATACCCTTCCCATGCTAATTGATTTATAGCTGGCTTGAATGTATTTCTAAAGATTAGAATATCCAAAAAAGGTACAAGCCTTGAAAGCTTGAAATAGAAGTTTAGATAAACTTCAGGACATAAAGTTTTTCTAATTCTAAAACAAAGCCACTATAGTTAAATAACGCATGTTCCTATAACCTCCACATGCGGAAGCCCATCATCTTTCCTGATAAGATGTACTCACTTCTAACGGCTTCTTAGGTTTTAAACCTGCAAGGTCGAAATGTGAATTGTTAGGTCAAAGTCAATCCACCATGTGTTAATGTTGACATTAACCATGTGAATTCTGTAAAAAAACAGATTGGATTACCTGTCTCTGCAAACTTCTTTTAATTTGCTTTCCTTCTTCTGTATATACTTTTCTGAAAAACATGGAATCCCTTCTTGATGTCGGCTTATGAGGAGGTATTTTACCTTTCCCTTTCGTTCGCTTGAGTTTTCCCTTTCCTCGGCGTTGTGACATTTGCACTTTCTCCCCATTTCCATCACCGGTCTCTCTTCCTCTTGAAACCGAGACATGGTCATGAGTTCATTATTGACCATTTATCATTATGTGTGTTGTATGAGATTTTGAAAAGGTCATGTTGGTGTGGAAGGGTATTCCGGCTTGTAGTGTACTAGGAAATATTATGATATTTCAACCTTGAGTTTTTCTTGATTAGGCCATGATGTGTCCTCTAGTTTGCATGATGTCTTTCCTTGCCTTTTAACTGGTGAGCCTCGGGAATGAGAACTTCATGATTAGAGATTTAGTGCCTTGTCTAAAGTGACGAATTGATCATCAATGGCTTTGAGAAAGTCTCGGACTTTGTCATGATGTTCAACAGAACCACGGATACCAGCTGAAATTTTAGTCTTAATGAAAATAACGCTTAAACGATTAGATCGTTCCCATCATTCATAAAGCGCGATGTCTACGGTAGTGCTGGTATTAGTGAGTGCTGGTGGTTCATCTTTCCTAATAGCATAGTCTATGTCCATCCACCCCAAATGAATGAGAACTCTCTCCTTCCAGTACATAGTTATCTCCTTAGGATTCGGGGATATCGGTATGAATTTCGAGCTTGTAGGTTGTCACAGTGCATAATATTAAAAACACATGCTTATGTTAAAATTGAGACATAAATAAAATTTCATGCTTTACCAATGTAAATCATGCTTTAAAATTGAATCTAATGACATAAAATTGTACGTGGACTAAATTTTTAATTAATGATTAAATTAACCTTTAACTTTATGATAAAACTTATTAATTCATAACTCATTGGAGTAGGGTCTGATCTTTTATCTAATTAATTACTTAAATATAATAAAATTTCATAGGATAAATTTATTATATTTAATATAATCAAATACAATTATCTATTTCTTATGAATATAATGATAATATATAATTTTATTTGAATTGGAATCTTTGTGGCTGTATAAATGTTAAATCCTAATGATCCTAAGGTATAAAATAACTCTGTTGCATGGTAAAACAAACATTCATCACATAACATACATTATAAGTCTATTAATATAATAACATGTCTTAATTAAAACTTAATAATTAATGCATGAAAACTAATCTGATTTATTTATACCTTCATACATAATTAAGCAATATACAAAGCAAAATTAAATAAAAATTAGACATATTTCTAATGTATTATTTAATTTTAAAATCTTCTAAAAAATAAATTTTATTAATTATATAAATCATAGGAAGATGTAGAGAGATACATTTAATAAATATTAAAATTTTAATAATAATGCATTCTTAAAATATGAAATTCATCTTGATGAAGTTGAATATTTAAATCTTTTATGTATAGTAAAAAAACAAATTCATACATAAACAATTTTCTGCTGTAAAATAATAAAAGTATAACTTAAAATATTTTTAATGAATCTCAGCTACGCATAAATATATTAAAAACCTCCGGTCATGGGATGCTTCTACAGAAATCCCATTCTTATGTGAAATTAGAAAATCACTTTGCAAAATTAATCGTCACTCTGCAGCGTTACGTTTCAACAATTTTAAATCAAAGCAAGTTTTAAAATTCTTTTTATTATTGAAAAATAAAAAAGGTTTGTTGATACTCTTCGACTCTTATCTTGTAGCCTCATTTTATTACACGAAGTCTCTTCAAAATTCGACTCTTTCAATACCACAATTGTTAATAATATACAGCAACTTACAAGTACTATTATGCCATTCAACCTTAAATACTATTACAATCACCAAGGACAAAACGAAAAAATTACGTCTTAGTGGTATATTTAGTCTAGTACGAAAGGCTAAATCTACTCAATCTAGTTGATGGTGTAAAAGCTGAAGAGGAATGAATTAGTAGAGGCTTAGGACAACGGAAAACAAAGCCGAAACCATCAACCATTAACAACAACAAATCACTCCAGTCATATTTGAAGCAGGTAGATAATGGACTTATGAAATCAACAAGAGTATAGCAGACTTCTCGTTAGGTTACAATTTAGAAGTATGGTCGTTCAAAATTAATGAAATCACTTGAATCTGAATCTTACTCATTTTATTTCAAGACAAGGGAATGATCTGAAGTCAACAGCGGATGGAGAGCAAAAGCATTCTCTTATGATTACATTACTCTAGTATATGTCTAAAACATTGATAATCTGCATATTAGTAATGATACACTAGTCATGGCAATAAATCCTCTAATGATGGAAGTATTATCTTCCATGTATTACTATGTATTTATTCTTATTAAAATTTATGTGAGCAGCAATTGTTATTTTATTTTGATAAACCCATATTTTATTCTTAGTCACTACAAGATCATTTCTCATCAAATTAAAATTTTGCACTAAATGTAGAAAAAAACATCTAATGATCGATTTCGTTAAAAATACTTGTTGTTCACTTCGTAAGTCACATAATGGAACCAAGTCCATATTCATTACATGATCAACCAGATTTGGCATTCTGCTTGTCTACTCAAAGGTCAGCTGATATGGCATCAAATGTTGCTAAATAGTAACCTTGTTAACCTCTTTCTTTACTGCGTTATAGCAATAATCACAATGTAGGTATTATTTATTCGACTCCCCACTTTGTTAATTTCTTGGCCATAAGCAATATTGTTGAATTATCCCTTGATATATTCTCAATGGCTTAGAGATAGAATCAATAATTCTAAGTTTGGAAATGGAAATTCTTAAGCCATACACCATCTCCTAAAATGTATAAACAGAGAGCAAACTTGGCTTCCTGGTAAAAGTGTAATCCAGGTGGCAACTCCTCACGATGTATCCACAGAGCCATCATAAGCCATAGTGACAGTTTAAAATGAATCAACACATGGTGAAATGAGGATGTCAGTAGTAATCACCTTAGGTGTATTCGTCCCTGCAGCACTCTCCCTCAGTGCCTGGTTCCCAGCAAGTACCTCATTACTCTTTATAGCTCTCAGGTGAGCATCTTCCAGTTTACAATCTTCATTAACATTCCCAACCAGTAATATGGTCTTGTCACGGGCTTTGAAACACATTCAGCCAAATGGCAGAAGCATATGGGCTGTTCTTCATTTAAACATACCCTAAATTAATTCCTTGAACTTGATTCAATGAACTATCACCTTATGTGTTTCACTGCTTGAAGTGGAGACAATCTCTCCTTTATTAAATCTCTCTAAAATTTTATTAATATAGTTTCTGAGGACTGACCAAGATACATAAATAAATAAGTCTTAATACAGTGAGTAGATACTCACCATATCTTATATAATTTTTTTTGAAGTCATTCCTCATCTGAAATAAACCACTATCATTGGTTGCTAGAAAAATGTCATCCACATAAAACAAGAAAAATAGATTTTACTCCCATTTTAAAGGTATATGCATTCCTCAGCAATGTTTTCTACAAAGCCAGAAGAAGAGACTCTCCATCATGAAATTTCAAATACCGTGTTGAGATCTTGTTTTAATAAATTACCAATGACTTCTTGAAACCTGCAGGAAAACCAAATTACTCCTGTCAATGAAGGAAAATCTTCACGTTGTTTCTGCTATAACCTCTTCCTCTGAATCTCCATTGAAATGTATTTTCCATCATTTGATGAATTCCAAATTAAATGTTTCTATATTACCAATAATATGAGGAATCTTCTTGAATCTGGAGAAAGTCTCCTTGTAATCAATTCCCTTCTTCTGTGAGTGAATCCCTTTGCAACGAGTTTATCCTTGTATCTCTCAATGTTGCCCAATGACTCTTTCTTTGTCTTAAAGACCCATTTACATCCAATGGCTTTTGCACCATTACGCAACTCAACAAGATCCCAGACTTCATTACTCTTCATAGAATTCATCTCTTCCTTCATGGAATCATACCATAGTCGATTCTTTGCTCTGTGGCTTGTGAAAAAGGCGGGATCATTTTGGCTCAATTTCGTAGTGGATTCTTACTTGGATACACAACATAATCACCGTAGAATTCTTGATCTCTTTTGGTCTAGTAGATCTTCTTAGTATTTGTCCCACCATCTTCCACATAGAAGTATGTGGTTCAACTCGTTGTTCAAAAATTCTTGGGAATTCATAGCCAGACTGTCAGTCCCTCTTTGGAATATCGTGGCTTGACTTGTGGAACTTCAGCAATTGGATTTGTTCAGCACCGGTTGCTAGCGAAGTCTTGTGAAAAATAACCGATCTTTCACTTGAGGTGGAAGGTTGGGATTCTGAATGATCCTTCTGGAAAACTATGTTCCTCGTTTGATCGGCTCCCCTTTGATCGAGTCATTTTCCAAGAAACTTTGCATTTCTTGAATCCACGATCCGGAAGTGTGTGAGATGGACAATAAAATCTGTAACCTTTAGACCTTTCGGCCCTTATCAATGAAATACCCACTAATGGTTCTTGGAGTCCCGAGTTTTCCCTTGTGGATGTCGTCACTTTGGACGGACATCCCAACGCGCATATGTCGCAAACTTGATTTTCCAACCTTTCCATAATTCAAATGGCGTTTAGAGCAGTAGCCAGGGTTGGGAACTCGGTTTAATATACACACTCGTCTTAAGTCTTCAATCCACAAGGATTTATGAGAGTTAGATACACGCTAAGCATACTACGCACCATGTCCAATAATGTTCGATTTCTTACTTTCTACTACACCGACTGGTCGGAGTGAACCGGGCATGGTGTATTGGGCAACAATCCCATGCTCTTGAAGACATTTAGCGAATGGCTTGAGTGCTTGTCCATCTTCTGTGTATCTACCATAATATTCTCCACCTCTATCTTATCTCACGATCTTAATCTACTTGCCGCATTGATTCTCTACTTTAGCCTTAAATATCTTAAAGGCATCTAATGCTTCACTCTTTTTATGAAGCATGTGAATACATATATCATGAGTAATCATCTATAAAAGGAGCCAGAAGTATCTGCGACTATGTGAGTCCATGTCACGGACTACATATATCGATATGTATGATCTCTAATATGTTTGAACTCCTATTGGAACCACTTTCTTTGAATTCTTTGGTATGATTTCCTTATGCGAGTCCACACAAGTCTCAAAATCGGTAAAATCTAGAGTATTAAGTACCCCTTCATTTACCAATGTTTTAATTCTATACATGGAGATATGACCTAGTCTCCGGTGCCATAATTTAGAGGTACAAATATGCTTACATCTTTTAATACCCGAGTGTGAACATGCATTGAATCATAAGTGACGGTGTTTTGTAAAGTGCTATAGAGAAAGTAAAGACCATTAGACAAAATACCATTCCCAACATAATCAGATTTATAAACTAAACTGAATGATGTTTCTAAAAAAGTTAAAGGAATATCCAAAGGTACAAGCCTTGAAGCTGAAATCAAGTTTCTAGAGAAACTTGGGACATAAAAAGTCTTTTCTAATTCTAAAACAAAGCCATTACTTAAAGTTAAATAGCATGTTCTATAGCCTCCACATGCCGAGCCCATCTTGTTTCTTGATAAGATGCTTTCTGCTCACTTCCATGGCTTCCTTCGGTTTGCAAACCACAAGGAATTCGAAATGTGAATTGTTGATCTAGAATCAATCCACCATGTGTTAATGTTGACATTAACCATATTAGATTCATAACAAACGAAAACGAATTGGATTACCTTTGTACGCGAAGCCATTTCGAAATTTGGCGCATTCTTCTTCATGTGTCCCTTCTTTTTACGGAAAACACTTGGAATCCTTCTTGATATCAGCTTGGGGAGGTATTTTACCTCTCTCTTTCAGTTGGCTTGAGATTTTACCTTTCCTGTGATTGCCAACTTGTGCACTTTCTCCCATTTCCATCACCGATCTCTCTTCCTCTTGAACACACATGGTCATGAGTTCATTAATTGACCATTTATCACTATGTGTTGTATGGGTTACAGAAGGTCCATATTGGTGTGGAAGGGTGTTCAGCATGTAGTGTACCGAGAAAGATTATGATATTTCAACCTCGAGTTTCTTCAATTGAGCCACAGTGTCCCTCATTTGCGTGTAGTATAGCGCACACCTTTCTGCCGTTGAGCCTCGGGAATCGAACTTCTGATTAGGGTGCTTGCAAAGTGCCTTGTCTAAAGTGACAAATTGATCATCGATGGCTTTCGAGAGAAAGTCTCGGACTTTTTCATGCTGATTTAACGAACCACGGATACCAGCTGAAATTTTAGTCTTAATGAACATAACGCTTAAACGATTAGATCGTTCCCATCATTCATAAAGCGCGATGTCTACTGTAGTGCTGGTATTAGTTAGTGCTGCTGGTTCATCTTTCATAATAGCATAGTCTATGTCCATCCACCCCAAATGAATGAGAACTCTCTCCTTCAAGACTTTATAGTTATCTCCCTTAGTTCGGGGATATCAGTGCAATTTGGAGACTTGTAGGTTGTACAATGCCAATATTAAAACACATGCTTATGTTAAAATTGAGACATAAATAAAATTTCATGCTTTACCAATGTAAATCATGCTTTAAAATTGAATCTAATGACATAAAATTATGTAGACTAAATTTTTAATTCAATGAAATTCAATTAACCTTTTGAACTTTATGATAAAACTTATTAATTCATAACTCCTGTGGGTAAGTTATGAATATTTTATCCTAATTAATTACTTAAATATAATAAAAACTCCTGTGGGATAAAATTTATTATATTTAATATAATTAATTACAATTAATGTCTATTCTTTATTTATGTGATCCTAATCAATCATAATATATAATTTTATTTGATTAGAGATGTTGTGGCTATTCTCTAATCAATTAAAATTATATGGATCACTAGACATAAAAATTAACTGATAAATTTGCATGAATAAAACTACAATATTCATCCATAACATATAACCATAAGTCTCGTATTCATAATAACATGTCTTAATTAAAACTTAATAATTAATGCATGAAAACTAAATACGAGTTTATTTACCACATTGCATATAATTAAACTAAATATTATAAGCATAAAATTAAATAAAAATTAGACATATTTCTAAATATATGCTTTAATTTAGAAAATCTTTAAAAATAGGACATTTATCCAATTATATTTATAAATCACCAAGGCGAGAGATATAAAGAGGGCTCACATTACCATAATGTTAGAATTTTAATAACTCAATAAAATTCTTTAATGCGAATTCTTTAATTGCGAGTTAGAATGTTAACTCTTTTATGTATAGTAAAAAAACAAAATTCATGCATAAACAATTTTACATACTATGCATAAAGCTTCAATAAAAAAAATAACTTAAAAATATTTTTTAATGCGAAATACTAAGCCCCCATCAATGCTCGGTAAAACATACCTCCAGCCATTGATGCTTCACAAAATCTGAATTCTATGTGAAATTCCAAGAAAGTCACTTTGCAAAATTAAATGATCCTCAACGTTACTGTTTCAACAAATTTTCTAAAATCAAACTGAAATTTTAAAGTTCTTTTGTTATTCGAAAAAAATCGAAAGGTTTTCAACGCGAAATTTGCTATTGAAGCACCAACATCACGCGGCCCTCATTTTCTATTACACACGATATCTTCAAAATTAAACTCTTTCAAATCTCACGAATACATTAACTCTTCATATGTGTTTCAAACATATGCGTATGTAATTCAACTTGTATTATAATATAATCCTTACAGACAAAAAATTTGAAATTTTTTTTACGATATTTAGTGAGGGCTCTTCAATCTAAAAGCTGAAAGGGCTTCCAAGCTCTGCTAATTCTAGTTGATGGTGTAAAACTGAAGGGAATGAATTAGTGAGCTTGGGGACCAAACAGAAAACTATATAGCCCAACTTCCATCAAGCAGTTGGCTATGTGTCAAATGCTCCATGATCATAGCGAAGCTATGAGTGGGAGTAATGGACCGCTTCGAAGCTCCCAACAAGAAATTAATAGACTATAGTTGATTTCCATAATTTAGGGGAAATTACTGAGTTAGTTTCAAAAATTAAGGAAATCACTTGAGTTATCTTCCGGATATTTACTCATTTGTTCCGGAAATAAAGGGAGTAATCACACAAAATTCGGTAGCGGATGGGGGACGTATGATTTTGTGTTATTTAAGCTAGCTTTTTGTGTGTATGTATAGATTAGACATCTAGTTTATCCCCATCAAGCTTGTGAAGTAGTGAAATTCCTCTGAGAAATTGAGGAGAAAAATCTAGGCTAAAGCTTCCAAAAGTGTAACTAAAGACAACTAATATATTGTATATTTAGATTAATTTATTAGCACAAGATTTAATAAAATTTAAATTGATAAAATAGTTTTAAAACTTAAATTAAATTTATATTTAAGTTTAACTTACCCAAATAAATGAACTTTTATCAAAATAACCTTTATATATATTTTTATATTTAACTTAATTTATTAACACAAAATTTAATAAAATTTAAATTAAATTTAAATTTAAGATTTTATGTTTAAATTTATTTATTTAACACCCCAAATTTATATTTCATTAACGAGCACATTCAACCCATGATTTACCCTTCATTAAAAATATTTTGGATGTTGTAACTTTTATAGATTGATATATTATTTGTATTTTTAACATGTAATATAGTTTTACAGATAACTTGGGCACCATACATGGTTAAAGTAGGAAAATTATATTATTAAAAAAATTGCTTTGTGCTATTAACATTTTTATCTCTTTAAATTTTAAATGATTTTGATGGATATACCCATTATGACATGGAAATTAGGTGTTAACTTTTTAAAAATCAAATTTCCTCTAATTTAGTGTTAAATGTTAAATTTTACAAACATTTATGTTTACATGTATTTCCCACCTACTAGAGTGTACGGAGTTGTTAGTCCAATAAAATACAAAAATAATAATAATAATAATTAATGTAATATTTTGATTACACAAAGTTAAAATAAACTAAAATAAAATAAAAATAAAAATTAATAATTATAATTATAATTAATAATAAAATCAATGTTACATCATTTAAATATAGCCATAAGAGTTCAAATGCAGCGACATCTAAAATCTCTTTTAGAGTGTAAAGAGATTTGATCCATATAAACTCTTTTATAGATGATCTAAAATGTTTATACAAATCAACACATCACATATTTTCTATACATCTTAATTTGTATATAAATATTGTAATAGCTAACATAAAATTTCTTCATTTTGTGACTTAATTTAAGTGCTATTGGAAAATCACTTATGAAATACAATTTATTTCTATTTTTATATTCTTTATACCACATGAAATTAAAGCTAAAATTATACTACTTTTATTTATAAAAAAGTAAATGATAATATATATGATTCAATTGTATTGTACATATTATTATTTATATTTAAGATTTCTTAAAGGTTTTTTTGTGCTTATGACGTTAACACTCACAAAAAGAAAGTTATGATTATCAAATCCAAGAAGGACACTTAATTTAATTTAGGACACTTACCACAATTTTTTGTACTACAATAGAAACTTGGAGGAAGTGTCATGTTCTGATTACCTAGGAATTGATATTTATCCTGAGGTCAAGTGAAACTATACCGTTAGGAAAAAGGAATAATGGAGGGTGGAAAGGTTATTTTTGGTCTTAAAAAATTTATAGAAATTTTTTCAAACCTTGATATGGATAAAAAGAAAATTTGGTGTTTGAAACTTTGATCACTCATGTTATCTTGTATGGTTGATAACATGGGCAGGTTGGGGTTGCAACATCGTAGAGATACTCTAGAAAGATAGAATACTCTAGAAAGATTGACCAAATGGAGAAGCTTTTTATAATTTATAAGGTCAAAATTAAAAAAAAAGCGATACACTTTATGTTATTACAGTGACATAAGTTGTTATTTCCCCTATCAATAACATTAAATTCACCCAAAACCAACTAAAACAAGCTAGGTTGGTATAAAGATACCACGACCTACTTAGAGCATTGGGATGTCTATGAAAATGTTGAATTGAAAAATATTAATAACATTAAAAATATTGTTACTTCTAAGTTTAAAGAGAAAATGTAGTGTTATAAATATTTAGAGGCTAAAAAGAAAAGAGTAAGATATTATAAGAGTTCATCAACAACCAACGGATAAAGTATACATGTTAACCAGGTCAAAGAAAAAAAACTAATATATCCAACATAATATAGACTCCATGAGCTCCCGGGTTGTTGGACACTTCCCTAAACACCATGGGTGGAAAGGATTTGCGATCTATATGAACATTGAGGATGAAAGTCACTTCATCTTAGAGTGCCCTTACAACACCCACACATTAGATGTCAATTTCATAATCTTTGTTGCAATACACCTTCCTAGACTTTTAACATGTTTGTTGCAATACCACCTTCTAGCCTATTAACGTGTCAAAATTGTATTGAGTTAATTCTATGAAAGCTCTTTGGGCATAGGATAGTAGTACAATTTAAAAAAAAACTAAATAATAATTAGCTTCTTTAGGTCCAATAAGCCAAAATTTAGTCCTAGCTTGGACATAACCATTGTCATCATCATCATTAAAATGTCGATATATTATATACTAAAAAACCTTACTAATATGTTGTCATTTCACGGAATTTCTTATGAGAAGCTTTACTTATGTTCCCCATTCACACCTACAAAGCTACCAAATTATTATTTGGGAGCAACCTAAATTATTATTTGGAGTAACCTAAACTTGATGGCTAGTTTTTAGTGAGAGAAGTCATGAAAAATTGCGGAAGTAGTAAAAAAAGCATGCAACCTTCAAAATCTGGAAACCCTTAATAGATTTTGTTGATCGAAACAAAATAACCTAGTTTAACTTAATTTGCACTTATTCGGATAGATTTCCATTAACAATCCCATTTTACGAACTATCCAATCTTACTTCTTCTCTCTTAATAGAATCATTTGATATATCTATTCTTTCACTAATATCTTATGTTTAATGTTTATTCTACGGATCGGGCTGCTAATATGGAGAAAAGAAGCCATTTATCTCAGAGAAAATGCCTTTCAAAAGATCCGTATATATTTCATATATATGGTATTCGAAAAATTCATGATACAATATTGTATCAATTTTAGATGTTGATAGGGAATAGAAGTTAGATTTATAGTGAATTTTTTTATTGTGTTATTTATGATGAAGCTTAGAAAAAATTGTATTTTTTAGAATGAATTGAATAGATAATTTTTTTCATTTTATATAATTTATGGGAAGATATATTGTAATATAACGCAAGATATATGGTATTGCAAAGATTTTAAGTGTATATGCGGGAGATATATGGTGTTCAGAAATGTGATGTGAAGTGCATCACACATTGAAGGAGACCCTAAAATAGAGCTGTGGTTATTTAAAAACTTCTACCGTTTGCAAGATAGGGATGAGCATTGACAAGTCATATGCTAATGTTTAACGCATAAGAAATAGAAATAAGTGATCATCTCAAAAAAATAGGGCTTACAATTTGGTGTTAAGAAAATTGGATAAAGGTGGATATTCGAAAAAGAAATGACTAAGCTACTAACTAGAAATAGTGACTTTATCTGTGAAAAAATTAAACCCAATAGATCTGAAAACACCTATTAAGTTATCAACCATTGTTGTGAAAGATGTTAAACTAGCCATAAATAAGTTGTTACTATTTCAATTATTAATATTTCATTGCTTTCTTAAAGTCTTGAGGGGGAACATATTCTATTCATCATAACATTTTCCCTTCTAGTTAGGTGTTTTTTAAAGTTGTGGAGCCCTTTTTTATTTATTTACAAAACTATTTTTCGACAGTTTTCAAATTGAGATTGAATCATATTATATTCACCGTTACATTTTCATATGGAATTGAGGATTTTAATACTTTCAAAATCATTCCAATATTTTCTTTACATTTATCTTTCAAGGTTATAAGGTAATTCATGTGATGTTTAAAGTTATTAAATGTAGAAAATCAAAATTTCTTTTAGTTTATGTAGTTATTAGTTTTTTAATGCAAAAAGAGTAAAATGTGGAAAAATATGATAGCATCTTGTTGTCTAAAACCTCTCATTAATTTGAATTGTTTTAATTACATGGTGAATATATGGTAATATGGAGCGATTTATGTTTATGTATCCACTCACATTTTTTTGGCATATGTTGAATGGATGTGTTGGGAACTATAAAATCTTATCTAAATATTTATAGTGAATTTTAAAAAGTTATATAATTGTAATATAATACTACTCTCTATTATATGTTATGTAATTTAAGTGAACATTTACCTTCCATATATGGTATAAAATCCTTAGAAAATGTCTCATATATGGTGTTGTATACATTTAGGTGTATGTTGTTATCACCCAAAAAATTTCAAAACATCATTGTGTCAACTCATTTTTTATCATGGCCTCAAAATTAGGTTTGAAAGCCATTTTGAAGCTGGTTAAGGGTAGGTTAGAGTTTTTATGATTTTAAAGGTTATCATTTAATTCAAATAAAGTCTTTAGAAGTCCATCACATGATCAAATACTCACATTTTCCATTTAAGGGTAATTCAATTAATTTTTGGGCTAAATTTAACGATTAGCGGGGAATCCACCTTTTCGTAGCACTTGCTTCAGTTCCAAGAAGGAAATGCACCATGAAAGGGCTGTCCAAGCTCTTTGCCGAAAATTACGGTGTGAGTGCTACGAAAGCACGATTTCTTAGTTGTCATGTCGAATAAGCCAAAATTTGTCGAGATTCAATTAGGGAATGATAGGGGATAGGGGTATGGTGTGTGAGTTCGTTACCATATTCGATCTACTTACACATTACTAAAGTCATGATAGTCATGATGGGGATATCGATGAAGCATCATTTAGTCATTAGGTGACATCTCAGTCAAATTTTTTTCCTAATTGAGTCATCTTTGATTCATTTACCTTCACACACAACTTTTGAGCTCTTAAGGAGTTAAGATAAGTCTTGGTTGTTCTATCCAAAGGCAACCTTCATCATTCTCAAGCGATGTTGTTCATTGAATCAAGCGAGTTTGTTTCATATCTTAATCAAGAAAGGTTGTTTTATGATTCTAGAGAAGCTAACAGGTTTTTCAGAGGCATGACTAGAAAGTGTGAAAGAGGCAAAACAGAACGGGTGGCTAGCAAGCAAATCCAAAGTATAAACGAAAGCGAGATCCCTTGAAATAAAAACGGTGGTTTTAAATTTAGATAGCCTGACTCGGTGATGAAAGGAAACTTAGATGACATCTTACATGCGATTGATATAGAAAAGTCACCTATTGATAACGAAATTTGATTTTATTGGGCAAGTGAAAAAAAATAGAAAAAGGTGAAATCAACAAAGAAATTGGAATTTGAAGGTGAGAATGGAGCCTTTGTGTGTCGAGGGCTTCTAGGAAGCCTTTGACTAGGCATACTAAAAATCTCAAAGAACATATTAAGGAGGGAATTCAGAAGTTATTGAAGCACTCAAAGTACCTAAAGAGGTAGTTGACCTCTCATCACCAGCTGATAGAGCATGTAGTGAGCAATATAATGAAGGGGAAAGGAACACACTTGTCAGTGTCAACTACTCGAAGAAAGGTTGAAGCTATCAAATTAAGAGATGCGAATGATGAGAAAAGGGCTAGAAAGCATAGCATTGAAAGAGCCAGAATTCAGGAATGAAGGCTATTTGGGAAGGTAAAATAGTTGCTAGCTCATAGATCCCAAGTAGTGCACAATAGTTCTTTATAGTTCTTTACATGGACAATTCCGGCCACTAAAAGAAGAAAAATTTGTTAGAGTGATCAACACCCATTTGAGAGCCGGTAATAGAAAGCTAAAGAGGCCAAGTGGAGGATTTGGAGCTATAATTAAAATAGTCTCAAGATGGACTAAAGAGCAAAGGTACAAAATGACAAATTCCAAAAGCGAACTCAAAATGGAAAAAAAGAGGATTAAATTTTGTGAAGGTTATATTTTAGTTCATATAGTTGATGGTCTTGATGAGACTGATGATTTTCTAAAGTTATAGCATCTTTTTGTTTCAGAAATTTGAAAAGCTGGTTAAAACTACTTACGAACGGTTTCGTAGCGGTTACGGTGTAAAAAGGCACAAAGTGCTACAAAGCTGCTTAAAGTCATGAAGCCAAAAAATATGTTTCTCGTTTTGACCAATCAAATTAAAAAGAAGTGGTTTCTAAGCAATTGAAAATGAATTTAGGAAACTTGAAAGAGGTTTTCTTCTGAAAAAACTAAATAGGAAAACCTCTCTCGGTTCTTCAAATTCATTATGAGGTGGAAGAAATTTATAAATTGAAACGTGTTGTAAAAGCTCACAAAGCTGTTGTGGCGGCTTTTCACCCTTTCCTTATCAAATTTTGGAAGGAAGACCATGTATTTTGACTTTAAATTTCTAAGGAAGCTATCTCAATTGAGTATCAAAGCAACCACCAAAGGAATGGAAGCTAAGTTTTGAAGGAAAATGGGTAAAAGGAAGCTACGAAAAGTGCACAGCGTATTTAACAAGTAAGCCTTGAGTACGTTTCATTTTTTGAGAAGTTCAAAGTGGTTTCGCATAGCTCGCATGAAGGGATGACTTGGGACATGAAAATCATGTTCCTAACATCAATTAGCCTCAAATTTATCAATTTGAAGTGGTCATAATATCTCAAGAAACTAAAGGGATCCTAACCCTAAAAATAGGGCTTGATTCAAAGTAGATTGAGAAGGTCGAAACATCATGAACATTGTGGCTACAAGGATTGAAATAATCATCATAGATCGACTTAATTGAATGATAGGTGGGAAATGATGTGTTTAAGTTCAGATAAAGTTTTTGAGTAGAACCAAAAAGATTTCTAATTCTATTTGTAATAGGACTCTATGTTAGTTTTACAATTGTGTTTGTAATAAATACCATGTTTTATAGTTAGAATAGGTGTCAAAACATGAGAATTCGAGAATATCTTGTTATGGAGAAACATCTAATAATTTAAATGATCTGTAAAAGATCAGGAGTTGAAATAGAAAGGGTTGGATAGTTTTTAGCAAAAATACTCTCTTTTATGTAAGTGACTATTTTCAACTAATACGGAATTTCTACTTAGACAATTGAAGATTCATAAGTTCTTGTATGTTCTTGTTATGATGGCGAGTTTTTTCAATATTATATTACGGTGGTGTTTTCTTATGATACTCCAAGATTCATCAATGATACTATAACTATTCTGAACAAACTCCTTGTGTGTTTCATTGTTCTACATGTTTATTCCTTGACTTGAACTGCGATATGCCTTGACATCCATGCTGGGTAGATTATCTCGGTTTTGATGAAGCTATCATGTCCTATAAGCCCAATGTACACTAGGTGAGTTTACAACTAGTTTACATCATCTATCTCCTTTTATCCCATATAAATTCAGCCATCTACATATTTATAAAAAATCATAAACCTTGAGATAGCCCTCTTAGGTTGAGGAGGCTAAGCCTCGGCCAAAAGCTTTCTCTAAGTTGCACAAGATTGGTTTGATGAACGCTTTATCACGTACGGTTGTGATAACATATGTGATATATGGTGATGGGGAATGTGATGTAGTATATCTAAAACTAGTTTTAAATATATTGTTATATAGTTTTAAAGTTATATTGTTTGTGATGAATTGGAATAATATATAGTGTATGTTTTATAATTTAAATAAAGAAAGTGTACGTATATGGTATTGAATCTTCAAAATATGTAATATATATGGTAGTGTCTGAATAGTAGATTTCTCTTGTGAAAATATGCTACGAATAAATGTGATGTAAACTCCATTAATTTAGAATTACTCATTACAAGGAACAAATAGAGTGCATAAGTTTATTTTCTACATCTTCTTCTTGTTCCTAATATAGGTACCTTGAGAAGGTATTCAAGGAGACCCACTAAAGGAGATATGTCTTGAGTGGTTGATAAAGTATTCTACTATTTGAAAGAAAGAATAAGGCAAGCCCCTACAACATAAGAAATGAAAAAAAATGGGTAATATAAAAAATGACACATTGCAATTGGCTCCTAAAAATTTAGATACTAAATTAGATATAAAAAAATGAAATGAATAAGTTACCCACTCACTTCAAATCATGATCTTAGATTTGAAAAAAGTCACTGAATCTAGCCTATGTATGAGATGTTAGATATAAATTATTGTTGTTGAAGATGTTAAACTAGTTGTAACATTAGGTAGATGCATTGCAATTTTTGTTTAAGTATTAGGGTTTCATGAGTTTCCTAAGTGACACGGGCTCATATTTTACATTCTGTCATCCCATTTCCCTATTTAGGTCAGTTTTTTTAACTCTCCCAAGAAATAAACAATATTAAGTCGTGGAGGGCTATATTTTTTCATCATTACATTTTCTATTTAGGTAGGAGTTTTTTAATCCTCTCAAGCAACAAAGCATATTATAATTTTTAGGGGATACAATTTTATATAGACAGCTAAGTAAAGGGTGTTATATTTGGAGTTGCATTTTCATATGGAATCAAGGTTTATAATGTTTTCAAACCATTCAACACTATATTACTTTATTTATATTTGAGAGTTATATTGTAATTTATGTGAATTTTATTGTTTTTAGATAGATAATATAAAAATCTATTTTAGGTTAGGTATTTATTAGTTTTCTTAAGCATACATATGAAAATGTAGAAAAAATTATGGTAGCATCTTGTTGTGCAAACCCTCACATGAATTGGAATTTTTTGTTGTTCGAATAATCTATGGTAATATTTGAATTATTTATTTTTATGTCTCCCTGGAATACCTCTAACACATATGCTATCGAATGGATGTGTGGGGAACATTAAAATTATCTTTGCAAATCTAGAGTGAATTTTAAAGTATATTATTTGTGATGAATTAGACGTCTCTTTTGTTGTATCTTTTACAATTTAAGCTATCATGCCCTCCATGTATGGTATTGAATCCTCACAAAATTAGTGATACTTCTTAGTGTATAGATTTCATATCTATGTGATCCATAAACTTGATGATGGACCTAAGTGATAGCTCAAGGAGATTTAAAGTGTTTGTAAGTGTGTCTAACACGAGCGAATGGATAGATCTCGTCTTCCTCATTATGGTGCCATGAAGCTGTTCAAAAAACTCACCTTGTATGAAGACATTATTGCGGTTGAGAACTTTTGTAGTACCGATTTTTGGACTTTGACCAAGTTTGACTAGTCTTTGAATATTTAAAAATAATAATATTATAGGTAACCTTACCTAGAATATTCCTTGGAATATTCCTTCTAGACGATTACGAGAGGCCAAGTGCCATGTCGGCCCGAATGCTTTATAAGCTGACGATGAATGGGTAACACGTGGCCTCACCGAGCGCCATGTGTACCCGGGGCTTGTGAGAATACAAAATTTGTTTTTCATCTCACCTTGATTGAACCATGGAGCTCGTTTCAGCTAGCCTACCCATGTGATAGTGCGGCACAAAAATTCTTAACATCTCCTTAGTTGTAGTTAATATTTAAAGTTTAACGGTTTTGAATTGGGGTTTCGAGAGGCTAGCCCCTCCCATATGACCATGCCCCAAAGGCCGTGGGCCAAAAGCAATCACCGCCGGCGGGATGTAGTTGTAAACTTGTCACATTTCATATGTTTCGGCTAACTTCTATGACATATTATGCGTTGAAAAATCGTGAAAGCGATTACGGTTAGGAAACTATAGATTCCGAAATGTGTCCAACGACCCGTAAAAAAGTTTAATGGGCGGGATTAGGATTGGTGGATATCCTCGCGAGAACACTATCTTTGGCGAAATTGCCAAATTTCATTGGAGTTAAGTCTAGTTCTCCACATTTTTGGGAGTATTTTTAGGGGTCATTGGGAAAAATGAGTTCAAACTCATCTTGAGCTAGATTCGACCCAATTTTGCGGTGTGAATAGTCACTTTTGACTATCTCGGACATTCCAAAATCATTGAAAAGGGTTGAAAATCCCTCAAGGAATTTTGAGTAGATTTTTTCTTTAGTGAAGTTCTAGAGACTTACAAAATTTATAGCAAATGGCTTGAGGAGTTTGAGGCTAATGAGGTTAGATGCCTTATTTATAAAATCCAATAGTTAATTTTGGTTGTTTTTAGATATTTTGGAACTAATGGTGTGTTTTTAAGAGCCTTTAAAAGGGATTTTGAAGGCCAATATTCTTCGGTAAGTTCCATGGTCCACGAGGCCCAATAGTATAGGAGTTGGGGCTAACCAATGTAGTTAGAGACATTATGCAATAAAAAAATAGTCATTTATGGCATTGTAATGAGAATTTTGAATTCAATGGAGGTTTCGAAGCTTTTGAGGTTTCTACGGGTCGGAGAACCCATCGAAGAAGTTTTGAGTAGTCCACGTACCAGAGTGTTCACCGAGGTGTTGGAGGTGAAGTTTGGAGAACGGGGAGGCCATTTTACGCAAGTGAATAGTGTATTATGACTATACTTGACATTTTGAATCGATTAATGGATTTTCGAGTCATTTGAAGAATTTTTAGAGCTAGAAGCTACACGGATGTTTTTGGGTAGCTAGGGCTTGGCACACGATGGAGGGAGGCAAAGATTTGGGATGTAGTGCTCATTTTGAGAAAATGATCGATCTTGTTTTTGGTGTCTGATGTGTGCTACGGATAGTAGGTGAGGTTTGAGGACAAAAAATCCCCGGGAAGGATTAGTGCCATAGAGAATCTTAGGAAGCTTAAGTGCCTTGTGAAGGAATCAATTAAGGAGCCTAGATATTTTTGCGGAGTGATGATAGCCATGAAAAGGATATAGATGGTATTATAAGGCCATTGGTTCCGGTTATTTAACCATTGGAGTTAAGTGTGGAACTTGTAAAAGAAATTTTTCCATAATCCCAAGAGCCAAGTCAAGATGTGAAGGTGGAGGATATATGCTTTATGGCATTGAGGTGAAATCCTAGATTAAATTTTTATTATGTGTGGATGCTTATTTTTGGCATTATATTTTTGTTACACATGTTTAATTTCAGCAAATAAAAATGGACTTAAGAACTTAAACACTTAAAAAACATACACATGTTTCAAGTATAAAATTCCACAAATGTAGTATCAATTTAGATATTTTTAATTTTTAACTTAGTGGGTAGTTTCTTGAGAAGAATGACAAGTTATCAACCCCATTTTTCAGATTATGTTGGTATCCGAGCAATAGCTTGCTTGTTTGACATGAAAGGTGTTTAAAAGAGCGCAAAGAATTTGATTGTTTGCAAACTAACTATTGGTTGAGTTTGCTAGGGGTGAAGGGAGACCTATTGATAGCTAAGTCTAGAAGAGGAAAAGAACAAATAAGGCATATTTCTTACCTAAATGACACTCAAGGAAACCCTTGGAGCACAAGAGGTTTGTTTGCAAAATGTTGTTTGAAAAGGCTTGACTCTACAACCATTTTGTTCCAAAGATTTGTCATTTGCTTCCGAAATAATTGTGAATTTGACAAGTTCTTTTGCTCATCTCACATAAGATGAAAAATTCACCAAGTGAGGTTTCAAATCCTCCTCCTTCACAAGATTCTGGCTGAAGACAAGTTTTAGAGACTCTCCAAGACATTGAAGAACATGGTGCAAATTTTGTTTGAAGATAGAAGAGAGCAACTAGACTTCGTGAGAAATCGGGTCAACAGCTGAGAAGGAATAAATTCTCCTAAAAACAATGCCAGAGATGGAGATGTACCATCAAGCCCAGGAGGTTTTAAAAAGAACATGTGTGAAGCAGAGGTAACTACTCTAATTTGTCTCGCTTCCTCTCTTCAGATGTGTTGGTTCGATGAGCACACTGAAAGGTATAGGGTCCAAGTTAATGTTTAAAATGAGCTATGAAGTCAAGGGTTTAGGGAAACCATCCATGAAGGCATGATTGATCCTATTTTAGAATGAGGAGAGAACTAAGAATTATTCCTTGCTATGTTCAATATTGGCAAAGAATTCAAGGCCATGAAGGCGGGTGAGGAATTCAAAAGAGAACTTAAAAGTCGAAACCACAAACATGTCAAGTTTTTTTCCAAGTTCATTGCCATTGTTAAGTTTCCTGTATAAATAAGAAGATTGTAGATAATGCAACGCAGGAGACTGATCCACTGTTAAGACATAACATCATGTTAGTCTTCAATGTAGTAGCCATTAGAGCTGTTACTTCATCTCTCATGAAGGAAAGAAAATATGGACATGCAAAGAAACATTTAAGGTACAATTCTTTCCATAATGGGATGATTATGCTTCGATAAGAATGAAAAATTTAATGCTTCTAATAGAAGAAAAGAGTTATGCATATTTGGTATGTTTAAAACCATGGATGTTTCAAGATGCTAGAAGAGATGAAGGCATACATGAAGCAAATAAGAAAAGGAAACTTGCAAAGAAGTGCATAAGACTCAACAATACTTCAAAGAGGGGACACAGCGTCTATCATTGACATCGTATCCATCCAATCGTCCAAGAATTTCGAGGCAAGATGATAGAAATACTCGCAAAAGTGGAACCAAGGATTCCATCATTGATATGAGAACCTATGTTTCACATGAAGAATATTTTTTAAAGTAAAATTTTTCCACAGTTTTAAGCAGGAAGGTTTAATCTTTGGTTATGTTAATACATATATCACTGTAACATAGTGCAAATTTCAGTTATGTATGCATGTTTTGTTGTAATTTAGTTTTTGGAGTCACCTTGGAATCGATGATTACGAAGTGATGTTCTAACTACCTTCCGTAAATTTCGCCGGAAATTTTACGTGGAAGTGGTGAAAGGAAGAGTACAGCCTTTGACAAAGAGTGACAAGCACATCCAAGAAGGGAAGTGTCCCACTGACCTTCTAGTTGTCTGCTACAAAGGCACTAGCCATGCAAGGCAAGTTTATGGAGGCTAAAAAGAAGAGGGCGTTGTACTCTCATCTACTTTCTAGAGAAATTCGCATGATACTGCCTTTGGGTCCAAAAGATTCCAAATGGGAGTGTGCGATCGGAATCTTGATCATGGACCTAAATGATAGCTCAAAATTCAAAGTGTCTGCAAGTGTTTGAACTTAAGTAACTAGATAGATCTGCGTCTTCCTAATTTCCACACCGTGAATGGGTTCAAAAAAATTGACACCCTATGAAGAAGTTATCATAGTTTGAAAAGTCTAGTAAACTGTGCATTTTGGACTCTTTCACCTATGTTTATTCTGATTCTTTGAATATAGAGATGAATATCTTAGGGAATATTTGGTGTGAATATTCTTTGAATACTCCCTGATAATTCCTTTTCTCTGAGAATTACAAAAGGTACAAGTGGCGCAATCCGTCGGTATGGTTTATAAAGAGCCAATGACACGTGGGGACAAAATGTGCCATCCGTGAGGTAGCCGAGATGTCTGAGCAGGGTATGTGGTACACAATTTGGTGTTGTTTCTCCATCTAGGATTGGAACTATGGAACCTGCCCAGCTAGCCTACCCTCGTTCCAATGCGACATATGCAAGTCGTCTAACAACTCATGTGACTACGCTTAATATTTTAAAGTTTAATAGTTTTTTAATTAGGTTTATGGAGGGGTCAGCCTCCTGATATGAGACCGGTGGTCTCTAAGATTTTAGGCCAAAGCCAATATCTTCTCAGACTGACGCAGTGTACAAACTGTCATACGTGCTATATGTTTTGCATTTAACTCTCAAGATATTATTCTCTTAATAGTTGAAAAACTTACATTAACATTGCGAGTTAGGAAACTCGTGGGATTCCACGCATGTGTCCAAGAATGTCACAAAAAGAGTAGCAAAGTTTAATGCGTGGTTAGAATTGAAATATAGTTTCTAGTGGGCACACCATATTTGGCAGGTAGAAATTTCTGAATTTAACTCAAGTTAATTCAGCTTCTGCATATAGTTGAGAGATTTGAGGTCTGGGAAAATTCGAGTACCAAGCTCATGCCTTGAGCTAGATTCAACTAGTTTGGGATGTGAATAGTCACAATTTTACTATCTTAGACATTCCGTAATCGATTTGTAAGGGTTAGACCCATCGAGGACTTTTGATATTTTTTATCTTCATACATTTCAGGGGGCACCAGTGGCCACCATGGGCTGGGAAAGACGAGTAGCCATGCCTAGCCCAAGAGAGCTAGAGGCCTTATTCATAAATACAATAGCCAATTTTGGATGTTTCAGATGTTCTAAAACTAATGATGTTGTTTTTCGGTGGCATGTAGAGTAATTTTGAAGTGCCTAGAGCCGGTCATACAGGTTTGAGGCTTACCAAAGCATGTGCTGCAGTGCTGAAAGAATTGTTTCGGCCTGAGGCCACAGAGTTAGAGACCTTATGCAACAAGCCAATAGTCATTTTTTACTTTAATGAGCATTTTGAATCCATGAATATAGTAGAAGCTTTTTAGGACTTCTATAGTGTTAGAGAAACCATCAGAGAAGTTTGAGTACCCAAGATGCCACAAGATGCTGCTAGGTGTCTGAGGCGAAACCAGAGCACTCGCAGGCCATTTTATGTAAGTGAATAGTCTTTATTTCTAACTATATTTTGACATTTTAAATCCATTTAGTGCATTTCTTAGATTCATTTTAATACTTATAGATTCTGATAGCTGCATGTTAAAGTTTTAGCATTGCCAGTACCGTGGAGGGAGGAGTAAATCTGAGATGCAATGCTTTCATTTTGAGAAAATTATTTGAGTCTATTTTTGGTGTCTTATGTGTGATGGGAGACAATAGGTAAGTTGTTTTTAGGGACAAAAAAAATAAATTCCGAAGGTGTTAGATGCCATAGAAAATCTCACTAGCTCTGTAAAGATGCACCAACTAAAGGGTACTTGGAATTTAAGGGAGCCTGTAGTCTATTTCTAGAGTGATGATATTGCTGCATTGACAGTGGATATAGATGTATTCGTAAGTCATTTATTTAGTTCAATTCAACTGCTTTGGAGTTAAGTGTGGAACTTGTGGGCAAAGAAATATTTTCCGTAATCCCCAAAGAGCCAAGTCAAGACATGTACATGAGCCAAGGAGATGTAGCCCATGATATTCTCGTGAACTCCTGATTAAATTTTTTTCTCGTTATGTGTGGATTTTTATTTGCTACATGAGTATCCGTTACACATGTTTAATTTCTATGCAAAAATGGATTTAAAGCACCTAAACCGTTAACAAAGACATACACGTGTTTCAAGTATAAAAATTCCACAAATGTCAAGTATAAGCTAGATATTTATATTTTTTAAGTTAGTGGAGGTTCTGAAAATCATAACAAGTTATCCAACCCATTTTCATATCATTATGTAGGTTAACATATGGTGTTGGAAAATGTACAATGTTAACCACAATGTATAGTGAATCAGTAGAATTATATTGTTTATGATGGAATGGAAATATTTTATGATGCATGCTTTTCTATAATTTAAGTGAATATATAGAAGACGCCAAATATATAAAATATATGATACTTCATAAATATATACATGATATCTGGTATATATATATATATATATATATATATATATATATATATATATATATATATATTTGTATATGTATAGTGAATATATGGTATATAATGAGTGTGATCTCTAAAACTATTTTGATTTAGAATTATCTAATTATGATTGAAATAGGATCTCAAATAAGGTGGAAAAAGTTAATTTTATCTATTTTCTTTTACTGAATTCAACAGTATTTTGAAGCAGTTTCATCAAAAATATAATTGACGAAATACAAATATTCTACTATTTGAAGAAACTTGCTCTGTGACACATGATTAGAGCTTTTATTTGTTAAAATAGCACGATGCTAGACTTGCTAGGAAATTAGTATCAACGCATCATAAAAAAGAGACGTTGCACATTGCTCCTAGTGAATTTTTTATAGTAATAATACTTTGATATTGCATGAGGGAAAACAAATAAGTTAAGCTACTCACTTCCACATGCACCACTCAAACCCAACTTATATAGAGGTGACTGAAACTTACATAACACATTTCTAGGTATATGTATTTGTTATTTCAAACTCAACAACTCTTTTGCATTTCAGTCTTCCTACATGGATGGTATAGGCATATTCTATTCACAGTAGCATCATTTTCAGATTATATAGTTAGTCACTAGATTTAAGAGATAACATGTGACATGAATGTATGAGAAATTTTGAGGTCTAAAATGAGCCTATGTATATGAAAAATGTACAAACAAAATAATAAAAATTGATAATAACTAATAGGATTGAATATAAGTTGATGTCAACTATGCAGGATTGATTCTGTATCACATTATGGAGTAGAAAGAAGTTAAGTTATAAAAAAATAGTAAACTCATACAAATCATATTTTTTCAACTAGTATTTTCAACTTATCTTTACATCATCATGTAAGTGTCATGAGTCAAATTTAGAGTCATTATATTCAAAAATTTAATCACGATCCATAGAAACTCATGTCGCATACTTTTTCAATGGACCTTCTACAAGAAAAATGTATACATGAAAAACATGATTGCAATCACGCGTTTTTTCATGTATTTCACTTTTTAGTAAATAGGTCAAGAGTGATACACAGTAGGTTATTATGAGAAACTAGTTTTTCAATCCTTGAAATTTATAAACCTATAGTAGATAAGTTTAAAATATATAGTTCAAAAAATACTTTTTCCTTTTTTTTATCTAAAATGTGATCGTATGTAATAGTAATCTTATTTTTTATTATTTTTTTCTTTTATTTTATAATTTACTTTGGAGGCCCATTTTAGACCTTAAAATTCCCCTAACCTTAGGAGTCATTTATTTTTTTCATTTACATTTGTGTTTTTATTATTTCAAAGTAATAGGAAAGACATAATGTATTTAGGATTAACTTTAGCAGTTAGCTAGGCTTTAATGCTTTCCAACCATCTAACATGATTTTTTTCACTATCTTTTTCTAAGATGAAATATAATCTGATTGAGCTTTAACACTTTTTTTAAATGTATAGAATCAATATTTATTTTAGCTTATTCACTGTTGAAGTTTTAATTTAGCAAAGGAAACACTTATTCAATAATACATGTGTATATGTATTTTCAAAAACTTAATTTTATTAAAATCTTGTGTGAATTTCCATTATTTTTCATGGGATAGAAAAAGAATCATTAGTTAGACTAAAGTTGAATGTAAAATATGAAAATAACTTCTTTGTGCAAAACCTCAAATTAATTGAAATTTTTTAGTTGGTATGTTGAATAGATGGTAATATTAATTGATCTAGGTTTTATTTTCAGTACTATCTCTAGTGTAATATACCTCATTATACACTCTTCTTTTTTTTAATATTTTAAGATCTGCCTTCTTTTTGTCTATTCGAAGTCTTTAACCAAGTTAAGGACATGTTGGACCCAAAAACATGAACAAGCATTATCCCATGTTTTGTGGGACTCCCTATATTGGTGAAACTGGTCGATCTATTAATAAGAGGATCCAGTATATTTCATACAGATATTAGACTTCCAGTAGAACCAAATCCCTTGGCATAGCTAAGGTGACACTGAGAAGACAAAGCACCATATTTGTTTGGAAGACTCTAGGAATTTTATAGTAGATCATTTCCATCACCGAAATTTAGGGAGGCTAGAGATTGAGGAAGAGGCCTTGGTACGTTGAATAGGGATGATGGATGGAAGGTTGGGCAGATGTTTGGATTCATCTCACTCCTTGTAAAGGTCCTTCCTTTCTTTTTCTTTAGTTTTTACTTTATATATATATATATATATATATATATATATATTTATATATTTATTTATTTATTATTATTATTTATTTATTTATTTATTTATAATATTTTTATCCTTTCATTATTATTATATGATTTAATATTTATAATTTATTTTATTATTATTCTTTTCTTATTATTATATGTTTTGATATTTATAATTTATTTTATTATTATTCTTTTCTTATTCTAGTTTTAATTTTATTTATGTTTTTACTTTTTACTTTATTAATTTATTTATGGTTATTTTCTTTATATTTTATTATTATTATTATTTATTTATTTATTTTTATCTTTATTTTATTTTTATTTTTATTTTACTTTTACTATTATTTTTATTTTATTTCTAATTTTATGTTTTTATTAATATTTTATTTATTAATTTACTTATTTGTAAATTATTTATTTATTTGTTTTTATTTTTATTTTTAAATTTATTTAATTATATTTATTTATTTATTATTTTATATTTAATTTATTTTAATTATTATTTATTTATTTATTTTTAATCTTTATTGAACATTAATGTATTTATTTATAGATTAATTTCGTTTATTTGGACTTTGACTTTTATTTGATTTTTATTTATTTTTTGGGTGTCATTTTAGTTTTTAGTTTTGGTTTTATATTATTTTTAGTTTTGACTGGCATTTTTAGGGCTGAGTTTGTTATGTTTCTGTTTTATTTCTATTTTTATTTTTGACCGTTTATTTTTGGTTCATATTTTTAATTTTAACCGTTCTTGGGATAATTACCATATACATCCCATTTAGTTTAGTAAGGAATTTAATTTTTTAGGTAAAAGTGATAAAATCTAGTTTCACATTAATAAGTTTCTTCCTTTATCTCCTAAGAACTAATTGTAAATGTTGATTTGATTATTATTATTATTATGTAATTTTAAGGTGAAGACCAAGATAGACACCAAATTCTTGTAGGAGACCCCTTCTTTGTGGAACAAGGGACCCACCCCAACGCACACACACAGACACATATGTATATATATATATATATATATATATATATATAATTATTCATTACTAGGGCACAATTTTTTATGTCACATTATTCAACTACATTATATTTGGCACATGTCAATATATATATATATATATATATATATATATATATATATATATATATATATATATATATATATATATATATATGCTTAACCATCTAGCAAAACTACATTATAAGTTTTTATTTTATTTGTTTTAAACCTTATTGTTGGACCCAAAAGATTCTATAATACTCAATAAATGTTTTGACTAAATCAAATTAAATAAATTTTTTTTAACAAATAAAATAAAAAATTCAAATAAACCTCAATAAATGTTTTGACTAAATCAAATTAAATAAAAAATTTGGATAAAAATATAATAAAATAATAAAAATAAAAATAACTATATAGAAATAAAATAATAAAATTAAAATAAACCTAAGTATTTACCACTCAAGGTATTGACAAACCAGGGTATTGACTCAAGGTATTCACAAACCACGATATTGACCCATGGTATTGACCCATGGTATTCAAGCGGAATATAACATGGTTTTTCACCTTATATAGCTCTAATTTGCTCCAATGTTTAACAGTGTCTTATAGAAAGCGAGTGACTCATAAGGCTGGTCAATTTGAATGTTTTTTGTATTATTGGTACACATTGAGTTTTAAGTTCTCACTTGTGCACCTAAAATATATTCTCTAACCAACCAGGTTTCACTTTCAAGTAAGTTTTCCTTATTTACACATTTTTATATGCTAGAAATTAAATTTTCATTTCCATTTGTAGTGGTTTTTTGCAAAGTATTTCTCTATACAAATTTCTATCTAGTTTCTATGTTATTTTGATTTGCAGGAAATAATTTTCATTTGTAGTTCTCCTAACATTGCATTATACAATTGGGCGGTGTCAACTCCCCTCTCTCGGCTTTTGAGTTCTCTGTCCGCCCCCACTGCTGTAGTTTTCATTACCCAGGCTCTGCCTCCATGACGCGCCTCTGCTACAAAATGCCATGGGGGCGAGGCACTAGTCGGGGCCGCTTTGCTCGTTATGGCCCTTATGGGGGCCGTGTTGCTAGTTATCCCCCTTCTGACAGCTCTGCCTCGGGGTCTTCCTCAACTGATGAGGGGCATGAAAGCTCCAGAGGAGGAGGCCGCCATAGTGACTCTGTTAGTTCTACTAGGAATATCCCTCCCCCTGCAATTGACCCTCCTAGTAGTGCAATCCCTCCTATCTCTAATGAGCCTGCAAGTCTCCCCATTCGTCAAACTTCCCAGCGTGCTGATTTTCGCTTTGAATGCTCCTTAGACCGTCCCATTGTTACAGCCTCCATCACTGTAACTCTCGGAGAAGAGTCTCCCCTCCCTGATCCACCCTGTGTTGCCTCTCCCTCGCCCCCTCAGGTCCCTAGCTTCCCCACAAGCTCGGTCATGCCTGTAGATTCTACTCATCCTTCCAAGGAAGTGCTGCACAAGGTTGACCCTCCTATTAGTGCAATCCCTCCTAACTCTAATGAGCCTGCAAGTCTCCCCATTCGTCAAACTTCCCAGCGTGCTGATTTTCGCTTTGAATGCTCCTTAGACCATCCCATTGTTACAGCCTTCATCACTGTAACTCTCCGAGAAGAGTCTCCCCTCCCTGATCCAGCCCATGTTGCCTCTCCCTTGCCCCCTCAGGTCCCTAGCTTCCCCACAAGCTCGGTCCTGCCTGCACATTCTACTCATCCTTCCAAGGAGGTGCTGCACAAGGTGGATGTTGTCACCGACAAAGAAGGCAATCTGAAAGGCGGAATGGATGACAGCAGCCATGAATATGGATGCACGATTGTGGAAGAACCTCTATGTCAGGCTCATGAACCGTGATCCTCACAGCTCTCAAACACTTATGGTATTTTTGTCCAATTACTGTTGGAATTTTCTGTTCTTTTGCCTCAAGGCTCACCTAGAAAGGCTTATTGTTACTTTCTACATATTTTTTTCTCTGTTATCTCGCTATGTATGAACTACAGGCCGGTTTCCCTCCCAAGGGCGGCCAAAATGTTTTTGTTAAAATGACTGGTTTCCCTACAAGGGCAGTCCAGACTCTCTTGGTCAAGCATGGTCATCAAGCCTAGTGTTCAGGCTTTCACAGATAACACTATGGCAGTTTTGTATTAGTAATTTTTATACATAATAGAATTATTTTTACGTAGAAAAAAAAAATTGCACT